>NADL03000070.1:0-433660 GCA_002205965.3 Kappaphycus alvarezii
ACCTTACGGAAAAGCACCAAATATTCCTCAGGAGTAAGTCGTGCATGTCTTCCCTTTCGCTGTTTTATCTTGGAGTCACTCTAATAAATGTTATTTTTCTTCTGCCGAAGCAGTTGGGGAGATAGTTGCGGGATAAAGAGTAATTAAACCGTCGGGTTTTGGCTGCAACGGCCGGTACCGATAGTAGGTGCGGCTCCGGGGATAGTGCGTGCAGCTGCATCGTGGTTGCACTAGTGGTCTAGCCGGCTGTTGCCGCAGCGGTAATGGTGGGTGCAGGAGCAAAGGGGGAAAGTGAGGTATTATGTATAACGTTGAATGTTCCTGTGGTAATGCAGCAGACGTTTGGCACATTTCAGCAGACGGGTGGATAAGAACAAAAGCCTTTGGGATTGTGCCATAAGCGGGGTTAGATCGACGCGGTGCAAGCGCGGAATGGCAACAAAAGGAGTCATGTTCGCATCTATGGGTGAGGTGCTTACAGATCTGGGAGCAGCGTGGGTGGTGGTCTTTGCGGCGAGGGGGAGGGGACATCAGCGGGGTTAATATTCGCAGCGGCGGGGAAGAAACAGCAGCCTTTAGGAGGGTCGCGGCGAGTTTGACAAGCACCGGATGCTATTTTTGCATCTGATTGATTTACTGCAGCATCTTTTGTGATATACGCAGCGGCATGGTTAGTGTCCGGAGCAGCGGAAAAGTGTTTGTTGAATGGAAGGTTCATCGAAGCAGGAGGGGAGAAGAGGTCCGTGATTTTGGAATAGAGGTTTCTTTCCGAGGATAACAAGTGCCGCTTGGTGCTTGTTGTGATGGGGCTTCCCAAGGATTCAGAGATTTCGGCCAAGGAAGGGTGGGGAGGAGTGTGGAAGTCGATTGAGTCGATTGCTTGGATGGTGGAGTTTGGTTTGTGAGAAGAGGACCAAAGTGATGGATAAGGGGGGAGTAAGGATAACGATATTCGGTTGCCGCCAAAGCTCATCTCACGGGTCTTCACTGACGCCAAAGTTCATCTCACGGGTCTTCACTAACGGTTGGGATTTCAGCAATTAATTATCCATCTGAACCCAATCTTTGACTAACTCATGACAGTCTGTCCTTATAAACGACTAAGTCATAATATAATATTACTTATTTCTGAATAGTCGTGACTTTCACCCATGGTTGCTGATGTCTATGGTTGCATTGGACCGGGTTGGATCAAGCTGTGGAACAAGTCGCCCACTTACTCGCCAGCAAGCGTAGTACCTCTGTTGCCGCCGAGGAACATTCGTTCCTCGTTAAATTCGTATGCCTGATTGTCCAATACGTTGCTACGTCCGTTAATCGGCGGCGTCTTGACCAGCCACCGATTTGGCCCCTGCTGTGTAGTCCCAGGCCCTGCGCTGTATGGCGCTAGTGGTTCCTGAGTATTGATCATTAAAGGTGATGCTTTCGTGCGTAAGCTCTCTATTTTTGATTTTCGGACACCATCATATGTATTGTACATCCATTACATACTGTACTGAAGAAGAAGAAGACTTTACCAAGCAGAAAAGGGGGGGCTAGCGGCCCTCAAAAGGGGAAAATGTATCCGAGCCAGGAGCGGTTGAGTTGTCGTCGGTTGATCGCGACAGAATTTCGTTGTTGTATGAGCGAACTGATAATCGTGAACAAGCGATCGCGCTCGAAGGCAGGGCTACTGCCTTTCCGTAGAGCGATGTACTCAGCAATTCTGGACAGACCTCGTTCGGCACCGGGACCGGCAGACCCGTATATATCGAAAGCCATCGGGTGGAAGTCAATACGTAGTTTCGCCATAGTGGAGAGATTTCGCGCGCTCAGATGCAGTAAGGGCAGCGAGGGGCGTGTGAATCCGCTGTTGGGCGTATGGGGCGGAGTGGGGGCTGATGACAGTGAGTCGTAGCCCTGGGGACGGGAGAGAACTGGACATCATCGATGTAGATGTCGGGCGGCGGCGGGAGTTGAGGGTCGGCAAGTCTTGCGGGAAGGTCCATTCCCGGACAGGGCGAATCCCAATTGATAAGCGTGTAACTCGGAAATGAGGCGGTCGCGAACACAATTGTGGCGCCGAATGGAGCCGTCGGCGCAGGGACAGACAGAGGCATGGTGTCCGTAGGAATCCAGGGTGGGGAAAGTGGGAAGTGGGCGGCGGCGCAATAGGTGCAGGGTTGTGTGCCAGAGATGATGGGGACACCAAAGCGGAGGCAAACCAAGGTTCGCCAGACTTCAGGAGCGGCCCGGGTACCGAGATGGCTCTGCGGGGTTGTGAAAGGGACGGGAGGCGTGGGAAGAAGCGACGGAAGCTAGGCGGAGTAGCCGGGGCCGGAGGAGGAGAGTTCGACGGAGAGAAGTCTGGCGCGAAGCGCCTTTGTGATCTCAGCAGTAGCGGTTGTCTGGAAGTCAGACAGGCCGGGGGAAGAGAGCGTGGAGGCCAGCAAGGACGGCTCTGGGGGAGAAACTGTCGGGGAGGCTGTTTGGCCCGGATGGAGGCAAGAGGCGTTGAGATCAAGGGAGGACGTCGAAGCAATCACCGAGGAGGAGCGAAGAAGTGGGTAGGAGGAGAGAACAGAGCCAGCGTAGCATGCCTCTGCGATGGTTTCGGCTAGGGAAGTCCGAGCCCTCCCATACGTAGTGGAAGCTGGGCGGTGAGCCAGGACTGTCTGGGAGACGACGGTGCATGTCTTCGAACAGCCGTCGCATTCCAGAGTCAAAGGTTTAAGCTCCGGAAAGAGTGAGATGCGGCGGGGTGCAGCGAAGAACATAGATCAGGCGGCAGGAACTGGCACAGTGTCGCAGTAGTTGGTAGCCCAGTTGAGGGTCATTCAATCCGGAGATGCGCGACCAAACCTCGGAAGTGGCATGTACCCGGGAGGCAAGAAAAGACTGGCAGCTTTGCGGGGTGCCGATTGGGGATCCAAGGACTGTCACGGATTGTGGGAACGTATCGTGCAGGGTGTGGCACAGTACAGTACTGTACAGTATGTGCAGTATACTGTACATATACCGTACTGTGTTTGATTTTCCAGTCTGCGGAAAGGGCAAAGCTGAATTGCCTGGCAGTTATCCTAACTTTCGCAAAAATATTTGAAGATTATAGGTTTTGGTCGAAGCCACCTGGCCCAAAGTCGGAAACGGGAAAACACTGTTGAAAGGCGAGAAAGAAAATATGTGCGAGAGAGGTAATGGCGACGCTAGACCAACAAGTTTTTCAAACAAGTTGGGAAAGTTGAGCTTTCGGTATAATTACATGATGCAGGTACAAATACGGGAGGGAGAATATTTTATGGCCTCCAGACAAGAGACACAGTATGGTATTAATTTTACGTACAGTCTAGTGTCTATTGGACCGTTGTCCTCATATGAGGACTACTTTTGCACTTTTTTTCAACACAAAATTCTTTTACCTCAGCGCATTTCTTATCCCTCCGCATTAGTTCATGAGTGTAGATGGCCGATCAAAACAAACTTTTCAAGATTGTTGACCTCGGTGAAGGATAGAGCAGTTTTCCCTCACCAGCTTCCGCTCTCGCAAGAAGTTGCGAAAACGACTTCATTTTGGAGGGTAAAATAGTTCGTATTATCGTGGGGGGTTTCAGAAACGAGGGCGCATGTACTGTACAGTAAAAAATTACTGCTTGTAGCTAAACATAAAAAACCTTTTTTCCAGTAAAAATTTCGCATTTACCTTTCCAAAATGTGGTAGTAATCTTTATTGGTTGTACAATGTCGCACAGAAGCAAAATGTAACGGAAATTGTCCTCATATGAGGACAAAGCGTGTCTCATATGAGGACAGTGCTTGGTCGGATAGACACTAGTAAACGGTATGATGTAGTATTCCACTTTTTTTCTTTTTCGAAAGGCACTGCCCAGCCAGACCAATCAAAGTCTTCCAAGTCAGCCTCGCGCTGGTCCCGTCGTTGGTCTCGCGATACTCTTTGCAATTAAACCCCTCGCCAAAAATAGCATTTTATACCGTTCAAGGACGGTACCATTTAATTTACTGTACACTAATGGTCGTCACAGCCCTTTTCACTATGCACCCAGTTCCTTCCCATTACTGTGTCCGTATCCCCTTTTAGAGTTGATTGCGGTTGTCTGGAAAACCATGGGATAGACCGGATGTATCTTCCAGAGTAAAACACCCAAACCTTTTCCCCCAGTCCTTACGCGTGTGGTGGTAAATCTTTATTGGTTGTACAATGTCGCACAGAAGCGTGCGCAGGGTATTCATAAATTAACTACGGATGCGGGCGGCGGGTAGAAACCTGTCGCGCCTGCATTATTTGGAGACTAAATGCAAAACGGATAACGAAGTCGCGGAGCTCCTGTTGAGGGAGGAACCGCGACGGCAGAAGCTACGAAGTAACGAAACAACCGCAAAATCGCATGTGTAGACTTTTGTGGAAACTATGAAATTGCCAGCGTGCATTGGAGGTCAAGCGCAGATTGCGACTCGAACCTTTGCTACTTCTGCTCGCTAATTTTCATATACTGTACAAATTGTGCAGCCTCAACTCCGTTCAAATGCATGCAATAGAAGATTGGCCAAGCGATGATCAGCCGCGTTTGCACGCCTTGCCACATTATGGAAACTATAGGAGCCATGTTCGGCAGTGGTGATTCAAAAATGATTGTACGTAGGAATGACCGTCCTCAAAATGAAAAAAGGCACCGGCACAAACTAATTTGCCTCACCTGCCAAGTTCGACGCTGTCAACACCAACCCACCTGTCCTACATGCTGGTAGAGGAGGGGGGGAAATTGGGGTGCTTTACTGATTAGCGATGCAGGACGGCTATTTTCCGAAGATAGGGGGGACAGGTCTGTTTAATGAGAGTCTGGAAGAGGCCGAGTCATGAGGTACTACCTCACAGGCGTGGTTGAGGCCACCCGTAAGGCATGCTGGTTGGACGCTGGTAGAGTGCCAACTGCACCCGCCGCAAAATTTCAAGCACACCGCCGCAAGAGTTGGCTGGGTGTCAGAAAGCATATCTGTTACTGGAAATGACCGTTCGTGTTTTCCCCTCTTACAAACCACCGGGACCGCGAAAACTACCTCATTACTCTGACACTGCCCATGTGTTCATTGTACTCACGTGTCATGATCAGCAGCATGTGGTTCTTTTCATTTGCATGCCTGCCTTTCGATTAGTATGATTACACCTCCAGTCCGCTCTTCACTCGATATCGACCTGCATATTCACTACTTGTCACATTTAGGGCCCCCGCCTGACTCTCTCGGTGTCTTTTTTGATATTATTCCAAGTATTGGTCCTTGCAGGCCTTGCAGGGGGGAATCTTTACGGTGGTTGGAAAGGCACTCAGAGGCGCGAGGAGTAGGATGCAATACTAATCGGAAGAGGTCAGGAGAGAACCTGAGCATATCGTAGAGATGAAGCGGGTAACGAGGTTGTGAAACCTGGCGGCATGAGCGCTTGCATATCGTAGAGTGTGAGCGGGTAACGAGATTGTGAAACTAGCGGCATGAGCGGCAAGGCGGCGGAAAACTGAAAGCCTTCGGGCCAGAGAGAGCATCATAGATGTTCGTGCCTCTTGGAATAAGCAGGAGATATCGTAGAGACGGCAAACTTCCCCATACTGCGCATATTTGGAACGTCCGCGAGGGCTGCTGCGGTGGCTTCGGACGGAGCGCCCTGGTGGACTCGGAACAGGACGAGGGTATGGGCGACAGTAACATGCAACGCTAGGACGCGGTATTCCAGACCGTAAGCCCTGGAATGTAACGTCAGCACGAAGCGCCGAAGGCGAAGAAGCAAAGGTGAAATTAGCGGGAGGGGGAACTGGGACCTTTATTTAAAGATTTAATTGGGTCTGCTAAACAGACACAACCGGCAAGGCTTGACTAATGCGAGAGGGGTGCTCCAGAAGAGCTTTAATATAATTGCTTGCAGAAGCTGTGCAAAGCACTGCGAAGGACATTGTGACGGCGGGTTTGACCGTGTTTGTACTTGCAAGTAAGAGCATGGTTACCATCGGAATCTTGGAACGCCGCATGTCTGCTGACAGGGCTCGCAGGAACTTTTTGGTCGCTGTTCCACGCGAATATCAGGTCTTGTGCGGTGGACCCTTCTCGCGGCTCGATGACTTGACTTGGTAATAATGCCCGCAACATTATTTTCAGATTCAGTGCACAGTTATATGTACAAAATGGAAACGCGCCCAGATTGGAAGATCAACAAAGGGTACTGTACTTACTTATAACAGAACGTAGGCGGTATCTGATTAATATTGAAATGCGATCATTTCCGAATGTAGAAACACACTGACAGTGTCAAGAGCCATATGTGTACATTGCAAGTGGCGCACTTGCCGCTGTCAATTTCACTGACGCAACAATTCGATTGCATTTCCTGAGTCGTGATGCATGACAAAGTGCTCTCCGGACAAACAAGACCATTCTTGACATTGTCTACTATCATTTATTTCGCAATTCACATCAATGTGCTTTGTTCGATCATTGAAAGCATTGTTGATCGTCAGATGGAGTACAAATATCTGTGTCTCAAATGTACGCGAGTGTCGGGTTCATTTTCAGCAGTATCTTGAATTTTGATACCAAATGCTCCCTGAATCACAAATGACAGGCTATGGTTTTTGCTTCTTGTGAGCTCTGCGTGACGATACTCTGCTCCTTACTACTCCAACTAATTGCACCCCTGCAAGCATAAACAAGTACCCGGTGATTAACTTGCGCTCAGGACGCTCCTGAGCCCAATCCGAATCACAGAGCCATGGATGAAGGGGCTTCCCCAGGACTTGTACAAAATGCCCATTCTCACAGTCACACGCAAGTAACAGGGAAGATGCTTTTCCCCTTCTAATGGCAGTGTAGCGGTATCTGTGGGTAGCGCGCGAGGTAGTTCATAGCGGAGCAGCTGTCGGGCCGCGTTGCATTCTCGGGATACATTAACCAACCGACGAAGTTTTGAAATGATTTGATATCCTGCAAAAGTTCGTTATTGAAAGGTTGGCAGCAAAAGCCATGAGGCAGTGGCTCGGAGACAGGGTTGCACTTCTCAATATTGAAGTGTTTCAGTAGCTCCTCAACAGCCCAAGCATTGTGTACGGAGATGCCATAATAGACATATTATATGAACATTCCGAGATATTTTGACTTCTTGTCACCAACGCAAACCTTGAAACGCGTATACTGTTGATCAAAACCTTGTGGCAGAGACTGGGGCCTGCGTTTGTTTGCGGCGTTGAGAAGCGCAGCAGTGGTCGTTTAGGTAGCATACTGCCTAAGGCAGAGCAGTACGGATGAGTCCTTTCACAGAAATTGGGGTGCTTTTGCGGCGTGGTATGGCGGCGTTGTGTGGCAGTAGAGACGGGGTTCGGCTTTTGCTTGCATCAGCGAGAAGCGGGAGGTGGTATTTTTTGATCTAGGCGAGGGGCGCAGCGGGGGTTTGCAATAGAGAAGGCCAGCAGCCGTCATTTAGCTAGGCGGTGCGGTGCGGAGGATTGATATTACAGCAATTGGCGTTTTTCGAAGTGGTGTAGCAATGTGGCGGCGGCGTGCTGTGGCAAAGTTATGTGACTGTGCGGTATAGCGGCGTTTTCGGCGGCAAGGTTTGGCTGTGGGGTTTAGCGGTAATTTTCACGCTGGGCGAGGCGGGCGACATGGTTCTACAAAGAAAAGTGGTGGCGGAGGGGCGGGTGGCATGCTTTAATGACAGGAAAAGGGGTGGGAGGGGGTTGGTAAAGTTTGGGGGGGATTGGTAAAGTGGGGAAGGAATGAGGTACTCAGAGAACAGTTTCTGGATAATATGGCTACTAGATGATTTACGCAAAAGATTTCAGTAAAGCAAAATGTAAATTTCAGTAAATGTAATTACACTAGTGTCACACGTTGCGGAAATTTGCAGAAGAGATGTGACTATCTTTCCTGAAATGTGATTAAGTAGTGAAATCCATTTCAGTAATACACGCTTAACACGTTGCACAAATGGCATCGTTTCGGCGGGAAGAGGGTATCAGAGAAGACAACCAATTTTCCTCTCCATCCCTCCCAACAACTCGCAACATGGCCAACGTAACCACTACCTCCCCTAGCCCCAGTCCTCTTTCCCCTTCTCCTCAAACACCTCCTCCGCCATCCCCATCCCCCAACCAGCCGCCCCACCCCCGGTTCCGGAACGAAACAGGGCCGCCGTCCTACGTTCACTCCCGACGATGACGTCATAATCGTCCGGGAGGTGGCGGCGGCTAAGGCGCACATAGCCCCGTTCGGTGAAGTGTTAAAGCGATTCGCCGAAGCGCGGCGAAGGCCAACCAAAACCCGAACCTCTCCGCGAAGGTAACGCCGAAACGATTACAAGATCGTTACAAGAAGCTGATGGACGCGTTCGCGAAGAAGGATGCTAGAGAGCGGATGATGTCGGGCGTGGGCGGCGAGTTGGGTGAGGTGGAGGATCTGCTTAGCGCAATGTTGGACGCGCAGAGGGACCTGGAAGCGACGAAAATGCGGAGAGGACGCTGAAGGAGGCGCAGGAAAATCGCAAAGAGGAGGCCGGTCGTCGGTTAATGGAAACGGCAATGGAACGTGGTGGCGGAATGGCGATGCTGGAGAGAATGGGAAGGGAAGGGACAAGCGGCGCCGTATGCTGGATGGAGAGAGGGATGAGGTACTGGAGGTTCTCGCCGTCTCACTGCGCGAGACCGATATGGCAAGGATAGAGATCGAGCGGGAGAGGTTGGATTGGATAGAGACCGAATGGAGAAAGAGGTGGCGGATCGTGCGGCGGAGCGGGACTTCAGGAGGGAGGAGCGGGAGGCGAGGGACAAGCTGGAGCTAGATAATTTTAAGCTCATGATGGATACCTTTGCATCCGCACGGAAGTAGGCTATGTAAAGAATGCGCCGTTTGTCTGTACAGACCTTTCGGACGATTTTTACCTAATAGGAGCAGCAAGAAGCAGCAAAAAATCTCCCGCCCATGCGGGAGTTTTTTGTCCGCGTTAAAGCTCGTCCCTCGCATTCGCGGACTTTGTCCCGTTCCTCGGGCCGGTCGCGAAGCGACCCGACCCGAGGAACGAGTACTCTACTGACCGTTGAGATATTCCTCCAATGAGGGAGGAGTACATTTGAAGAACTGCGCTATCGTGTTCGGATAGATGCAGTTTCTCATGTTCGTCAGCAACATGGCCGTTACATAAAGAGCTCCTACAGGAGATTCCGCGATCCTCATTTTGCGCTTGAAGTCCACCGTGGTCCAGTAGAGTTTGATCTCTTTGATCCACTCTACTGTCACGCGCACCGTGGACATCGCTTTGTGAACGCTTGGCAGTGTGCCGTTAGGTTCGACCCTTGGAACGGTACTCCATAAATGTACGCACGTTGTAGCCTGAATCACCATATATTACGTACTGCTTTCCATCTATATAAAGCAATTCCCCAAGCGTCTCGTCCAGACCACTCCTCATGTATAACGTCCAATCATGCCGACGCCCCTCCATTGGCCCAGAAGCATGTAGTATCATTCCATCCGGAGTCGTGACGGCCTGATATTTGAGGGCGTGCTTCCTCTTGTGGCCGTTGTATGCCACGCGTTGCTCCTCATGATCCCCTGGACGAGCAATCCCAATTACGGTCCCATCTATGAACCCCACGCAGTTATCCAAAGCGCCACCCGCTTCTTGTACAGCATTCGCGTACCGTTCAGCATTACGAGAGATGAACGTTGACGATATAGGGCCCATTAATAGATCTCTACGTGTATCTAGAAACTGCTCAATGCCTTCCCAGAAGATCTCAGAGAGCTGAGACGCGTGACGCCCGAATAGTAATTCCATGTCCATCCATCGGGCGGGACTACATAGACGCCGTAGAACGACGCATGTTACAAGTAAAGGGTCCACGGCGTATCGATTACGGCCTGTACGAACCCAACAAACGGGCCAATTTATAGCCGTTACCATTCGGTAGATATCCTGTTTACGGAACCGAAACAGGCTCAACGATAAAGCATCCGTTATAGCGTTGAAGTTGAAGGTAAAGCTAGTGGCAAAAATAGCATTACGTCGAAGGATGTAACGGTACTGCTCATTTTTGTAAGCTGCAAATTGTTCAGCGCTGTGGAGAATGACACTTGAACCAAGGGGGAAGCGTGACCTCCTAGTAGATCGGATCGAATCAGTAGCGCTGTGGCCGCCTTCCAACGCCTCTTGCGGATCGTGGCCTTGGTGAAAGTGTGATCTCTGAGCCGACCAAAGCCATGTTGAGGAAGGATGTTGGTTGGTGCTTGTACTTTGCTCCTACTCAATGTACACTACAGTAATACTCATATTTCAATTTGCGTAAGTGCAATTTTCAATTTTCTAATTGACATTTCAGAATATGATTTCTGTAAATAAAAAAAAAGCTATTTCTGAAATCCTTTTCTGAAATCTCTACTGCGTAAATCCATAACTGTATAGTAGTGTACAGTTAATGTTCAATTACTACGTGGCATGTACAAGTGTATTATCAGCTAAGTGCAGTAACACGTGCAGTATTATTCTTTCGGTACCGTACAAATTCTGCATTTAGTGCTTTTCTGCGGTCTATATGAAGTGCCCCTTAACTGATCTCCAGGATCAAAGATTCATCAGTAATTATGTGGCAGGAAACCTGATCCGCACTTTGCAACTTTGGAGTGAAGTTATAACATAAAATCGATTTAATCAGCACAACTACCCGATTTAGTCATTAAAAGGCTTCAATCAAGGTTCAAGCGTTTTCAGAATCTGGGGCGGTACCAACATCCGAGGCAAGGCAAAGCCTTTTTATATAAAAATTCTTCTTGGTGCGGCTGTGGAGGGCACTCAGCAGTTCCACGGGATCTAGACTTCTCGTAGGCACGTTAGTCAAGGTCTATAAGCTGAGTATGAGGGAGGGGACTTCCAGAAGGAAGTTTATGCGCACGAGGCGATAGTTTGCTTGTTCAAGAGGAGACGTCCTCGAAAAAGAGTTGGAGTCAGAGCGAGGGTGGCAACCTACTGAATGAGAAGGGCATGTTTCGACTAAAGAAAGAAGCATGGTTTGCCCAAGAAAAAGAGCGAGCCCACATCCAGAAATACCGGATCAAGACAGGGGAGATGCTGAGCTTCAGCCAGAAGGTCAGATTCCTCAAGATTCGGGAATACATCGAGCCGAGGTGGACATCAAAGAGGAAGCCACGCCACAAGACAGTCAGTGTACTGTGGGGGTAATGGGGGACTTCGTGGGACATTCAATAATATTTCAACCGCAATAAAGGTGATAGTTCAGCTTTACAGTAAGTTTTAACATACAAAGGGCTTTCAAGGAGTCACAATGAGAAAGTAAACGCAGGCGAGGCCCATACAGAGATGGAGGGCGACGAGGATGAAGACAGGATTGGTTCGAAGAAGGATTGCTGCTGTACCTATCCCGTTCAAGCAGCCCACAAGATATACAAGAGCTCCCTTGAGAAATTTTGTTGTCTTAGGGCCTGAGACGACTCTTTCTTTGATACCCAGAGAACTTATTACCTCCTTTTGAAGTATTTCCCACTTCAGAAAAGTGACGACAGGGGCCTTCTGTCTTGTGCCTTCAAAAGGGATAAGGCTAGAGTTTTCGATGGTGTGGCGAGTGTACATTGGAATGCCAGCGCAGATGAGCTTTGGAACCACTTGGAGGCTAGACTATGCTACAAAACGCAGCTCAGGGCATTGCAAGATAAGTTATTCAACATGAAATGGAATAAGAAATATGAATCCGTGTCCGCTTGTGGAGAACTCCTAAGGTCTGCTTCCACTATTCCGCAGATTCAATTCTCAGTTGAAATCACGGTGAACCAGTTTAAAGCAATTCTGGCTGCGAGTCTCCAAGAGCAAGCAGTTCTGGTATCGGGGGACTACAACACCGTGGTGGGTGCCATTTCTAGGCTTTCGGCGGTCCGTTAGTCTTCGAGCCGGGAAAGTGTCTGGCAGTTCCAAGAGCCAGGAAAGCCATACAGGGGAGTCCCTTGTGAGGGAACAGGTTAAAAATAGCCTCAAATACCCTCCTACTACTGCCAAGAAAAGTTTCATGTATTTAGGGACTGTTGGAAGAAGAAGAATGATGTGATGCGGCGCTATCTTGGCAAAGCCTCACAGCGGAAGGGCTCGTGGGGTATGAAGCACCCAATCGAGACGTAACACCCCCAGTGGAGGCGGTAACAAATTTTTGGATGGTATTCGCCCTTTCAGGGAGCCGATTTGGTGGTAGAGGATGGTTGATGACGGAGAAGTGCCAGCCACAGTCATGATATTCGAGTATGATATGAAGTTACCAGTGGGTACGGTAGCTTCTTCAATTTGAATGTACTTGAAGTAGTTCCAGGGTAGTAGAGGGATGCAGCATCCAACGGAAGGTGGAGCTCGTTCGGTGGATGTTCAGGGGGTTGAATTCAAAGGGAAAGGTTCCACTAAGTGTGATATAAGGGGACTGAGTGTTTGCGAGAACTTCCTTGTGATGACCCGACTTACGGACAAGCAGTTGCTAAACCAGCGTTTCTGGCGAGATCGAAAGCTCCAATTAGAGTTTGGAATGGATTCAGCGTCCATATTTTATCATAAAAATAGGTGTAAGGGTCCGTTAACCGCACAGAAAGAGCAAAGAGGAGTCTAGCATGAGATAATTCAGGCGGTCATTGAGGACAATGAAAAGGTCAATGCCACAGCATCCATTGACCTCTGTGAGTTTTCTCCAAGCGATGACATGCAAGGGAAGCTGCGTAATTTGTTGTTGGACCGTCGAGATATTTTCAAGGGCCTTTGGAAAATTGTACGCATACAGCACAGGATGTCCTCGAAACGCAACGTGAAGTCGGTTTGTGCCCCTATGTGGAGCGATCGCCCAAACAGTAAGAGATAGAGCGAGTTTCAATGCAGAGGCTTATTGAACTTGGGATTCTAGAGCCTTTAGCATCTCCTTGAGCTACAAATAATGTCTTCGTGAATAAAAAGGACCGTAATTCGATTTACATACTGTAGGATTTACGACGCCTTAATGATCTCATTATCACAGAATCTTACCCAATGGAGAATGTGCGAGAGATATTGGGCTAGTTAGGCGGTAAAGAGTTATTTTCAGTCTCCGATCTCAAGAATTGCTTCCATCAGGTCCTTTACATGCTAATTCCAAGTGTTTTACGTCGATGAGTACAGCGTTTTGCCTGTATTAATACAACCGACTTTCTAGGGGTTGAAAATCGCTTCTGAAAATTTTCGACATCTATAAAAAAACATTTTGGGGGTTCGGAAATGGAGAAATGTACTGGGTTTCCTCTATGATACAAGCATCAGAACTAGCGCTGAAGAGGAGAATATCGATTCCTTAGGTGCCATATTGGATACTATGCCCGAGGCGGGGGTGAGACTTAAATTATCCAGTTCGGCGATCGAAAGTGTTGGGCTACATAGTGGAGGAAGACGGGTTGAGGTATTCCGAAAAACACAGCGTGATTATTAGGAACCTGGTCGAGCCGGCATTAGGGGATGAACTAGTGAGTTTTCTGGGGCTTTTAAACTTCTCCACTGCATTCGTCGACCATTTTGCGGGAAATTCCGCTCCACTCTATGAATTTCTGAAGGGAAAGGTGGTCTCCAAGAAAAAGTGACAAGGAGAGCGACTTTTTACACTGAAATGATCGGGTAAATGGGTTGTAGCGCTAGAGAAGACCTTGAAATATTGAAGGGTGCCTTAAGTAAGCTAGGAGTCTTGGCCGCGCCTATCCGCGGAGCACAAAAAGGTTTGATGAAATATGCTACCTCATACGGACTCAGCGGGTTTTGCTTCAAAGCGATGAGAAATTTAGATCGCGTCCCATCTCGTTTGCCAGCAGAGCCCTGAGTGAATTAGAGGAGAACTATGCACTCACGTAGAAAGAGTGCTTGGCAATCGTGTATGACTCGCAAAAATGGCGCCACTATCTGCTCGTAGAATCTTTTACGATAGTGTCAGACCAATTTTCACTGGAGTGGTTGCTTCACCTTAAAGAGACCTAGGGGAAGCTGATCAGGTGATTCATTCCAATTCAAGATTTTAAATTCAAGATCGAGAGCCGTAGTGGACCGGAACTAATGGTCCAAAACACCCTGAGCCTAGCCGCAGTCCCAAAGCCGCTATGGCAGAGGTGTTACGGAAATATTGATTCCAGTAGTTTGAAGCTGTCTATAGAGGAGACAGGTAGCGAAGAAATATCGATCCTCGTGGAAAACCCTCATGGTGGAACACCATTGATCGACCAAGAACGGTACCCTACAGATAAACAGAGATTGAAGGAGGTGCACGTTGCAGGATTTGGAGATCTGTAGGCTTTTAAACGATCGCGGGATGAGGTCATCGTGGATGAAGACAGAGTTTTGCGGTACTCCGGAAGAGATGAGCTTCCTATTTCGATTGCAAAGTTATTTGTGCCTGAAGTACTTATGTAGGTACATGGTTCACAAATGCATTGGGACCATGGTCTCTGACGCACGATCTGCAAGTTGTTAACTCGATACTACTAGAAGGGTATGCGGTGGGACACGAATACATTACTGGGGAATTGTCTGCTTTGCACAATGCCATGGGAGCGTAATTCATCCAGAAAGGCTCCTTTGGAAGTGTTCCATCCGAAACAAAGGTTTCAACAGATCGCTTTTGACATCTAGACGGCCATTCCGCGCACGGCAGGCGGTAACATCAAAGTATTGACAATAGTGGGTGTCCTCACAAGATTTTTAAGGGCTAAGAACATACCTGATGAAAGGGCTGAGACTTTTTCGAGAGTGCTTATCGATAAATGGATTTCGATATTCGGCTCGAAGGACACCTTGATGTCGGATGGGCCTCCAAACTTGACTAGATCGACTGTGAAAAGTCTGAATGATTCCTTAGGCATCCGTAGAATTAAGGCATATCCATTTCACCCACAAGCGAATGGCACAGTAGAGAGATGGAACCGTACCCTCGTCAAAGACCTTGCGGTTTTTATGGCCACCGCCACGGAAAATTAGGATGATCAAGTCACTTTTAGCATATTT
This sequence comes from Kappaphycus alvarezii, assembly GCA_002205965.3. Lineage (NCBI taxonomy): Eukaryota > Rhodophyta > Florideophyceae > Gigartinales > Solieriaceae > Kappaphycus > Kappaphycus alvarezii. The sequence continues at coordinate 15,026 of NADL03000070.1, forward strand.
CTGGTATAATCCTGGCGTATGGCCCGCAACCAGTATCATGTCATACAAGGCTATATTTAAGGTGGAAGCATTACAGTCCTGGGACGAAGTAGATAATGACTTCTTTGAAGACGAGCAGGAGGATCTTTCCAGACGACTAGAACTTCTTTATCGCCTCTAATATGCCGAAGTTCGAAGTCCAAAGTCCAGAGCCAAGAGGTATTATGAGAAACGGGTCAATCCGATCGAGTTTAAGGAAGGAAGTCGCCTCTTGATATGGTCGGTGAAGTTGAGCAAAGCAGAAGGAAATAAGGTCATCAAGCTCTGTATTGGACCGTTTAGAGTCAAAGATACGCTAAAAAAAGTCGGCTATATCTCTGAGTCTGAGGTAGGGAGAAAAGTAGCCCGATATCACGCCAACAGGCTGCGCAGAATTGGAATTGAAGTTGCGGACACCGAAAACCGAGTCGATGGTATTTTTCTGGATTCCTTACGAATGGAAAAGAAAATATCACGGGAAAAGGAAAAGAGAATGAGAAGACGGAAGGGTTCGAGCGGCATTTATAGGTTTAACTTTCGGGAAGAAGATCGCCGGTATGGTCCGCGGAAAGTGAGCTATCGGAAATAATGTTGCGTCTGTGTGGTAGCTATGTACTCAAGAATGTTGATAACCTGCTCAAAAAGTACTGGGCGGAATCACATCGGGATGCTGCGCTACGTAATTCAGATACTCTTCGGGAGTAGGAATCCAGGCCCCTACTGACCCTGTAGGTCCCTAGGTGTCGGACAACCGCCAGAACGACCCGCTAAGTAGGATCTGGTTCCAGTTGCCTGGCTAATTCTTGCACGCACGGGATGTGTGCCAATTATCCTTACAAGACGTCCAAAGAAAGCTACCAGCGGTAAACCGTTTTCACCTTTTAAGCCGAGCCAGTCTCTTGCAGAAAATAGCGCGCAGTCAGTGTCAGACGACACAGAATGTACGCCACGACACCCCGTCTGTCGGAAATAATTGCTTGCACTCACCGTTATCCGCCCCTAAGGACCGGTCGAGGCAGCATGACAGTACATCTGGCATTAGTTCAAGTTGCCAGGCTCGCGTCCGCGATATATCGCATCAACTGCTCGTCGCCCAGGCCTTGCTGTAGCTGATGGTATGGAAGTACCGACAAGAGGCGAGTGGGTGTTAATGGAGGACGCCTGAGGTATGCTCACAGTAGCCACGGTTACCGGGTCTCAATGGTTACTGCTGTACAGTATACCGGGCGTCAATGGGTACTGTACTGTGGGTGACCGTAATTTGGGACCACTGTAAGATATTTCTATCGATGCACGAAGTTTCGCCCCTCATTCGAGCGACGAGGGTGATGGCCGAGGGGGTAGACTGGAAAATTGCGGGTCAAAGAAGCGAGCGCATCGTGTAGTTCGTGCGACTCAGATAAAGACAGGAGCACGGATTTCTCGCTGCGAAGAATGCTGACCCGGCAGCGTTTAAAAAACGGGTGAACCGCAAATCCGTCACGAGCATCCCGTCACGGCCCCCGCAAATACACTGCGGAATTAGAAAGCACACTCGGCATCCCAGGTACAACGACAGCGGCAGCATCTGCAATTATGTGAGAAGAGTCCGCTGATGCTGGGCCCGGCTCGACATTAACGCGAAAGACTTCTTGCGTACGATGCAAACATGCTTCGTTTGGGCTTGCTCATACGTTCTCTGGTGCCCAGTGAGATTGTATCGAGTTCCAATGCTTTTCCACAGTGGCACTGGTGACCGCGCTTCTTCAAGTACTTCGAGTCAGTGGGAAAGGTTTGGGGGTTTTACTCTTGGAAGGTATATCCAATCTAACCCATAGTTTTCCAGACAACCACAATCGACTCAAAAGGCATGCCGACACAGTAATGGGAAAGGAACTACGCTCCCTAAAGGACTACCTTCGGGCCAGCCGTCAAGTAGGACGCATTGGACATGAAGGCTGCTGCAGCGTGCCTTTGCACCAAAACCCCCGAACCTTAATCAGGCTGGGAGCTTAATAGGAGCTGGGAGCAAGGTCTGGTAAAGCTTGTTAGATGATGAACTAGAAGCCAAGAATGCCGCAGGCCGCGATGTCCTTCGCGGAGGTGAGCCCGATCCCAAGAGATGGTTTTTTCGTGTCCTTAGGTTTGATCGGCAGCTGGAGTTCTGGGAATACTTCCGAGTCTAGTACTCCCTCTTCCAATTTCGAACACAGTCCTCCATCATCCTGTTGAACTCTTCCGCGCCTTCTCCGGTGCAAGACAGGGGCACCGCGCGCTACAAATATCCTCCTTTGCAAACGCCAAAACAGTTACGCAGTAGCTGGAACGCCACTTGCCTATTCGGGCGGGTGCGATTTGTCCTTATGCAAGGGTACGCTGCGGCGACGGTTTCGTCCAACGCAGCATGCCTTACGGCTGGCCTCACACCAGCCCTGTGAGGTAGTACCTCATGACTCGGCCTCATTTCCGGACTCTCCATTACACAGGCTTGTTCCCCTTAGCCTTCGGAAAATAGCCGTCCTGCATCCCTAATCAATAAAGCACCCCAAAACCCCCCCTTGCCTATTCTCAAGGCCAGCAATGGTCTGGAGGAACGGTCTGAGAGATAAGACATGGCTCGAAAAAGATCGCGTGGTGTATTCTTTAGTAAGGAGGGGGGCGTTCGGCCAGAAGTACTCTCGCTGTACTCTTGCTTATTCCCGTCTGGGTAGGGACTCTGTACTAACCCTGGAGGGGCTGTAGGCCACCAGACGGTGCACTTCGGCAGCGACAAGTGCAGTCATCGGCTTTCAGCATCCACGGAGCGAAGTATTTCGATCGCTTTGACAAGTTGGTCTTGGCGCCCGATAATGTACCTGTCATCTTGGTGCAACAGCTGAAGTAACAACTTTGCCAAATCTCTGTCCTCCCCTTCCTCTGAACTGAAGAGTTCTTGTATTTTGAGAATAATGGGGTGCAGTACCAGGTCGAAGAGGAGGCTTCCGAGGTTGTCTCCCTGTTGGGTCCCGCAGACGCTTCTTATGGCGTGACTACCTATCCACAGGAATGTGGGCTCGTTTGCGTAGCAATATGAGACCCAAGGCTGTAACTCTGGGAGTAGCTGTCGCACCGCGGCCAGAAAAGCGGGTCTGCTGCACATATGAAAAGCAATCTTGAGATCGACCGTCAATAGCCAATAAACTGGATCACTGCCGTACTCCTGAACGACTCTTCGGATTCCGTGCACGACTGCGCCCGTACCCGATACCCACTTGGAGGGGTTGGAGGTAGTCTGCCTCCTTCTGGGACACTCGCTTCATTAAGCAGCTACCGACCAACCTGCGCAGCGTCTCCCAACGGAGATTGGCCTAGGTGACACGTCCTTCTTCGCCAAAGTGGGTAAGTGGAGCACCAGCGATCCAAGGAGCGAGAACGGCTGGTGCTTTTCCACTTGCTAAAACATTAACAAGTCTCGTAAGAGCTGCCAAAAAGCCGGAATTTCCCGATGAGGATGGAGATCTTAGCAATTCTACCAGGTGGCATTGCTTTAAACCGGAGCCTCCCGGAGGGGATCCTGGTTTAGATGCCCTGATAGCACCAATGACCTCATCTTAGTGATCAGTCAGAAACCGTAGTTGGTAGAAAATGTCCCACTGACTATGGTTTTTTCATTGTCGTGCTGCTGGGGATGTTTATCGATAAGGGCATCGATAACATCACCGGTAGCTGGTAAAACGCCTAGCGATCGCAAAGCTTGTGCAGCCCTTCCGTACGCACCTTCTTTGGCCAGTTTTGTCTCCATATTTACATTGACCTGTTGCTGGTCCGAAGTGGAACGAGCTGGTGCCGTGTGGTTTTTGGGCTGGTTGAGTGCTTGCGCCCAAAGTGGTTTGAAGTGCCCCGCCTTCCATAAACCTATTTTCCCTCATTTTGTCCGTAATAGAGTGCCATCGGTACTCACTGAAGCAGGAATCTGACGAGTGAATGTTCGTAAGTACAGCTGCCGGGAATAGAAATATTTATGGGGGAAAATTGGTTTGGTTTACTGCGAGTAATGGAACGGTTGGGAGTCCTCTGTATATGTAATCAAAGCATTGGCGGGACCTACATTGCAAGTGCTTGAGCGTGTGTACCAGCTAGAAAGTAGCTGGTAGACCGGTTGACAAGCATGCTGCGTTAGAAATGACCATCAACGCCTCGTGTCGTTGGAGGAGAATTGTCCTCACCCTGGAGTATTGGTCCAGGGCTCGGTTGGCGACTGCTCGGGCTACCTCCGTGATGTGGCGGAACGCTTCGGGATGCCACCCCCCGAGTGTGGAGATAGGAACGGGCACGAGTCTGTTCCTGCCAGGTAAGCTGGCTAAGAATCCCTGGTATTTTCGGAGCTTGCCGCGTGGGCTGCATTCAAGCTGGTAAGGGGGTTGAATGTTCTCATTCTGCGGTGAGAACGGGCCAGCGGGTTCACGAAGGTCACATCGAAGTAATCGGTGCCGCCAGTGGCGCCCGTTGCCCTGATGTCCGGCCTTGTTTTGTGTTCCCGTGCGTCCGGGGCTCGACGGCAGGATGCCTTGCGCCTAGGCTCAGGTCGTTACTTAGTAGGGTGACCTGGTCATCGTGGCGGACGATCCGTTGCGCTCCGTACCTGCAGTGGATCAAGTGGTCGCCGTGGACGTCCACTGTTTCCGGGCAACCGACTCTTGGACAAGGGGTTCCTTGCTCGAAGAGCGGGGCCTGGCAATAGTATTTGAGCCACTCCGAGAAATGTCGTGTGCCTATTGCGGTTTTCAAGCCTGTTGTGGGAGGGCAATGGACCCATTCCTTGGCACCTGGGAGACTCATTGAGGCCCTGAAGGCCTGTGTACGGCAACTACCCACCGGAAGCCCTTCATGTATTGCAGCATGGACTGCGTCAGTCAGTGTCTTTTGCGATGGAGGGTTAGAGCAAAAACGACTGAATGGGAGCCTGTCGACCGGGCGGCAAGATGAATTCCATTGAGTGAATGCCATCTTGGCCTCCTCGTAAGTTGCCAAGTCGCTCACTGCAGACGGCAGGCATCGCTCACCTAGCTTGTTTGTATGTGAGCTAGACGCGAGGAAGGCTGCTGCGCCGATGTCTTTGGCTGATGTAAGACCGATTCCTAATGTGGGCTTTTTGTCCTCAATTTGTTTGAGCGGGAGTTGCAGTTCCCGAAAGACTGTGCTGTCGAGGACGCCTCCTGCCAAAGTCCTCATTGACTGTTCCATCAGCTGGTCGAAATAGGTGGCTCCTTCGATGGTGCACGATGGCGGCACGACCCGAAGGAGATAGCCCAACTTACATACTCCTAAGCACTTACTTAAAATCTGGAAGGAGACCTGTGTATCCTGAAGTTCCGTGACGGCCTGCATAAAGGGTTCCAGAGAGAGCACATGGTTGGTGAAGTAGTGCCTCATGAAATCATTTGAGCCGATAGGCGCATTCAGGACCGCAGTTCCCTTACTGTAGACTTGTTGGATCTCCGGGGGTACGCGGCTGTGACGACCTCGTTTGGAGCTGTGGGCCACCATATTTTACACTTGGGAAGTGCCAAGTGTAGACCGAGGCGCGTTGCCTCGGAGAGGACAGAATTGCGATAGCTTTCAGCAGGGAGGCATGTTTGGCCACTATGTAGCCGTCATCATGATACCACAGCTGTAGGAATATCTCTTGGACCTCTTTGTTGCCCTTCGACAACGTCAGCATGTCTTGTATCTTCAAGGTTAGCCCATGGAGAACCATGTCGAAGAGCAAGCCGCTGAGCGGGTCGCCTTGCTGGACACCGATCACACTACGTAGTGTGTCAAAACCCGTCCACAAATGTGCTGGATCGTTGTAACAGTACATTACTGTAACAATCTAGTGTTTACTAGAATGTTATGGACGCCTCTTGAGATATGCCAGCAATGCTATTTAGCGTGGCATTTTTATTTTCGGTGCGTGTAGAATTTTATTATGCATTGCTGTAATGCATCTAGACGTTTCGGATTAGTGTTCTAGAGTATTTTAGAGCACATTAGACGCGTCCAGTTAGTTTATTTGTAATGTGTGTTTTTACACCCATTGAGGGGGGTACAAAGCACTATATAAGAGGTCGTAGATGCCGAGTAGCGGCAGGAACAACCAACAAACATTTTTCAACATCGATCAAAGTCAACATCTGAGTTTATTTCAACTGTCTTCCTTTGCCCCAACTACTCTTTCGTTTCACTGGTAGCATCGCCCAGTTGGCCGAAGGAGATCAGTTAGTACCACGACTGTGGGCTGGAGTGCCAGTCGTTGGTAAGCACCACCTGTGGGCTGGAGTGCCAGGTGCGTGCAAGTAGTCCAGTTCTGCAGGGAGAACTAGATAGGCTGCTAGGTATCTTCGATATCTTCGCCTACTTTGATTTTGGTTATTCTGCGCCGAGTCGCCTACGTATTCTCAAATAATCCTCTCGACTATTGGCTGTTAGCTAGGTCGACCGACTGGGACAAGGATTCGAGTAACGCGCTTAGGTTTGATCAGGTAGGAGCAACCTCATTTGGGTAGTGGGAAAGAACTTAGGTTCTGTGATTGAGAAGTATCTTTTGGTCGGCTCGAGATCTTTTCTTATAGGGTAAGGACACCGAAGGGTCTTTAACAAAAGACTGGTGGGGATATCCCGAACAGATATAGATCACCGTAACTCCCGGGTGTGGGTTACGAAGAGTTTGTATCACTCTCTTGCGGGAAGAGGACCCGTCGCCAAGGGACGGCTCCCTAAAGTATCAAGTGGATAATAAGTCAAGAGAGAAAAATTGAATAGAAGAAGAAAAAAGGTTGTGAAAAATGTCGTTCTTGAAGCCGAATAAGCCAGAGCAGTTCAAGGGCACTCGGGATAGGCTCGTCGTGGAAACCTGGTTGTACCAGCTCGAACAGTACCTTACGCTCGTTCAGATGCAAAATATGGATCTAGCACTGAACGATAGAGCTAGGATTATGTATGCTACAACCTTGTTTACGGGCACAGCTGCAAGTTGGTGGTTCATGAAAGTTGCCTCCAATGCAGTTCCAGATTCTTTTGATGAGTTTAAGAATTTGGTAAGGGCTGAGTTTATACCCGCTGATAGTGTTCGACGTGCAAGAGACAAGCTGAGGAGTTTGCATCAGAAGTACTCTGTTGCAGCTTATCTCTCAGAGTTTAGAAACGTGGCTCTGAGCATCCCTGGTATCTCAATGGATGAAATGCTAGATAAGTTTATCTCCGGACTCAAGCCACAGGTTAGGCTAGAAGTCCTCAAGAATAATGTTACAAACGTGGAAGAAGCTGCCCGAATCGCTCTGAATGTTGACAGTGCTTTACGTGGATCTGGAATGTTCTCTAGGTTTGGTGAACAGTCGAGTTATGTTCCAAGCCAGGCTCCCGTTCCTATGGAGATCGGTAACGTGGAGAAGAGGTACAACAGTGGTCAAAATCGAATCAGGAATCGTCGATTTGACAAAGATAAAGAAAGGTTGTACAGAGAGAACCGCTGCTTTGTATGTCACAAAGTAGGTTGCAGGCCATGGAAACATAATGACCATAAGGAAAGTAAGATTGCATCGAATAATGCTCAAGTTATTGACAGTGGTCTAGAGTCGGAAAACTAAGAGGTCCGCCGAAAGGAAAAAGCGCTCCGGTTGGACCAAGTATGAGTGACTTTAATCGTCTTGTTGCAGAGGTAAAACAACTAAGACAAAGTATACAGAGTCCAGTGTTGAAAGAAGAGATTTGCACTGGTGATAGCTCTGAAGTTGAGAAAAGTCAAAGAGATCATGCGATAGAAGGTTTGAAGACTAGTTTGGAGTCCAATACTATCGTTAATTGTCATGAAGACGACATCCAGGTCAAAGAGGAAGATATTCCAACCGAGGAATTAATCTTACTTGACGGGACGCTAAATAATGTGAAAGCGTCTGTCCTCAAAGACGACGGATGTAATACAAACGTAGTATCTAGGGACTTTGCAGTTCGAAACAAAGAAAAGTTTCGATTTAAGAATGTCAAAGCCACTGTGAATCATTCGAGCAAGAAGTCAAAGGAGAAAACGTCGGAAGTTATCCTGGGAGCTACATTGAAGATTGGTTCCTATCTGTTCACGTCCAATTGGGTCGTTGCAGATTGTAGATATGATGTGCTTCTAGGAATGCCATGGCATGTTGCCAACAATCCAGATATTGATTATCAGCGCCGGGTTGTGAAGGTTAACGATGACGTGCTCCCGATAGTAGAAGATATTCCGATGGAAGTAAGAGTAACAAACATTGGAGTTAAGAAATTCCGGAACATGATTAGGAGAAAGAATCATGGGAGAGATTTCAATGTTTATCAACTGATCAATGCGAATGAGATTAAGTTGAAAAAGCCCTCTGCAATCAATAGTCAGAAAAATGCTAGTCTGGAAAAGCTGTTGTCTAAGTTTAAGGATGTCTTCAAAGGGAAACTACCAGCTGGACTACCACCAAAGAGAAGTGTGGATCACGAAATTGAGGTTGAGAAAGGTTCTAAGCCACCTCATCGTCCATTGTTTCAGTTATCCCCAGCGGAATTGAAAGCTGCAAAAGAATATGTGGAAGATTTGCTGAGAAATAAGAAGATCAGGCCAAGTAAGTCACCGTATGGGTCACCGTTATTCTTCGTCCAAGAGAAAGACAAATTGAGAGGTGTGGTCGATTATAGAGCACTTAATCGAATCACAAAAAGAAATAATGCGCCCTTGCCTAGGTCAGATGAGATGTTTGACAGACTTGGTGACGCAAGAGTCTTCTCAAAGTTGGACTTGAAGACCGGTTTCCATCAGATACGGGTGAAGCCTGAGGACATTGAAAAGACTGCGTTCAATACGAAGTACGGACAGTTTGAGTATCTTGTAATGCCAATGGGTCTATGCAATGCTCCTGCTACTTTTCAGTCACTGATGAACCGTATCTTCTATGACTGTATTGATGTCTTCATGGTTGTGTACATCGATGATCTTCTCATATTCAGCATGGACGAAGAAAGCCATCTCAAGCATCTGGAAATAGTGCTAAGTCGCCTGCAAGAACATGAGCTTTATGTTTCTCCAAAGAAATGTGACTTTCTGAAAACGGAGATTGAGTTCTTGGGCTTCATAGTCGGTAAAGATGGTCTTCGTGTTAACCCAGAGAAAGTTGAGGTTTTGAAGACATGGCCGAAGCCTAAAACGGTGACAGAGATAAGGAGTTTTATTGGCTTACTCCAGTTCTTCCGCAGGTTTATTCCGAAGTTTTCGGAAATAGCGGCTCCGTTGACAGATCTGACGAAGAAAGATATCGGTGTTGGTAAATGGAATGACAAGTGTGATGTTGCATTCCAGAAGTTGAAAGAAGCCATCACCCAAGCCCCTATTCTTGTTGCCCCGGATTGGAACAAGAGTTTTAGAGGACATGTGGATGCCTCACAATTTGCGGTTGGAGGAACTTTAACGCAACTAGATGGAAACGGAAAGGATCGTGTTATTGCATACTATTCCAAAAAGTTGTCTCCTACTGAAAGATATTATTCCGCAAATGATAGGGAGCTTCTCGGTTTGATATCTTTTCTTCAAAGGTTCAGATGTTATTTGGAAGGTTCATCATTTGAGATTATTACTGACAATCAAGTCCTTAAGCATCTATTCACTAAGCCTAAATTGAGTCGAAAAGAGGCAAGGTATATCGAAACGCTTGGTAACTTTGGAATATTTCCAATTACCTTGAAGCAAGGAAAGATTCATGTGCTTGGTGATGCTTTATCAAGAGCTCCTCATGTAATTAGCTCTAAGGATATGGATAACCCTTCCATTAATGAGGTGGAAGTGTTATCTATTGATCTTGACGATATCCTTAGTAGGTTATGATGATGATCAGTTCTTTGGACCTATTGTTAGAGCCTTGGATGGAAATTGGCCTTCTGAGACTAAAGTACAGCTTGAAAAGATAATTCATATGTTTAGGCGAGAGGGAAAACGACTAATGTATGGTAGGAAGCTTTGTATTCCAAGGAAGAGTGTTTCGGATATATTGCAGTTAGCACACGATTCGAAGATAAGTGGACATTTTGCTTTTGCTAAGACGTTATCGAGACTCTCAAACTATCACTGGAGACATAAGACACGTGATGTTCGAAACTACGTTCAGGGATGTCTTCGATGTCAGCAAGCAAAAGATTCGAATCAGAAGAAAATGACAGTTCCCACATCTCTAGAGATGCCAGATGGGGATCTTTGGCTACTGACTTCATTGTTCACCTTCCAAGGACTAAGAATGGAAAAGATGCAGTTACGACATGGGTTGATCGTCTTACAAGAAGAGTTCATTTCATTCCTTGTAATGTGAATGAAACAGCAGTGGACGTCGCTAATTCGTTCTTTAGCAACATCTTCAAGCTCCATGGTTTACCCGATAATATTGTTTCCGACAGGGACCCGAAGTTTACTTCGAAGTTCTGGGAAAATGTTATGAAGCTTTGCGGAGTTAAGTTGAAGATGTCCACCAGTCGTCACCCACAGACAGATGGTGCGTCTGAGATTATGAATCGTATGGTTGAGAACTACTTACGATGTTATTGCTCGTATCATCAGAATGATTGGGATGAATTGTTACCTGCTGCTGAGTTTGCATACAACTCTTCTGTGACTGAAGACTTGGGAATGTCGCCGTTCGAAATGGACTTGGGATATAATCCAAAGGCACCTCTTGATATGATTTCAGGAGCAGAGACACCAATTGAAAGCGTTGAAGAATTTAAGGCACGACTGCGAAACTCCTTGGAAGATGCTAAGTTCTCGTACAGAGTTTCTAAAGCTAGGCAATCTGCAGTCTCTTCTCAACGGTATCAAGCTCCTCAATATCAAGTTGGATCGAAAGTATGGTTAAATAAGTCTCTGTTTACGGATTTGTATTCCAGATCGCAGGCAACGCAGAAGCTGACGGCTAGAAGATATGGTCCATTCAGTTAATTGGAAAGAACGCTTTGAGGTTGGATCTACCTAATCATCTCAAGATCCATCCTGTTGTTCATGTAATTCACACAACTCCATATAAGGACCAGCCTGCTGATATTGCGCTGCCTATGCCTGAGCGACCCGATCCAATATGCCTGGAGGAGAAGAACAAGTCGTTGACCGATATATAGGAAGAGAGGAAGAGGATATCAATTCCTCACTCTAATGAAAGGAGCGCCAACTCATGAAGCTGAGTGGCAGCCATTTTGTGGACCGAGACGGTACGGTTACGGAAGTTTGGCACAAGTATATCGTGGAAAATGGCATACTTCCAGAATATCATTGACGAGGACGTCAATAGAGAGGAGGTGGGAATAGTGTAACAATCTAGTGTTTACTAGAATGTTATGGACGCCTCTTGAGATATGCCAGCAATGCTATTTAGCGTGGCATTTTTATTTTTATTTTGCGTGTAGAATTTTATTATGCATTGCTGTAATGCATCTAGACGTTTCGGATTAGTGTTCTAGAGTATTTTAGAGCACATTAGACGCGTCCAGTTAGTTTATTTGTAATGTGTGTTTTTACACCCATTGAGGGGGGTACAAAGCACTATATAAGAGGTCGTAGATGCCGAGTAGCGGCAGGAACAACCAACAAACATTTTTCAACATCGATCAAAGTCAACATCTGAGTTTATTTCAACTGTCTTCCTTTGCCCAACTATTCTTCCGTTTCACTACCCAGCGCAGCAGTTGTGGAAAAAGGGAAAACGTTTGGGTGTTTTACTGTTGGAAAATATTTCCGACCTATCCCATGGTTTTCCAGACAACCGCATTGTGGAAAATGCGTTTGAACCGCTTCGAGAAAAGCAGATCGACTGCAAAGGTTAAACGCGTTCTTAAGATCTACTGAAAGCAGCGCAAATTCTGATGAGTTGCCAACTGTATTAACCATTCGTCGGACGGCGTGCACAATAGTGTCGGCCCCGGCCTCGTCGCAATGCCAACTTGGATTGGTTGTAGGTAGGTCGCCGCCTTTGTAGAGGATTGTGACATGAGGCAGCTACTCACCAAACGTCTCAGTGTCTCGCCTACGGCGATGGGACGGGGCGTCATGTCTGCCTTAGCAAGCGGGGTGAGTGGTGCTCCCGCGATCCACGGAGCCAGAGCGGGAGGCGCTTTTCCGGCTGCTAGGACATTGACGAGTTCGGTAAGCGAATGCAGCATTCTCCACGGGAGGAGGAGGACGGAGCGCGTAGCAACTCGTCGAGGTGGGAGGGCGAAGGCCCGAGCCGCCGGGAGCGGAGCCAGGTTTGAACGAGCGGACTGCAGAATGACCTCTTCCGTGGTGATTTTGGTAGGGGGGGATGGAAGCAGGCGGAACGAACTTGGGCCCGTGGGCTAACGGGGTTACCTGTGGGTGTTTTCCACGGAGTGCGTCAGATACGGCTTGTGTTGCCGGAGGACGCCGAGTGAGTTTAGTGCTTGCGCCGCCTTTCCGTAAGCGCCCTCTCTGGCAAGGCTCAACGCTCGTCTGATGTTGGCCTGCTTTTGTTCTGACCGTGACAGCTTTTTCGAGGCCCTGTAGGTGCACTGGGCAAGCGCTGATTGCCAGAGGGTATCGTATTGTCCCGCGTTCCATAGTCTTATCCGTTCCCTGAATATTTCTGCATTGGTGTGAGCGCTTGCGTCGCCATCGTCGTTTGGGAGTTGCCAATCCGATGTGTTACAGAGCATCACTGAAGGGAAGAGAAAGACTTTGCTTAGTGCATCCGACGCGCCGTCCTGTCCCGCGTTACACCTGTGCAGCTTCTTGTAGAGCTTTTGAGAGAAGTTCACTGAGGGCAGGCCGGAACTGTGTCGGATATGACAAATCACCGGTATGTGGGTTGTGAAAACCTGATCAGTCGGGCAACGGTTGCGCGTGGTTGCTTGAGGGGTTTTTGGATTTCTGCGGCAGGCCACTGAGGAGCGGGATTGTCCGGTGTGGTCGAAATATTTATGTGAGCGCCTGAGTTGCTCATGATTCTCGGTAAGCCAAGCGCTCACTGCACCGTCCATAGACTTTGCATAGTCTCTGCTACAGGGGCGAAATTTGGGGTGTTTTTAATGCATGAAAAATATGGTCAGCTGTTCCCAAGGGATGTCGTGATGGTAAAGGCTTACAATGTAAAGGGTTGGCGGGAAGTTGTCAAAAAACGCTAGAAACTGACGGGAGGCCGGCCAACAGGCACGCTGCATTGGACATTACTGCTGCTGCGGCATGACGCTGTGTTAAGATTTCTTTGGACCTTTGCGTAGGTCTCCCTTGCCCTCGTAGCGACGTTGCGTGCGACGTCGTGCTACAGTAGCTTGACAGCCGCGGAACTTTGTCGGTGTATGCGATATGAATGGGTTGTGGGTTGTGAAGATTTCTTTTAGAGGGGCAGAGACTGTTCACAAAGATCAGGACCTGTCTATCCACCCTCGTCGGAGCCCTGCTAGCGCTCGCGAGGGATTCCTCATCCGGATCGCCCCTTTCCCACACCTCGGTCACGCTGCCCTACCTCCACCTCAATAACGAGATCGTTTCGTCTCGGCATGATCTCCCAGGAGATCATTACATAAGCATGATCACCCAAGAGATAATTAAAAATTCGAAATTTTCGATTGAGATAACCGTTGGAAAAATCAAGTTTGCACGTCAACTAACAATAGAGAGCTTACGCACAAAGAATTCAGAAATAAAACTGCCAAAATTCAGCAATAGAATTACAGTAATAGAATTACAGTCTGTAATTCAACTGCAGAATTCTGGAATAAAGTCGTGAGGTAAATTGCTGAAATGTGCCAGTTGGTGAAGACCCGTGAGAAATGGTTGTGAGAAATTAAGATCGTGCAGTAGGAGTTTTCGCGCCAGTTCTTGAAAAATAATTGGGATAGGTAGATCCAAATAATAATAAATAGTTCCAACTTGAATAAATAAATAAATGCCACAATCGGACTTAGAATGAATAATGAATAGAAAGCCAAATTTAATAATAATCTAATCGAGGAGAATATTTCGATATCCCGAGGATGTAAAAATATTTCTAACAACCTAGACTACTTACACTCTACACCAGGGTGAACCTGCTACAAAAATCAGGTGAGCCGTTCAATAATTTTGGTAGACATAATTTAGGCTCAGCAATAATTATTGCAGTATTTTCCAGGTAAGCAATCATCCAGATAATAATTTTTTGGTAGCATAAATTCAATAATGATAGCCTGTATAATATAAAAACCCAACTGTAGGACATAAAAATTATTTCACACTGAATTCAGCATAAAATAGTTCCAGTGTAAAATAGAGAAAATTATTCCTTGATGATTCATAATAAATATAAATTGTGGGCCTCAATAAAAATATTGCTCCACGATTCAGTATCACTGTAGGACACCGGGATAGAGATTAAAATATTTGGTCAATTTTCACAGTTCATGCGTAAACACGTTTTCAAATTTCAGAAAATAATTTCAGAAATACTTTTCGGAAATTTCTGAAGACCTTTCAGAAATCTGTTTTTGCGTAAGCTCACTAATGCTGGCAAATAGGACTTTCCATCACTGGTAACATTGCTGGCACCAAGTCGTCGCTTGGAAACGGCTTCCCGCAATACAAGACTACTCGTTTAACGAATCCGAGTTTCAGAGGCTGTTTGTTGGCACTGGAGGGTCATTGCGGACAATAATAACGAAGACGGTCGGGTGGCTGTCTAGTTAGAGGTACAGTCATTCGCAGCCCGATCAGAGAGGACAAGCAGTTATTATCGCGGAAAGTGTTTCGATTTGGTTCCTCAGTATTTGAAAGGTGCGTTCGGCTATCCCCGGTTTATGCTATCGCGGAAGGTTAGCGAAAGAGCAGTTTTTAATCACTGGCATGGATTAGGTTGTCCTTGAGCATATACTTTTGGAGGAGGTGGACTAAAACACACCCGTATCGGTTTCAGATGACCTAGCTCCCGCAGCTCCAAACCGGAGGCCCCACATCGCATTACCGAACCCCGATCTTTGTGAACAGTCTCTGCCATCTCTAAAGGAGATCTTCACAATCCAAACCCCAGTGTTGTCGCATATACCGACAAAGCTCCGCGTTTGTCTAGCAGAGACGTATGCAAAGTCAACGGACGAAATAGTGAACGCTTGCCTTGCTTAGAATTCACGAGCAACTCAAGCGCTCGCAAAAATATTTCTGTTCCCAGCAGTTATGCTTACGAAAATTTACTCGTCAGATTCCTACTCGAGTGAATACCGATGGCACTCTACTACGGACAAAATGAGGAAAGAATATATTTATGGAACGCGGGGCACTTTACGACAATAGGACACTGGACACGTACGGAAAGGTTCGGGGGGTTTTGATGCGAAGGCACGCCGCAGCAGCCGTCATGTCCAATGCGGCCTGCTTGATGGCTGGCCTGAAGGTAGCATTTTAGGGAGCGTACTTTCTTCCCCATTATTGTGTCGATATATACTTTTTGAGTTGATTGCGGTTGTCTTGAAAACCATGGGATAGACCGGATATATCTTCCAAGAGTAAAACACCCAAACCTTTTCCTCCCTTCACAACACTATGGGCGCAAGCACTCGACCAGCCCAAAAACCGCGCTGGACCAGCTAGTTTCACTTCGGTTGTCTTGAAAACCATGGGATAGACCGGATATATCTTCCAAGAGTAAAACACCCAAAACTTTCCCCTTCGGACCAGTAACAGGTCAATATAAAAAGGGCGACCAGTAAGGCTTTCTTGCAAGTTATGCAAGATCTTGCTCCTAGCTCCTAATAAGGAGCTAGGAACATGCGACGCAGTTGCAGATGCCCGTCGGAGGTGGTCGACCTCTTGCCTGTCGTCTAGGATTATCCCGTCCAGTGTAATTTGCTCGCAAAATACACTATCGCAAAAGACTTTGACGGACGGAATCAATGAGGCAGTGTAAAGACCGAATTCCCCTTCGAGATTCCAGGAGACAGGCGTTTCGCGCATGTATGGCCCCCCCCGGGAGCTAAGGAGTGGGTGCATTGTCCCCCATGCCCCGGACTCCAGACAAGCATTGAACCTCGAGAATTCTCGGTTTGGCTGCAATACTACTATTAAGTCCCACTTGTACACCCTGGCACGCCATGCCCGAGAAGTAATTACCCGGAAACAATCGATGTACACGGCGGTCATCTCATGCGCTGCTTTCATGGAGCCCACAGGATCAACCAACATTACCGCCAAGTAACCCTCCTCGCAGAAGACCTCGCAAGAGCTGCTCGTCATCCTGTCGTAGAGCCACGCCATGGTCTACACCGCACGAGACCCGACATCCAGGAAATGGGAAGCAGCGGAGGGACCGACTGTTTTGATGTTACCTTCGTGAAGCCCCTGGCTCCCTCCAAAAGGAGAGTGGGGGCCTTCAACCCGATGTCCTCTCTGAATGCGGCGCGAACTGCAAAGCTGAAGATAGGAATCATTTACCGCGACCTCCACCAGAGGTAAGCTCGTGCCTGTGCTAATATCCACTCTTGGAGGGTGGCACTCCGATGCATGTGCAGTGCTAAATGACGTGGCAAGGAAGGTGACCGTGAGGGCATTGGAGACGTACGGAAAGGGTCGGGGGGTTTTGAAGCAAGGCACGCAGCAGCAGCCTTCATGTCCAATGCGTCCTAATTTATGGCTGGCCCGAAGGTAGTCTTTTAGGGAGCGGGAGCGTAGTTCCTTCCCTATCACTGTGTAGGCATACCTTTTGAGTCGATTATGGTTGTCTGGAAAACTATGGGATAGATCGATATGTCTTCCAGGAGAAAAACACCCAAATCTTCCCCCAAAGATCAGGGTTCTGTGATGCGATATTGGGCATCTGGTTTGGAGCTGCGGGAGCTGAGTTATCTGAAACCGATACGGGTGTATTTTAGTGCACCTCCTCCAAAGGTATATGCTCTAGGACAACCTGATCCATGCCAGCGATTAAAAACTGCCCTTTCGCTAACCTTCCGCGATAGCATAAACCATGGGATAGCCGAACCGCACCTTTCAAATACTGAAGAACCAAATCGAAACACTTTCCGCGATTAATAACTGCTTTTCCTCTCTGATAAAGCTGCGAATGACTATACCTCCTAGCTAGATCATCATTGTCGCAGTTACCGTGCTTCTTTTCAAAGACCGCGCGCCAGCTGATTGCTGTGTGGCATTTCAAGTAGACAATGAAATAAACAATAAAAATCCAGTAAATTTTCAGGCACTTGGTATTTCCTCAAGGATGCGACTCATTCGAGAAGACCGCGCCAAAACCTGAACATGTAAATTTTGCAGAAAGACCGTGCATCCTACTAAAAGACTGCCACCTACACTTTATGACTTCGTGATTTACAAGTACTACCCATCTTCTACAATCCCCTTTTGGCAACTCGTTCAATTGCGTCTATTTCACTCCATCTCTACCCAATCCCTTCCAACAAGCGTCTATCATGAATGAACTCACTCCAGCCGCTGTTTTGAACGGTCTGAATTTACTAGGAGACGCAGCCGTAGAGCTTGAGGAGGAATTTCATCAGTACGAGTCAGGCCAGCGGGATATTGATACTGATGATGACACGGGCTCACCGTCGCCTATTACAGATATGTTCTACGAGCAGGGTGGTAATCAGGCTTTGGTGAGCTTGACCAACTACAACGGCCAAGAACTGGATGCTATCTATGATATAATATCTGATGATATTCACCTAAGGTACAATGCAGGACATCGAAAGAAGAGTCCATTTAGTAGAAAGGATATGACTCTGATAGCTTTAATGGTTCTGAAGAGCCGCGGTTCATGGGAGTTTACGGCAAAAGTATTCAAGCAAAAGGGATTTACTACTGAGCGTGCCGTTAATAGATTCATGCATATCATCAGTCCATGTTTATACTCTAAGTTGGTTGAGGAGGCAGAAGTGATGTACAGTATGAAGTTTTTACGTCAACGGAATTGAACCTTAAAGAACTACCCACACGTTAGGTATGCTACTGATGTCACGTTCCGAGAGAGCCAACGCCCAAGTGGCAACGTACAAGAAGGGAAGGTGTACTATAGTGGCAAACACAAGCTATACGGGTACAAGGTTGAAGTTTCTGTTATTGTGAATGGTCAGGCCATAGGTTGCAGCGATCATTATAGGGGTTCCGCCTCAGACTTTGATATCTTTAAGAAGAATATGCAGTTCCATGAGGAGCAGCTCGTGAAGTATGAGGGAGAGAGTAATATAGAGGATGTGGAGGACAATACATCTACATGGGCGTTGATTTGCGACAAAGGATATCAGGGAAAATCGGAGCTATGCAGGGCCATTCATCCCAAAAAGAAACCCTATCAACGGCGCATTGAGTCTTACGGATGAGCAAATCAACCGTTTAATTTCATCTGATAGGATTCTAGTGGAAAACTACTTCGAGAGGATGACAAGGCTATGGAATATATTGTCTATCAAGTGGCGATTGGGTGAGTCTACCTACGATTTATATTTCAAACTTGGAGTTGCATTGACTAACTATCATATCAAGCTTCATCCTCTACGAGATGTGGTCTCAGGATTTTATAATCAAACCGTCAATCGTCTATTAGATATAGGTGAAGGAATGGTGGAGAATCGTAGGAAGATTCAGGCACGCTATCTGCCAAGCGTAACCGCAGAATGAGCGGCTATCATGCTTCATCTGCTAGCCGTTCAAACGTTGGTGGTGCTCGTGACCCGAGCGGTACACCACCGAAGCGTCGTAGGATTGGAATTAGACGCAGTCCGAAGCCGTTTCCGGGGTCGCAACCTGTGCAATATTCAGAGAGCCAGCGCTTTACGACAGATTCCTAGATTTTGCTACCTAACTGGGTGGCCTCGTAATTTGGCGCATTTTCAAAATACCATTGATTAAATCTTTATAGCACGTACTCTTTGCACTTCTTGCCTATCTTCATCGAGATGACTTGGTCTCCTTACATAAACCGCGTTTTTTGTATTCGCGCGAGCTTTTACTTAGTGGTCGGTAACAGAAAAAGAGACCTACTAGAAAGCCACCCGACCGTCTTCGTTATTATAGTCCGCAATGACCCTCCAATGCCAACCAACAGCCTCCGAAACTCCGATTCGCTAAACGAATATTCTTATACTGCGGGAAGCTGTTTCCAAGCGACGACTTGGTGCCAGCAATGTTACCACTGATGGAAATTCCTATTTACCAGCAATGTTACTTGACATGCAAACTTGATTTTTCGAACGGTTATCTCAACTGAAATTTTCGAATTTTTTAATGATCTCCTGGGAGATCATGCCGAGACGAAACGATCTCGTTATTGAGGTAGGGGTAGGGCAGCGTGACCGAGGTGTGGGAAGGGGGCGATCCGGATGAGGAATCTCTCGCGAGCGCTAGCAGGGCTCCGACGAAGGGTGGATAGACAGAGTGGTAGAGAATTTCCGTACCTCTGGTAGAGAGGAAGGTAATGAGGGGAGACATTTCGGTTCTTTACTCTCGGACCCTCTAGTTGAGACCACCTATACCATTTTGCCGTTCCCTCCTAGACTGCCCTTCTCCAGACTGCACTTCTCCACTCTTCATTCCGCCACGCTCGGCGACTGCGCCGCACTAGGCGTAGGCGCCGGGCACTCGTGTCTTAGCGCGTCTTGTGGATCGCCCACTTACGTCTATGGGGCTCTAGTTGCATTGGCTGGGGATATAGCTTTCTCAAGTGGCGGTTTTCCCGCGCCAGGAAGGCTCTCACCCTTGACCAAGTGCCGCAACGCGCTGTGCACCCTGCCGCACTCAACGCCGGCGGTTCTCCCGCCAGCATGGGAGTGTTACCGAGCCAAACGGTTCGCTGGTCGTACCCAACGCCATTCTTCTGGAGCACTTCTCTTCGTCGCCGTCGCTTTCTGTAAGTATCGCGCTTACAGCGGAAGTTTTTCAAGCGATAACACCCATGGCTTGCCACTGTTGTGATGGTGGGGTGAACGTTTATTTATGAAGGGACCCTCAACAAGGGGCCGACGTGGGCCATAGCATTGGGGGCTGCCCCTAAGGGCTAAGTCACTATGTTGCTAATAAGTAACGAAGGGAGTGAGGACGGTGTGAAGCCTTTGGAGTTGTTGACGGGAGAGCGATGAATGGCGAAGCAGTCTGAGAGCATTGTGGAGGTGACAGGGGTTAACTTGTGGTGTGCTAGAGCGATAGTGGTAGAACGGGAACCAGTGCAAGAACTAGCGAAGAAGGAGTCTTCTATGGTGGCCATGAAGCACATGAGAGGTTAAAAAGGTGCGGAATTCGCCGATAGTGGATACGAACGGATGATGGCGGGAAGTAGGTCGGAGTGGGAGGGAGGAGGGAGGAGGGTTCCGATATTGGCGGAAGTATGTCGACCAGGTGCGGCCCGGTCGAGCTGTATTTTCATGGAACGGTGGACAATGGTGTCAGTCCCGAAGGTGGAGAGGTTCTGGGGGAAGGTAATGGCTAGGCGGCGACGAGGGCTGTGAGGAGAGGTGCTCAGCTGGCGGAGTTTGTGGTGAAGCGATGGGCGTGGTAGAACAGTACTGTTGGGAGATCTATGATTTGGCACAAACACCGGAGGCGGGCCAGATGTGTTCGATGGTGGATTTTTTCTCCCTCCTTTTGCCGGGCATTGCACTACCGGCACAACGCGCAAGACGGCTCTTTGCTCCTCTTAACTTGACAAAACTTGGTTTGAACCGCTCCGTGAGAGACCTTTTGTTCGCAATATTTGATGGCTTAAAGTCGGATTCTCACTCGGCTCCGTCTATTCACCAAAGAAACAAGCCCATAGTGAATTACTCTGTGGTCCCGAACACCCTGTGCCCGCTACCTAGTGGCGGGAAGCTCTGCTCTTCCACCTTGGTGGAAGCCGATCTGGAGGGGTTAGAAGTTAGTGAGGAAAAGGGTGAGTAAGGGACGGGGCATATGTCGAGGTATGCTCAGAGCACTTTGCTTCATACAAGATATCAGGTAACTGATAGGGGTAAATCGTCGGGAGAAGAGATCCTCAGAACCAATTACCCAAGAAAGAGGTGTTGCAAGCGACAAAAGTGCTACCGTGGTATAGTTGAACGAACAAAAAGGAGTGCATATGAAAAAGAGTTGAGAGGGCTACAAGCAAGTATGAAATGGGAAGGGTCTACCACTGATGCTCTGTGAGCAGCGTAAGAAAAAATTTTCTTGTGTCTGATGTTGAATCTCAACACCCTACTACTCAGGACTTGGCTTGAAGTTGTCTGCCAACTTGCTTCACATCTCCATGAGGAAGAAGTTTACTCAGCTTATATAGACTTTTGGCTACCCCTAAAGTCCGAATAAAACTCCAGGAGGTACCAGGAAATTCATAAAAACGATTTTTGTGGACCATATACTCTAAACGGAAGATACTTAAGAAACTAACAATCAATGAGGTCCTCTAATTTCCCATTCTCTAAATCAGATCCAAACAAATCATCCAAAATATCCATGCTGCCCAAGCAGTCCCCACAAATATCTGCGAACGGCTCAAGCTCTCTATTTCCTCCTGGGAGATATTTAAACTACTAAAGATATCTCCATCCAGTTCCAGCGTCGGCACCACTTGTTCCATACTCTCCAGTCCAGGCCCCACCACCCAGCACTTTCCATCTCCCCTTTTTCCTCATCCACCTCGTCCTCGTCTTCATCATCCTCCTCTTCCTCCTCTTCCTCCTCTTCCTCCTCGTCATCCTCCCAGTTATTAACCTCGTAGACCAATTCAGGGCTACCCACTTCTCGAAGGTCTCCCCACCTCCCTCCTCGATGTCCCACTCCCGCCCACTACCTACCTCCTCCGCCTCATCCTCAATAAAAAGAGACGCACAAATTCGATCACCTTCTTTTCGGTTTGCAGGCACAGGTAGTCATCACGGTCAGTAGGTCCGAAAGGGAGTACGGGAATAGAGTTTAGGGGGCGGGGATGACGATTTTTGGAAATGACTTTCGAGGGGCATAGATTGTTCGTTTTGGTAGGCTCTGGGGAATGGGAGGCAATAGAGGGTGTTTTGGGTGTGTGAAGGAGAGCGATGATGAGTAAAATGATCGGGGACGTTTTAAACTTGGAATAAAGGGGTTTAGATAGGCTCCCGGGGCAGGTTCTATAGATAAGGAATAGGTAAAATAAATCTGCAAAGGATTTCGTAGTAGTGCATTTGCGCCCTTTTTCTCGAAAAATGCGAATTTGGAGGAGAAGGTAAGCAAAAAGGGAAAGGGATATTATTCGGGATCGATTCAGAGGGGTAGATACAGTATAAAAATATCTAGATAAAATGGAAGTAAATTTGGAGAGGACTGCGGTAATGGTAAGCAAGGTTCTCGGAGGACGAGGAAGGACCGAAAATATAAGCAATTTTGGACAAGGGGAGGTAGTACAGTAAACTAAAAGTCTGTAGATTACAAAGACAAAAAAATCCGTTCCTATCGGCACGCGCCTAACAGTAGCTTTGCTGGCAAATAGGACTTTCCATCACCAGTAACCCTCTGAGATATTCCGGGCCCCAACCGACCACATGTTTCAAACATTGAAGCACCCAAGCATTCCCTCTCTCGGAAGATGTATCCGATCTATCCAGTAGTTTTCCAGAGAACCACAATCGACTCAAAAAGCTATGCCGACACAGTAAAGGGGAAGAAACCACGCTCCCTAAACGGCCACCTTGAGGCCAGCCATCAAGCAGGCCGCATTGGACATGACGGCTGCTGCAGCGTTCCTTTGAGGGTGATACGTGCCGGGTCAATGTTCATCCTCAGGTGGGTTGAATGTTTATTCAAGAAGGGGCCCCAAAGAAGGGACCGACGTGGGCCATAGCATTGGGGGTGCCCTTAAGGCTAAGCGACTAAGTTGCTAATATGTAAGTAGGGGAGTGAGGACGGTGTAAAGCGTTTGGAGTTGTCGACGGGAGGGCGTTGTGTAGGTGATCAGGTGCAGCTGTTGCCCAAAATTTTGATTGCAACATGGGCACGTCTATTCTTCTTGCCACGATGCGTTGTTGCAATGCGTCGCTGAGTGAATCAAGTCGACTGAAGGCCGTTGGACAGTCCTGACAATGGTAGCCTCGTCTTGCTCTGTGCTTTGACGACAGGTGCACCTTTAGAATGTACCGCCGCTTGAACACACTCCTGCAACTCGGGCAGGATAATCCGTGCGGCGTCGCGACAGAGCTTCGGGATTCCCCTCCAGACGTTCCGGACGTCATGCTCGCGTTAATAAGTGGCGGTACGGATTGCGGTTGTGATGTTTAGACTGAAGTTGAGGGAATAACGGTCACAGCAGAAAAGAAGGTAATGCGGGCGAGAACTGGCCATAGTGACTGGTTACATCAATTTTTTTGAAATGGGGGGTTAATTTACTGTGGTAGATATGTGGGTTGGTACCCAGTAAATTTGCACTGGAGCGTAGATTCCGTATATTGGCCAAGCCAATTGTGAAACCGTACAATTCATCGAAAACTGTAGATGGCACTCCAATCTACCAGAGGGTGGAAAGGGCTACATCAATTAGCTTTGCCATCGGCGTTGTGAGATCCTGAATGCTTATAGTTCTGCCTGGCAATAACGTCGGAAAAGTCGAAGGCGATGATGTTCCTTGTATCATGATTTGAGGATGTGGCATTGCTGCGTGCGGCGCTCCGTAAGACAGGTGAGCCAAGGGTTGCGGTACTTGTAGCGGAACATGTGGTAGATTGTTCGGCAACAATGCCGATGTATGCTCATTCAACAAGCGGTGCGGAGCGATCGGAGACGGCCTGAGGATTCCGTACGGGATGGAACCAAAACTTGTCTCAATTGCTCGCTGCGATTTAAGTGAGGTGGGCATGCCAATATTGGCACCCATATTCAACGGATCCTGCTCTGCATCCGGCAAAATTGAATCAAGGACTGAAGGGACCTGGACTCTCGGAATTTGGTGGTGGCGGGAATTTCGACGGAAAAAATGCGGCTTTCATATCCTGAGGTCGGCTCGACAGCCAGCCCAGGTTCATAAAGTCATCCGCAACATGGACCTCATCGGAAATGCTTGGAATGAGGCTGTGATAGCCCGAGCAGTAACCCCGAGTAACATGGATTTTGCAAAGGTAGTGCAGCAGAGACGATGGGTAGAGCGGCTGCTGTTAGGGATGAGAAAAGGCGGTCGTTGCTGAAGTATGTGGAATTTTGTCACGCTACAAGACGGGTGGTTCAGAGAAGGTTGCAAGGGCAGAGGGAATATTGGTGGTATGGTGAAATTGGAAAAGACAGACGCAACAAGGAAGAGGGGCGACCTTCAAGTTGTGTATGGGCTCAGTAAGCTGGGTTGGAATTTATTAACATGATATTGGCCACTATAAGGATATGGGTGCGACTTTGGGGGAATATTGCTGGGGACTCTTTGTTTCCGAATTGGACAAGCTGGGCAGGGGTATCGGGAAATGTAGAAGGGAGGGTTTTTTGGGAATTTACGCTTATAAAACCAGCGGCAGGGCATGGGCAGCATACGGAACACAACTTGTGGTATGAACTATGGATAAGGTGCAACAGGCAACACGGCAATCAGGTGATGCTGTTCAAGTAGTGAGGAAATTGGCTAAGATAATGGAAGCAGTGATGGGTTATGCCGCTAGGAGGGGCATAATGGGAATATGGACGGCTCGTAGCAAGTAAAGGGGGCTACCCGGGACGATTTGACAGCAGAAGAAAGGGCATTGGATAAGGAGAAGGCTGAAGAGGGTGCTACTTACACACAGAAAATGCTGCTAGGTCAGGAGGGTGCGAAAGGAGGACGACGAAGACGTTTTATTTGTGAAAAAGTGGGGTGGAGGCAACGGGGATGGTTCGTAAGTCAAGTCGGGTGGATAAGCTGCAAAGCAAAACGTTGGCACTGAGAATGGAGAGCGGGAGGAAGTAGGAAGCTGCAGCGGTGAGTCCCAGGACTGAAAATTGAGCGCTGTGTTCCGGAGAACAAGGCGTTATGAGTGGAAGGAGCTACTTTTTGATTTTTTAATTTGAATTTGTGTGTTTTAAGATTTTGTTTTTTGTTGATTTTTTATGTACGCGAGGATTGTCCAAGGTGCGAGTGTTACGGCTTAATTAGTATATGGTATGGCCACGTGTATTCTCAGCGAAGTGCAGCAACACGTACTGTATATTGTAGTAATATTGTGTCAGAAACGTACCTAGTCTGCATTTAGTGCTCCTCTACGGTCTTTACAAAGGCCTCTGGCCTTGTCTTTAGGACAAGAGAGGCCTCAGTGATTGTGTGACAAGACATCAACGGCCACTCAGGAGTAAAATTCGAAAATAATAATTAAATTTTAGTAATCAGTGAAAGTAAATATTTCGAGAAATATTTTCAGGAAGAGTTCAAATTTGTCAAGGGAAAAAAATTACCGCTTTTCAGATGAGCCTAACTTTGGAACGGCTTGACTACTCAAAAAAGCGAGCACACGACCATTCTCAGCGCATCATTTCCAATGGCAGTGATGCGCTCAAAATAAGGTGCAATTTGGTACTGATTGCAATCTTCGATTCTGATGTTCACCAAACCTGTGTTGTTTGCGAAAAGAGAAGAGAGAATTGAATTTTGTTGCTTTGGTCAACAGTCATGTTAGAAAAACAATCTAACTTATTTTTAGTAAGGGGGGCGTTTTTCCCCTCTTTAAAATATGGAAACGAACTGATTCAGGAATGTTTTGCTTAAACGAGGAATTAGAATACGAACTTTGGAATAAACTAAGATATCATATTATCTAAGCATTACCTGATTAATGAAAATAATTTCTAAGTACACTCTATAAGCGTTGTCAGATGGTTCTGTTTGAATCTCTCATATCTTTTTCTGGTTGTATTCTAAGTCTTGATAGGAATTTCATGTGGTTATGTATATTAGTGTTGGTATTACCCTAGCATTTCGATAAGCGTTCATATCAGATTTTTATTTTAACCGGTACAAACTGCAGCAAGGCCTGTTAGTAGATGGAAAGTGGCAAGGTTGTGGAAGGGACTCAGTGAATTCGGGTCTCGGGATTTTACGTTTTCAAGGTCCTCTAACATTCTCGTGGCAGTCAGAGTCGTTTGGGTAGCTCAAGTTAGGCATTTTTACTGTACTGTGACTCATATACTCTGTCTTCTTTTTGATGATTTAATTATGACATGAGGAATGCATTAGGTACATTTTCGGAAGTCCCGGGAACTTCCGCCCATAGCAAAAAATTACAGGGCCAGTCCACCTACCAACCATTCTTTCGTACAGTAGCAATTATCATTTGCATTGTTATCATTTTTTGTTTGTATCTATTGAATTCAAATTCCGCAGGCAAGCCTTGCTCCCGATATTTAGACGCCAATTGTTTGAGATTTGAAGGCCCGCATTCAGATTGTAAAGTGGTTTGTTCACTTCTCGTTCTGTGATCGTGAGAGGAATGCATTTTAAAAAGTTTCATGGACGCCCTAGAGATGATTTTCAGCTCAAATATGCCACGACAGAAACGTTACTCAAGTTAAATTCAGTTCTTTGCATAATACAGATTGATATTCTGGTTCGCGAGGGAGAGCCTAGTGCAGATGATAGCTAGTAAATTACAATTTTCCATGCAATTAGGAGTAAGGATCTTGATGATTGCCGGCTAACTATGTGTCTTTCCCAGTGAGAGTAAATCCACTTTCATTTTGAAAAAAGCTTACTAAATTCTGATGTATACGTACTCATGTTCTTAGGATCGTTCTCCAAGGCCGGATACTTTATTTTATTTAATGGTAAATACTCTGAGTAGGTGACAGCAGTTACGATCCCGTAAAAGATTCGGTTAATTGAAAACTTCCAATTTCTACAAAGAGTGAGTTCAGAGAAATTTTTACAGTACCATTAAAATTTAGGGGAGCAATGGCGGTGATAGGGATAAATTGTCGGGAGAAGAGACAATCAGAACCGGTTACCCCAAAGAGATGTTGCAAGCGAAAAAAGTGCTACCGTGGTGTAGCTGTGTGAACAGAAACATATGAGTAAGGACTACTTTTGAGAGGGCTACAAGCGAGTAGAGAAGCAGCAGAGTCTATGACTGATGCTCTGTGGCCAGCTTAAGAAAAATTGGTCTTGAGTCTGAGGTTGACTCTCAAATTCCTAACTACTTGTGACTTGACTTGAACTTGTCTGCCAACTTGCTTGACTTACACAAGAGGAATCAGTTTACTCAGCTTATATAGACTTTTTGCCTAACCCTAAAGTTTCAAACAAACATACTAGGTACAATAAAAATGAATTAAAGGGAATCGTGCGGACGAGACAGAGTAGTGGAAGATATTCCTTCAAGGTAAATATCTTGGTGCCATACCTATGCCCGTCACCCATCGGCCAGGGGTGGGAATTGGTGTGGTCATTATATATAATTTTCAGAGTCATTCTTGGTATCATCCAGAAACTGGATTTGTTACACATTACATACCCCGAAACAGTTGGATATGAGCTGAAATTCCACTTACGCATTCTCAATATCGACAGCGGTGTTGAGGAATGCTTCGTGGGAATGTACGTGAGAGGTGAAAAATGTCGCTCTGAAGTGTGCAGATGTAATGCAATGCGTGGCACGCAGTTGTTCTCGTCTAGGAACGGAATCCCTTCAGACAATGAGAAAACCACCAAACACACACCAAGACTCACAGGGTTTTCGCTGTCCCTCTTTCTATTTAAGCACACTGCGATGCAGTAGCAAAGCTCGCCGACGGCGACGAGAAGTTTTAATGGTAGATCAGGGGTGATTCCTTGGACGGCTGTACGGTATACTTGTCCTCCGAGTTAAAAGGCCGGACGTGACCCGCGGAATTCTGAAAAATTGATATGAATCGAGCCCAAAGAACTGGAGACACGAGAAGTGCAATACTGGACAAAGAAGATGTAGTAGCTGGTAAGAAGTACTAAATATCTCCTCTGAGGATAAGACTGTTGTCACCAACGACAACCGTGAAGTTCCTAATTGTTTATACACGCTGGAGTCCGGGGGCCAAGTAAGAGTAAATATCACAAACAGACAATAAAAGAGGTAGTGTAATATTGCATAGAGAGGGTAAATAAGAGGGGAACCCGGGCGGATAAACTTGACTATAGACAAGTTGGCGTTGGCAAGGGTGCTGCAAAGTCGGAAGTTGGGAGTCGAGTTCAGAGCTAACACCGGGGTGGCTGTTTACTCTGGGGCCCTTGTGGCGAGGTAGGTATAACTAGCAGTTAGCTAGGTCAGGGTTATCTAGGACTGTGGCGTAAGTAAAGTCAATGTAAGCCAAGGGCCGGAGATCTAAGCTAGAGATAAGTAAAGTCGACACTTGGTCCAACTGGTGCCTTTCACCTGCGAAAACATCAGGTCCACGTTGGCCAAATGGTCCATACTGCAAGCCTCCATGACCTCTCTGGTGGTTATACAATACATTACCATGAACAATGGAGGGCGGCAATCGAAACCTGCCCTTATTGTACAGTACAGTGCCTTCCGGTAGCAGTGGTATGGAGTGTACTTACAAAGAATTAGATAAAAAAAGGTCACCAAAATGATCTCCGCCGGTGGTAGTACAGTGTTAGTTCCAATTGCACTACAGCAGAGATGACGAGGGTGTTGAGGAAATTTGAAACTGCACTGAATTCCTGCCCGAGTTCCTTTGGATAAAAGCGTTGCGTCGCCCAGGTGGTGCAGTCGGCCACTAAAACTTACATTTAGACCGCGAAAGAGTGTGTCCTGTGGTTGCTGCATCGATCTAGGAGAGGATGTCGAGTGCTTTTAGGAGCTAGTCGTGGCGTCCGATGATGTATCCATCATCGTGGTACCACAGTTGGAGCAATGGATTGCCCCCATTCGCCACTTTCTCGTCCCTAGAAGCTATAAGCTGCTGAATTTTGAGTACGATGAGGTGCATAACTAGGTCTAACAGGAGCCCGGCAAGGCTATCTCCCTTTTATGTCCCTCATGCACTACGAATTGTGTGATCAGTGACCTACAGATACGCAGATTCGTATGCGTAGCAGTTTGCGACCACG
The DNA here is from genome assembly GCA_002205965.3 of Kappaphycus alvarezii. Classification (NCBI taxonomy): domain Eukaryota; phylum Rhodophyta; class Florideophyceae; order Gigartinales; family Solieriaceae; genus Kappaphycus; species Kappaphycus alvarezii. The sequence goes on from NADL03000070.1 coordinate 43,999, forward strand.
GAAAAGCTCGGGGAAGTGATTCCTCGTGGCGTCCGAGAATGAAGAATAGCTGCAAAGGTTGTAATAATTCTCAAAAATCCACGGTAAGCATCCCATACTCTGAATTATGTCCGACATTTCGGACCACACGTCGAACGATGTGTAGGACTTTGTCCGTTCCACATCGAGTGGAGATCCCCCTGCAGCTGTTTGCTTGAGTCGCAAGCCCGTCAGGTTCTTACCAGAGCATTTCCGATTAGTTTCTCTCTCATCCCCCTTTGCATGTTAATTTCTCTGACATCCCCCTCAGCATTTTCTCCCACATGCTTTTTCCACATCCCTTAAAGATTCCACACACATGGCATTATTAGATTTGCATTTCTGTAGTTTTTACTGGCTAGTATGTATTTCTACGCTAAGTCGGCCACCATCGCATCTCTCTTACCCTCTCCGGGCTTGTTCGTTTTAAGGGTCATGGTCACTGTCTTGCGGCACTTCCGGGCCATTGGCTTGGCGTGGGTGTTTCAAGTAACGAACCGGCTCTCCCTCTCGGACTAAGAAGGCCACTGAAGAAGCGATACTCTCTACACGGGTAGCCGAGGCAAGTGACCAACAGTAGGCTTAGAAGGAATCATCTGCCTTACGCTAACTCGTATTGTTCGGGAAGGCGGCGGCTTCTAGCAGAAGAAGAATAAGCTGCATTCCAGTTGCGCCGACAAGAAAACGTCGAGGCTAGCACGCCAAGTGCCGAAGCGAGTCTACATCGCAGAAGCGCTCGACAACTACGTCGCTCATCGACCACCGGCTCTTTGAACCAACACGGAACAGTTTAAACTGCAGCTGTGCGTGGTAAGTCTGTTGATCAACATGGGCGACAATGGAGTCGGTGTAACGCCATCTCAACTCTTTGCTCCGATTCAAACTACGACAATTAAGTCATTATCTCGAAAGGCCGTTCAAGACTTATTGGCAGCACTTGAAGCGTACGAAGACGCTGTCAATGCAGAGACTGGCATGTCAGCTGTACTTTTACGATCGTGGTTTGCTGGAATGTTTCTGAAGTCCTTGATACGTGCCCGCGTGTTCAGCATCGATCTCAAAAATCTACAAGACTGCACCGATGATGCCATAAGAAAAGTTTGGAGGAAGTTTCGGGCAGAGTCAGATCTGTCTCTGTCGATGCTGATTTTGCAGACGTCAAGCGGCATGTGAAGCTAGACGCCAACGAATCTGATGCAAGATTACGAATTGTCGTGTTGTCTGCATCATACCTTGAGCTTTGCGAAAAGCGGGTTGGACTTCCTTGAAAATTCTCAAGAAGCAGCCATAAAACATATCATCTCTGTATTGCAGCCCGTCCAATTGAAGAAACGAATGAAAGATGCTATCCAATTCGAGAAAGCTGATCTTCAAGGTGATTACTTCGGTTTCATGGACTACCTTGCAGAGAAAGCTGAAATCTTCGAGAAAGTGCTGCTCCTACGTGACAAGTTCAATCAAGGATGACCTCCGCGAGATGCACCCAAACGGACTGGTCGGGCGGAACTTTCGTCACCACGAAGAATTCATCTGGTCCGCCGATGAAAGAAACCTGAAAGGCAGTCTCAAACACACTTCCAAGTAACGTTCTCTGTGCATGAACCTAAAAAGCAGCGAATATCAATTGGTGAAGGATTGCCCGAAAACGGACAAGGAGTACGCCAAAAAAACTCCTTCAAAAATTCAGAGAGAAGAAGAAAGTTGAGTCAAAACCAATTTCGCCGCCTTGGGTAAAAAAAATCCAAAGAATCATTTGCAGATCGATTTGATTCGAGGTCATCTATTACTGATGATTCTGCAGTGGTTCAAGTTTGAGTGTCGTATCGACCCCCTGGGCTGATCGAGACGCCATCTCTGAGACCAATGTGAACATCCTTGGAGATGAAGGAATTTTCGTGCCCACACGCTGGCTGTCTAAGCCTGAGAAACTTAAGGCCATTGATGGTCACACTGTGCATTCCGAAGGCAAATAGCAAATCAATCCAATGATTTAGATCATGGCTGGTCCTTGTCGACTGCGTAATATCAGAGTCAAAGATTCTGTCGTCAGTGATGATCAAGTGGCTCCTGTTACTTCCTGTGCTGGTGAAATCATCTCAGGCAATCCATTCCTTAAAGCTTCTGGATTGGATGTCAAAGATTTCCTCGCTGACAAAATTGAGTGACTAGCATTTATTGACTATGGAAAGCTACAAGAACCTCAAAATAACGCCAAAAAAGGAAAGTTAGGCATGAAACTGTTGTCCAACGAAATCAAAATAGATCTTGCAGAACTTAAACCTTCTCATTCAACAGTATGGTGTCAAATGGAAACTTTCCTCTGAAGGAAGGCGACGACGTTGACTACCAAAGATGTGGAAGTCGGAAGCCAAGATGAGGCTTAATTGTAAACTGCTATTGAACTACATGGTATCTCGTGGGATGAAAGATATGAACAATGATGTAAAAATAACTCTGAAGAACACAGTCATGGAGCTCAAAAACATTTTGCGTATGAAACTGGGAAAAGACCGGCCAGTTGACGTCGAGCCCATGAATATCGAATTCGAAGGAGCAACGCGTCCAATAAAAGTTAGCCAGACAACTTGCTGACCTCGGCAACTTTAATTACTCAAAACGAAAGTACAGGAACTTATTGATGCCGGTTACATCGCTTTTAAAAAAGCATCAAAGTGGGCTTGTGCTCCACTGGTGGTCCCAAAACCGAGCAAGGAAGGATTACGATTTACTGTCGATCTTTGACCAATCAATGCCCAAACCATGAAAACAGTTTGGCCCATGCCTCATGGCGATACAATGCCGGCCAAGTCGACCAGTTCAAAGGCATGGTTTCATTCGGACTTTCTCCATGGATACTGGCAATTTCCTTTGACTGAGAACTCTCGTGAATGCCTATCATTTCAACTCCGTTTGGCGTTTATACTCCCAATCGAGTTCTTTATGGAGCTACTAACGCAGTAGCTTGCTTCTAGTCATCAATGGAATCGTTGTTTGGACATTTGGATCTTCTTATCTAACTCGATTATCTTCTTGGTTTTGCACTGACACTCAATCCTTACTGGTTAAACTTCGTTCAGTATTTAAAGTATGCCGATACAGAGGCCTGGAACGCAACCCGACCAAATGTAAACTGGTGACCAATGAAGTTCAATTCTGTGGAAGAATAATTGACGAGAAAGTGGTTAAATTCCATCCTCGTCAGTTGACGAGCTCAAAAAACATGAGTGCACCTACCCCTGTCGGCGCCTTATTGGAACTCGTTCATGGTAACAATTTGATGCGAACTGCAACACCTATTTTCTCGCAGCTTATTGCTCCGTTGCACGAACTTCTGGAGTCAAAGTATAGCAATCATGGTACACGGAAGAAGACTCGCTTGACCCATCGCCCCATTTCCGCTTGGGGGGACGAGCACGAAGATGATTTCGCAAGCTTAATACAAGAGATTAAGAGGCAGACTACATTGGCAACTGTCGATCCAAATCAATGATTTTGTCTATTTACCGACGCATCCGAACCCTATTGGTCTGGGGTTCTTACCCAGCTCAGTGCACATGATTCTAAGTCTGGCAAACCACCGCAAGACTGGGAGCACTACCCAGTTCGCTTTGTATCTGGATCGTTCAAAGGTTTATCCTCTCGTTGGACTATGTCGGAGAAAGAGTCATACGCAATTGTCGCCTCCACTATCCGCCTATCTGTGGGGTGTTGAGCGAACAAAAGGTAGTCGATGGTTGAACTGTTGGTTGATGCTTCCGGTAAACAGGCCGGAACATCAGACCAGGGTTTATATATAAAAAAGAACTCAACACCAGCAGAGATAAATTGTAACTAAACGGTACTGCATTCAAAGGTATTCTAGAAAAAGTGACCGAGAGGTATCAAACAACAAGGTTCTGAAGGTCCATCAGTATAACAGACAGCAACAAACATCATGGCAAAGTACATTGGTCCAATTGGCAAGGAGGCATAAAGTGGTTGCTGATTGGTGGGTGCGAAATGTTTCGAGAACCACGCGAGATAGCCATGATGGATCCATGTCATTGGCTAGGTACAAAGAGGTATGATATTATGCTTTTACACTGGTGCGTGAGTACAGTGCAAGTTATGATGTACAGTGGTACAGGTTACCGGAGGGATACTGTCAGGGTATTTGGTGATTTATGGGCATAATCGCAACATCACTCCCCCCTACGAAGAAGAATCGCCCCGATTCTTGTATTCGTATAGCAGATCTTGACAATTTTTCAGTTCATTTTCTGATAGCCATGAGTTCTCGTGATCTGCATATCCTTTCCATTTAATGAGATATTTTGTTTTTCCGTATTGTTTCTTGTGACTGAGAATTGATTCGACTTCGTATTCTTTATGTCCATCTTGAACCTGTATAGGTGGCGGCGGAATTTGGCGATAGAATTCATCTTCAAAGTACGGCTTAAGGAGACTAGCATGGAAAGCATTGTGAATTCCCCTGTCGATCATTGGCTGGGAAAGATTTAAACGGTACGTAACTCCGTTTATATCCTCAGATATTTGAAATGGACCACAAAACTTTGGGTTCAGTTTTCGAGATCCTGCACCATCTTCAAAAGCTAGGTTTTTTGTGGACAACCAGACTTTGTCACCAACTTTATAAGAAGAAGGTCTTCTACTTCTGTTGACATACAAGGCAGTGGATTCATTTGATTTTTTGATTTGTTCTTGGGCTTTTTTCAGTGATTCTTGCATGTTTTTTAGGAACTGTGCCGCAGCAGGGTTGTCTGCGGAGAGTATGTCCAAAGGGACAGTTCTAGGGTGGATTCCATAATTGAGGAAGAACGGAGAGAATGTTGTAGTGGCATTAATAGATGAGTTGTAAGCAACTTCGAAGTCTACCAAGTATTTGTCCCAATCTGACTTGTCGAAGCTAACAAAAGAACGAATCATTTCTTCGATCTTTCTGTTCATAATCTCAGATTGTCCATCTGTTTGTGGGTGATATGCTGAAGAAGGGGATATCTTGGTACCCAGAAGGTGGAACAGACTCTTCCAAAACTTGCTCATAAAAATAGCATCCCTATCACAAATGATATTCGTCGGAATTCCGTGGTTTCTGTAGACATGATCCTTGAACAGCCTGGCAGTTGAAGGAGCATCTATTTTGGGCTTGGTTGGTATAATTCTGATCATCTTTGATAATCTGTCAACGACAGTTAAGATGCCATTGTTTCCTTCCGTTGACCTTGGAAGGGGTGTAATAAAGTCCATCGTTATGTGAGTCCATTTGGTTTTCGGTGGATCAAGAGGTTTTAAAAGACCTGCGGGTTTCTGATTGATGGTTTGTCTCTTTGGCAGTGGCAAGAACGAACGTATCGAAGTACATCTGTACGAAGGTTTTTCCAGTAAAACTTCGGTGATATTCTATTGATTGTTTTTGAAATTCCCAAATGTCCAGTATTTGGAGTAGAATGGTAGTCATGTAATAGCTTGACTTTAAATTTTCCTTCTGGTACGCAAATCTTTCCGTTCCTTAGTAAAAGCAACCCTTTCTTTTCGAAAGGTGCCTTTGGATCTTTGTATTGGGTTTTCAGGTTTTCATCTAGCCTGTAATCTTTGGCCAGATCTTCTAGCTCAGAATCCGCAAAATAAGGTACGGATATATTGTTCGATTCTAGGTATGTCTTTGTTATCACTTCCTTGAGTAGTTCTCTGTTTCGATGTTTAGGTGAGGGATAATTCTGAGGTTGTCTTGACAGGGCATCGGCAACGATGTTTGCTTTCCCGGAGATGGGTATAATTTTGAAATCAAAGTTCGCTAATCTTTCCAACCACCTAACCTGTCTTTGGGACAGATTGTCCTGGGTCTCGAGGTATCTTAAAGGGTAGTGATCAGAATGAACTGTGAAAAAGTTTCCGTGTAGGTATGCTCTCCACCATTTCAAGCACTCTACAATGGCCAAGAGCTCTCTCTCATGAGCGGCATAATTTTGCTCAGCATCATTCAAAGTCCTAGACGCAAAGGCAACTGGTCTTCTGGATTTTGGATCCCCCTGTTCCAACACAGCTCCAATTGCGTACTGAGAGGCATCTGTAGTGACATATATTGGAAGTTCAGAGTCAAAAGTTCTAAGGACTGGGGCACTGCATAACGATTTCTTCAAGGTCTGGAATGATTTGTCCTGAGTAGCTGTCCACAGAAATGAAACGTTCTTCGTCAGCTCTGTAAGAGGTTTAGCAACCAATGAGCATCCTCTTATGAATCTTCTGTAATAGTTGACGAGTCCTAAGAATGACTGAAGCTGTTGCTTGTTCTTTGGTGAGGGCCATTCCATGACTGCCTTTATCTTGTTGGGATCCACAGCAATTCCCTCTTGACAGATTACATGTCCAAGATACTCGACTTCTTTAACACCGAAGACACATTTTGACAATTTTGCGAACAGATTCTCCTTCCAGAATCTCTAGTACTACATCAATGTGTTCTAAATGTTCTTTCCATGTCTTACTGAAGATGAGAATGTCATCTAAATAAACGATAACGAATACATCCAGGACATCTTTGAATATGTCGTTCATGAGATTCATAAAAGTTGCTGGTGCGTTGGTCAATCCAAAAGGTAGTACGAGAAATTCAAAATGTCCGTATCTGGTTCGAAACGCTGTGAGAGGGATTGAAGATTCCTCCAGTCTGATCTGATGGTAACCCATCCTCAGATCTATTTTCGAGAAGTACCTGGCTCCCTTAAGTCGATCAAAGATATCATCGATGCGCGGCAGGGGGTAGCTGTTTTTTACAGTAAGCCGATTAAGTGCTCTGTAATCCACACACATACGCAAACCGCTGTCCTTTTTCGTTACAAAGAGTATTGGCGCTCCCCAGGGGCTTTTGCTTGGTCTAATGAATTCACTCTCTAGTAGATCATCTAGTTGTTTACGAAGCTCCATCATTTCTTTTCCTGAAAGTCTGTAGAGACCCTTTTTCTGTGGCTTAGCATCTTTTTCCAATTCGATCTTGAAATCATACTTTCGCTTCGGAGGAAGGCCCTTCGGAAGTTTTTCCGGGAAAACGTCTGTATACTTTTTCAGTACACCTTGAATATCTTCTGGGTAAGAATCTGGAACATTTGGATTTGAGTCTAGTGGTCGAATTAGAACAGCATAAGTGCTACATTTTTTCTCCAAATCAGTAAGTACTGAGTTTGCAGAAACGAAAGGGTGCTTTGTCATTTCATTGGCAGTGACGGAGTACTTTTCACCCTTGTAGTTGAAAGAAACTTGATTGCTTGAAGAGTCGATAATTGCTCTATGGGCTCCACACCATTCCTTTCCTAGGATTGCATCATATCTCTTGAGGGGGCTCACGGCGAAGTACAGTGGTTCTGTGTAGTTCTTTATTTGGACGATTGCCGGACCGGCTGTTTCTTTCAACTTCTGGTTAGCACCGTTCGCCATTTCGGCAAGCTCTGCTGATTCTCTTGTTTTAATCTTATGGTAATCGCAGAACAATTCACTGAGGAAATTGATCTCACCACCTGGGTCGATGAGAATTTTTGCTGGTCCATTGGAAATGACTCCTTTAACAATAAGAAGTCCTCTATGATTTCGTTGGAAAGTTGGGGTTGGTGTTCCCCTAAATGCTTCCTGGGATCTTATTGTTGAAACAATAAGATTTCTGTCATCCAGAACTGATTGAGGACCTTCAGTCAGTTCCTTCGGGCTTTTGGGCAGTTTTTTGCAATGTGCCCTCTCTGTCTGCATCTCAAGCAGAGGCCTTCACGTATGCATCTCTCACGTTCTGCTTGATCCAATTTCGGTAAGTTAACATTTGAGGACTGTATACCCGGTTTCATTTCCACGTTCCCAATTTCCATGGGCACAGGAGCACTATTTCCAGTACTTGAACTTCCGTTCAGCGATTTTGTACTCGATTTGTTGTTACCTAACGGCCCTGAACGCCTGTAAGCAGCTTCGATTCTTTCCGCATCTGCCATTAAATCAGAAAGCTTAGAGTATTCTTTCGTGCATAAGGCTTTCCAAATGTACGGTTTCAGGCCGCGTGAATAGCGATCAATCTGATCTTTGACTCCTATGTCTGGTATATCCAACAATATTTTGTTAAAATCTTCATTGAACGCAGTAACGTCTTTAACTTGTTTCCAGCGAGCCAGCTTGTCTCGGGCGATTTTTTCCTTGTTTAACGTCTCGAAGCGATTGAGAAGTGCAGTCTTCAGTTCCTTCCATGTTTGAATCTCCTGCCCCGCGGCGCTCTTGGAATGGACCATCCACCACTCATGGGCATTTCCAGAGAGATAGCTTAGTGCAATGTTCATGGTAGCTTGCCCATCTGCTTCACCAAGATAATTCTGCATCTGCACGCACCAGCTCCCGACGGACCCTTTTCCGCTGAATGATCCCGGCTTATTCTTCTTAGGGGCGTCCTTGGTTTCGTTTTGACCATTTGAGCTACCGGCATTGATCCTGACGAGAGAAAGCTCATTCTCGAGAGCTCCCACCTTGCGAGCAGCGTTATTGAGCTGGTTCTGTTGTGCGGAGATCTGTTATGAGCCTCTGACAGCTGGCGTTGAAGTTCGCTTACAGCTTGTGCCAGAGACTCTACAGTAATGCCCGAAGTTTCCATTGTCTTTTCCTATTGGTCGAAAGAGTCACACGTGTAGTTTTGGGTTTTTTTTCTTTAAATAGAATTTTTTCAAATTGGCCAGTAAGAATCGGTATGCACTGTGGCCGAGTTGGCTAGACCAGCGAAAGACCAGTGAGAGGTCTCGAGTTCGAATCCCAGTCGATAACTTGGGAAAGTTGATTTTCTCTGACGTAAGGGTTTGACGTCAGTCACGTCGGGTGTGCTATAGTAGCCCTCCTTCCGATGCTTTACAGAACGGTTGTTTTCCTGTCTAGAACCTGGCGGCGATACGGGCTTACAAGCCCTACTGCAAGGAACTGGGGAAAGCGAGTTCGTAAGGTAGCCACAGCGGGAGGTTGAACACAGCACAAACGAAGTCGGTTGAGAAAGCAACTTTTGGAGTTTTTCTTGCTTCCTCTTCCCTAAATTTATTCAAATTTTAACTACTGACGGGCAGTCTCTCGATGACGGCGGCCAAGACGGTGGCGCTCAAGGTCTGCCTTACTTGGGACTTCGATTTTGCAAATTTCGCAGATGTGCCTCGTCTTATCGGCGCGGTGCTGGTGCTTGCGGGATCGGAGGTGCTCGTGGTACTGCACTCGGCCTGTGCAGGTGACTTGACAGTGACGGCAGTGGAAGGGCGAAGATCGCGGGTTCTTGGTCAGGCGAGGCCTTCTGGTCTTCTTACGAATGCGGTGGTTGGCGGTTCTCTGAATGACGATGGAAGCCGCGTCAGGAGAATCGGTAGGGTCTTCTTAGGCTTCTGCGGCTTGGAGCGAGGGACTGCGGGCCTTCTCGGTATCGGCGGTAGAGCGGGTAGCGATACAGCCTCGGGAAGGCAGAAAGTGGAGGGTCTTGGTGTCCTTGGTTCCTCCACCACGATTCTGGTGGGTGTTCTTGGCTCCACTCCAAACTCGAAACGTTGTCAGCTCCTGACAATTTTCGGCGAAGAACGATTGTAAGTCTTCTGCGTTGTACTCGTCCGGCGACGAGGGGCGGTCCCTGGAAGTCTTGTTTTTCGGCACTGAGCGTTATTCAAAAAGAATCAGAGTAAAAAACAAAATGTTAGTCTCTGCTTGCAATCGGGCAGAACGTCAAATCTAATAGAGATTTTAACTTACTATCGGATTGGAAGAACTCGCAGTAACTGACAAACGAATATGCGATGCTACCAAATGGGGTGTTGAGCGCACAAAAGGTAATCGATGGTTGAACTGTTGGTTGATGCTTCCGGTAAACAGGCCGGAACATCAGACCAGGGTTTATATAGAAAGAACTCAACACCAGCAGAGATAAATTGTAACTAAACGGTACTGAATTCAAAGGTATTCTAGAAAAAGCGACCCAGAGGTATCAAACTACAAGGTTCTGAAGGTCCATCAGTATAACAGACAGCAACAAACATCATGGCAAAGTACATTGGTCCAATTGGCAAGGAGGCATAACGTGGTTGCTGGTTGGTGGGTGCGAAATGTTTCGAGAACCACGCGAGATAGCCATGACGGTGTCATTGGCTAGGTCAAAGAGGTATGATATTATGCTTTTACACTGGTGCGTGAGTACAGTGGACAGGTTACCGGAGGGATACTGTCAGGTTTTTGGTGATTTATGGGCATTAATCGCAACACTATCACACAACTTGGTTGCTTGTGGTGAGTTCTCATTGTTTACGGACCGTAAGAATCTGTTGTACATGTTTTCACCTAGCAGTTTCAATGCAAATGTTGCTAGAAATGTGGTCAACAAAGTACAGCGTTGGTCTTTACGGCTTGCTGAGTTTAATTTCACCAATGAGCATATCCCCTGCGAAATTAACATATGGCTGATATTCTTACCCGTTGGGAAGCCCCCGACTATCAAAAATCCTCTGCTCGATTACTTAGTGCGATCAAGGTTCCTCTACTGACGGGGGAAAAACCCTAATCCTTCGTCCGAAGTCAGCGCTGAGTCGCAGAAGAAGTATTATCCGCCTGCTAATGAAGGATTAGCCTTATCCAGTGATAGTCCGGCAGTCTGGAAAAATCGGAATGGAAAATCTATGTACCCAAGACGATCAAGACTTGCAGTTGCGCCTAGCAGTTTCCGCTCATTGTGGGCTTGGTGGACACGAGGATATACTACAACGTATGATATTCTCAACGAAAAAGTCCACTGGGAAGGATTGGAAGAAGACATCAAGGTATTCGTACAAAGTTGTCTCGTTTGCCTGCCTATCTTCAAGCGGTGAAAAGATCTGTCGATCTCTGGATCTCAAGTTCATGCCGGAAGAGTTGGGGATTTGCTGCACTTCGATTATCTCTACATCAGTGAGTCATCCAATAACAAGGAGTATATAATCATACTGGAGGACGACTCCTATGGATATTATTTCGTACGAGCTTGTGAAGAAGCTGTTGCTGAAACCACTGCAGAAGTGCTAATGGAAATTTTCACCACTTTTGTTCCTGTACTTTCATGGTTCTCCGACAAAGGTACCCATTACAAGAATGAAGTCATGGAAATTCTTGCTAAGTCATTAGGTGCGAAGTATCAGTTTTCAACACCTTATGTATCATGTTCTAACGGAACTGTCGAAGCAGTCTGCAAGCAAGCACTTAGGGAGATGCGTGCCTTTAGTTCCGAGTTCAAAATTCCAGAAGCGAACTGCCCTAATACTGTCCCTGTGATCCAGAGTATCATCAAAAATACTATATCTCGCCGACTTGGTAATCGAGCACCAGTTACTGTGCACACTGGCATGGGACCTGTGAATCCCCTCAATATTGCATTATAATCAGTCAACTACCGCAATGCTACTTCCGCTTGTTATGTAAGAGTAAGGCAACTTTTGAAAGTCGAAGAATTCCAGAAAGTAGTCAATGAAATGCACAAGGAATTCAGTGACACCCTTGATAGGGGTAAATCGTCGGGAGAAGAGATATTCAGAATCAACCACCCCAAGAAGGAGGTGTTGCAAGCGACAAAAGTGCTACCGTGGTATAGTTGAACGAACGAAAAGGAGTGTATAGGGACGACAGTTGAATGGGCTACAAGCAAGTATGGAAGGGGCAGGGTCTACCACCTATGCTTAGTGACTAGGGTAAAATAAATGCTTCTTGGGTCTGAAGTTGACTCTCAACTTCCTAACTATTTGGGACTGAGCTTGAAGCTGTCTGCCAACTTGCTTGACCTCTCCATGAGGAAGCGGTTTACTCAGCTTATATAGACTTTTGGCTAACCCTAAAGTCCGAACAGAACTACAGAAGGTACCAGGAAATGCATAAAAACAATTTGTGTGGATGATATACTCTGAACAAAAGATACTTAAGAAACTAACAATCAATGAGGTCCTCTTATTTCCCATTCTCTAAATCAGATCCAAACAACTCCTCTAAAATATCCATGCTGTCCAAGCAGTCCCCACAAATATCTGCGAATGGCTCACAGCTCTCTATTCCCTCCTGGGAGATATCTAAACTACTAAAGATATCTCCATCCGGTTCCAGCGTCGGCACCACTTGATCCATACTCTCCAGTCCAGGCCCCACCAGTACAACACTTTCTATGCCCCCATTTCCCTCATCCAACTCGTCCTCGTCCTCGTCATCCTCCTCTTCCTCCTCTTCATCCTCATCCTCATCCTCATCCTCATCCTCATCTTCAACCTCATCCTCATCCTCATCCTCATCTTCAACCTCATCCTCATCATCATCCTCCCCGTCCTCCTCGTTATTAACCTCATAGACCAATCCAGGGGCTACCCACTCCTCAAAGGTCTCCCCAGCTCCCTCCTCGATGTCCCACTCCTGACCCTCAGGTACCTCCTCGGCCTCATCCTCGACGAAGAGCTTGCGGACGAATTCTATTATCTTCTTCTTAGTCTGCCATCTCAGGTAGTCGTCTGCATCCGTCGGGCCATATACTGCGAGCGCAAGGCCGTTTAAGGGGCGAGAGGGCGGTTTTTAGTGATGGGGGCGGAGGGGCGAAGGTTGCTCATTTTGGTTGTAAATGATTGTAGACGGAGGATAGAGGTGTTTTGGGTGTGTTGGGGGAGAGGAGTGATGAGTAAAATGATCAGGGACGTTTGAAACTTGGATAAAAAGGTTTAAATGGGCTCCCGGGGCAGGTTCTATCGATTAGGAATAGGTAAAATAAATCTGCAAGGGATTTTGTAGTAGTGCATTTGCGCCCTTTTTCTCAAAAAAAAACGAATTTGGAGGAGGAGGTAAGCAAAAAGGGAAAAAGAACTTGATTCGGGATCGATTCAGAGGGGTAGATACAGTATAAAAATATCTAGATAAAATGGGAGTAAATTTGGGGAGGACCGCGGTAATGATAAGCGAGGTTCAGGGAGGACGAGGAAGGACCGAACTATAAGCAAATTTGGACAAAGAGAGGTAGTACAGTAAACTATAGGCCTGTAGATGACGGCGACAAAAAAAAATCTGCGCCTAACACCCCCCGGACTTAGGTCGAACGTCCCGTCTCGTTCTCAATGCTCTTGTTGTTCTTGTGGGAGTTCTATCCATTCATCAGGGAGAGTATAGGGTTCACTATAAGGATATGGTAGTAGCTCATTTCCAATATGATGAGAGAGTGTGTACCGTGCGATGACCGGCTCATCTCCTTGGTCAAGAGTTTCGTAGATTCGGCGTATGGTTTCATAGTGTTCTCTAATGAGCTCCTCCCGTTTCACTTCTCCAAACCTTCCAAATGTGAGGTAATAAACGTATTATGCAAACTTTTCTGGCAACGGGTCCAGAAACGGGTATCTGAAGGAGAAAAAAACTCGCAACATAAGGACTGAGTCCTCACGAGTAAGGTGCGCCCCGTGAATGGTCTGGAAGCACATGCAAATACTAATTGCAAAAAAGGAAATTACTTCTGCTTCTCGTGGGTCCTCTGTCATTTCGCGAAGCCAACGTCTAATTGGTAGCCGTCCAATAATTAAGGATGCATAGTTTCCCCTGGGAGACTAGGCGGTGTTTGAGGCGATCTTCTTGGCGATCTTCCTCGCTGCTCCCGACGCCTTGCCTCTTCGATGATCCGCCCGATCACTTGATGGTCCAGCTCGTATCATCATCACGGCCTCGGGAGGATCCTGGTCTTCTGCTGAGCTTGTGTTTCTGAGCGGAGCAACGTAAGGTTCCCATAGAGGATACGGGACCAGTCGATATTCCATATCAGGGGGCAAGCTGTAACCTCTCAGTCGCACATCTTGGTGTTCTTAAGAAATACGTAAACCGGACGGATAATGTTCAGATATGTTTGCGACAAGTCTCCGATAGCTACCATTCCATACCTTCCTATAGAGTAATTATATATGACTTCCACAAACTCTGGACCTGCTTCCGTGAACCTTCCGTTTTGGAATGAGAATAGAATTCTGATTAATAGTCGGAAATCTTCTTGAGGTAGCAATGGTCCGTTCAACGTACGAAAACATAGGCATATATTAATGTAGAAATGGACGATTACGTGGAGTTCGTAGTAGTCACGCGTAATCGAGATGATCCATTCCAGGCCCTTTTTCCTCCCATAGGAATCATTCTATAGTTAAAGATGAGTATGCCCCGTGGTTGCGCATAGTCCTGTGTGAGAAGGAATTCTTCAGGCCTCTGATGGTAAGGGACTAGACGACGTGCATGGATGGCCCTCCTTGATCTCTTCCCTGAGCTTGAACATAGCTTATAGTGCGGGTGTCTTTCCTCCGTGACGACGCAAGGATTCGAGTACTTTGTTTGGAAGGCCGGCCACTTCACAGCCTGCTGCATTGCTTTCCCATGTACTACAAGTACTTTAGAGCCGACTGGAAAGGTTTGGACTGGAGGCTCTTCATTCTTATTTCTTGTCTGTGTTAGCGCGCGGTGTGATCTCCAGCCTTCAGTGGCCAGTAGTTCGACTTCTCTACTCTCTTCATCGATAATATTTGTTTCCATGTCTCTCTGTAACATTCTAGGAGCCCTTCCGTACATTAGCTCGAATGGTGACCGTCCGCTTCTTCCTCTTCTTCGACGATAGCCGTATAACACTTTTGGTAAGGCATCTTCCCACTGGATTCATTCTTCGACATAGTTTTCGATATTGCTCGTTTGATGGTTCCAACCATCCTCTCCGCTTTACCGTTTGACATAGGAGCGTATGCGAGAACTGTCTTCAGCTGAATCCCTTCTCTTCCAAGAAACGAAGCAGTGAAGTTGCAGTAAAACAAAGGGCGTTATCTGAGATGATCCTTTTTGGAAGACCAAACGGTTCAATTATTTCTTTTTCGATGAATCTCAGGACCACCTCAGCATTGGCCTCCTCAACTGCAACTGCTATTGGCCATCCAGTAAGATGTTCCACCCCTATAAGGAGGTATTTGTTTCCGGAAGAGGTTTCCTTGAATGGGCCGGCAAAGTCAATTGAGAAGGTTTCAAAGAGAGCGGAAACTGGGAAGCTTAGGGTTGTCTTATACTTTCGTATCGGAGTGAATTTTTGACAGTTGTCACAGCTTTTCACGAAATTATAGACGTCCTTATGGATACTGGGCCACCAGAATCTCTCCGTAATGAATTTTTTGGTTGTTTCGAGATCCCAATGCCCTAACTCATCATGAAAGTCCTCAAGATCTTCATTCTTTCTTTCAAAGGGGCCACTAGTCGGGACCGGCTTTAGTGTGCGGAAGAGTTTCCCATTCCACAATGTAAAGGCCTTTTGGTTCCTGCGTACCCAATTTCTGTGTTCGAGATCAACCTTTCTCATTTCTAGTCCATCAAGGAATTTAATAAGTCCGTGAATATAAGCTTCGTACTCGTTATCGATCGGCACTTGAACTTCGGCAACTCCGACGATGTCTTCGGAAGCTTTTTCATTTGGAATCAATGGATCCCTCAAGCGGGATAGGTAATCGGCAGGCTGATTATTGCGTCCGGGCCTATACACAATTTCAAACCGATATTCTGCGAAAATGTCGAGCCATCGGGCCAAGCGGTGATGTACATCTTTCTTTTGGAATGCTGTCTTAAGTGCCTGGTGATCAGTTATCAAGACAAATTTCTCGAGTGATAAAAGGTAAACACGAAACTTTTTCAGTGCGAAGACGACAGCTAGCGCTTCTTTCTCGCAGACTGAGTATCTCTTTTCCGCATCATTCAGAGTGCGACTTGCGAATTGAACAGGGTGTAGTCTTCCGTTTTCGTCTTTTTGGGACAAAATGGCACCCAAAGACCGTTCTGAGGCATCTGTCTCCACAACAAATGGTCTCTTGAAATCTGGATACATGAGCACTGGGGGGACACATAGCTTATCTTTAAGCTCCTCAAATGCAGTCTGCATTTCCTTGTTCCAGTAAAATTTTCCGTTCTTCGTAGTGCTGGCATGTAACGGTGCTGCAGTTTTGGCGAAATCTTTGATAAATCTTCTGTAATATGAGGCCAGTCCTAAGAAGCTTCGAACCTCCGTCTTTGAAGCGGGCCTGGGTGCCAACTTGATTTTTTTCGTTTTCTCTGGATCCACTTTAATTCCCTCTTGATCGACGATATGACCGAGTAATTGGATAGACGTTTTCGCAAAGAAGCATTTGCTTAACTTAATTTTCAGGCTGTACGCATCTATTCTCTCCACCACAGTCTTGACATGCGATATGTGCTGATCCAAGGTTTTTGAGAATATCACCACATCATCGATATAAACTCTTGCAAATGGAAGTCCTTTCAAAACCTCGTTCATCATTCTTTGGAATGTAGCTGGGGCATTCATGAGACCAAAAGGCATCACTTCGAACCTGAATGTACCGGCTTTGCTGGTAAAAGTTGTTATTTCCTTACATTTTTCATCTAATGGAATCTGCCAATAACCAGTGTAAAGATCAATTGAGGTGAAGTATCTCCCGTCCTTCAAGTCCTCGAGGATTTCTTCCATGTTTGGAATCGGAAATCGATCGGGTATCATTCTCTGGTTCAGCTGTCGGTAATCGACGCAAAAGCGAAGTTTTCCATCTTTCTTTGGTGCTATCACAACTGGAAATGACCATGGGGATGAAACTGGCCGAATAATATCATTTTCCAGCATACTTGTAACATTCTCTGAGATAAATTGGTCATATTTTGGCGGTTGACGTCTAGGCCTGTGGTAAATTGGTTGAGTATCGGTAAGTTCAAATGAGTGAGTGACCGGTACACTTGCTTGTCTTAAATCTGATACACTCCATGCAATTACTTCGGAAGATGCTAACATGTCGGATATTTTCAGTGAGGCGGGGCGGGAAGGTGCTGCACTTTTCTTGATTTCTGCCATTTGGCGCCCTTTTTCTTCGATCTCCCTCAAATTTTGAAGGACTTTTCCGGCGTGCTCACATCTTCAGATATGGAATCCGATATATTCCTGTTTTCCTTGCAATTGTAATCTTCTTTCATGCTCCGAATTCCGTCCTTTGATTCGATATTATCGCAAAAAGAAACACATTCAGGTGTCACACCTACCCTAGAATTCCAGTCTTCATCTGTTTCAAACCCAGAATCATAATCATCCCATGCCATGTTCAGTATCCCCCGAGCGTACCCTTCTCCACTTCCGAAAGTGTTAGTTGGTTCGAAATCTTCGCTGTCATAGCTAGAAGTGAAATCTTCACTGTCCGTTTCTTTCAAATCTACCGGATGTGTGCTTTTGTCGAAATCCAGGGGCATCTTCACGGTTCTGCCGTCAACATTAACTGAAACGATTTGGTTGCCCAAGTCAATGCAGGTCCCTAGTCTTTCCATGGTAGGGCAGCCAATGATTGCATCGAAAGGGAGATCAGGCATGACAAGAAAGTCTAAATCAACTTTAGAGTCCCCAAAGAACACGGAAACCTTGTCAACAGTGCCCATGCATTTTGATACGGTTCCATCCGCCACAGTTATTCTTCGAGTAGTTGGAATAATTTCAAGACCTAGATCTGTCACCAAAGTTTCTGAAATAAGGTTTGGAACAGCGCCCGAATCGAAAAGAGCTTGGGTTTGCATTCCCAATACTTTGACTGGTACTAGTTTAAGACGTCTTGGTGCTGTCGAGGCCGATTGAAGAAACAGTTTCTTACCCTTAGCGGACTTATTAGACCTGATAATTTTTTTGAGTTCTTTCCTCGCGTCCTCTGCGTCGCCCCTCAAAAGTTGACCAAACGTTATCCCAGTTGGGGCTGATGCAAGCTCAGCCACCAAATTGTACTTCTTCACATATTCTAGTACGTCCTTTGGGATATTCTTAAATTTCTTACTCTTTTTCGTCTTCTTGGCCGGAGTGACTCCACTCCTGGAACAACTTGATCAGACCTCTTGGTTCGAGGAGGTACAGGTGCTGGGATATGTTCCAGCATTCCATAATCTAGCCTAGGTTTCTTCGATAAAATGTTCCCTTCCCCATCCCTTTTTGTCACATTGACTTGACTGATTTCTTCAGCGATGGATACGTTACCGGCATCCGTCAACTTGTGATCCTTTCTGTTTTGTAAGATTTTCATCTCTGGTCCTGACTCGCTCCTTGCGTCCGATAAATTTGCTTTTCTGTTGTCTTTAGACCAGCAGTTACTTTCATGATGCCCATATCGACCGCACTTTCCACAACGAGTGTTTCTATGTGGATTATCAGGACACCTATTTGCAAAGTGTCCAGGCTTGTGACAGTAGGAACAGACTTCTGCGGCCTTGGGGCCCCAGACTGGTTCTTCTTAATGGTAAGAGTAAGGCTTTCCAACTGCGAGGTTAT
The DNA here is from genome assembly GCA_002205965.3 of Kappaphycus alvarezii. Lineage (NCBI taxonomy): Eukaryota > Rhodophyta > Florideophyceae > Gigartinales > Solieriaceae > Kappaphycus > Kappaphycus alvarezii. The sequence goes on from NADL03000070.1 coordinate 62,336, forward strand.
CATGTCAAGTCGATTATCGAATCGGGTTTCCAACCTTTCTTCCAAGTTTTTGACATCGCTCCTGACTGATTCCAATGCTGCTGCGCTAGTCGCTGGCCTTTGATAATTCTTTTCAGGATGTACGATCGGCATAGATGTACGGGTTTCCGTCGGCATTTCACTTAGTGACTGAAACGTCTCCGAATTTTTGACAAATTCTACTATGGTACCCTTCAGTTCATTAAAAGTGTGAGGGCCCTTGATGAGGAGGAAATCGGAGAGCCGCTTATCCCCCATCGCCGCCTTACGCAGCATTCCGTACTTGGCTTGGGCGTTGAACCCAGCCTTTTCATAGAGATCACACAAGTATACCAATGAGCTTAACAAATCGTCGAAGTTGAGCCGGGCCTCTATGGCGGTACGAATCATCTCATCTGGTTCTACCTCCTTAGCATATTCTTTCACAAGCCACTCACATACCTCACCGAAGTTACGCCCATTCCCGTTAAGAGACCACCCGTTGATAAACTTGGCCTTATATTTGTGCTTTGCGTCACCATGAAGATAGGCGAAGATACTTTCGGCCTTCTCTTCATCGCTCTTCTCACGCATCACAACGTTGACATATGTATAGAGAAACTCCTCAACGTCTTCATTCTTGCCCCCTGTGAACGTTATACGAGCAGCGTTGAGATCCATGATTACAGAAAAGAAATCCCCTCGAATGGTTCCCTAAGACTGCTCAACTCGAATACCTCGGGTGCAACCCCCTCCACAAGAGTACCAAATGATAGGGGTAAATCGTCGGGAGAAGAGATATTCAGAATCAACCACCCCAAGAAGGAGGTGTTGCAAGCGACAAAAGTGCTACCGTGGTATAGTTGAACGAACGAAAAGGAGTGTATAGGGACGACAGTTGAATGGGCTACAAGCAAGTATGGAAGGGGCAGGGTCTACCACCTATGCTTAGTGACTAGGGTAAAATAAATGCTTCTTGGGTCTGAAGTTGACTCTCAACTTCCTAACTATTTGGGACTGAGCTTGAAGCTGTCTGCCAACTTGCTTGACCTCTCCATGAGGAAGCGGTTTACTCAGCTTATATAGACTTTTGGCTAACCCTAAAGTCCGAACAAAACTACAGAAGGTACCAGGAAATGCATACAAACAATTTGTGTGGATGATATACTCTAAACAAAAGATACTTAAGAAACTAACAATCAATGAGGTCCTCTTATTTCCCATTCTCTAAATCAGATCCAAACAACTCCTCTAAAATATCCATGCTGTCCAAGCAGTCCCCACAATATCTGCGAATGGCTCACAGCTCTCTATTCCCTCCTGGGAGATATCTAAACTACTAAAGATATCTCCATCCGGTTCCAGCGTCGGCACCACTTGATCCATACTCTCCAGTCCAGGCCCCACCAGTACAACACTTTCCATGCCCCCATTTCCCTCATCCAACTCGTCCTCGTCCTCGTCATCCTCCTCTTCCTCCTCTTCATCCTCATCCTCATCCTCATCCTCATCCTCATCTTCAACCTCATCCTCATCCTCATCCTCATCCTCACCTCATCCTCATCTCATCCTCCCCGTCCTCCTCGTTATTAACCTCATAGACCAATCCAGGGGCTACCCACTCCTCAAAGGTCTCCCCAGCTCCCTCCTCGATGTCCCACTCCTGACCCTCAGGTACCTCCTCGGCCTCATCCTCGACGAAGAGCTTGCGGACGAATTCTATTATCTTCTTCTTAGTCTGCCGTCTCAGGTAGTCGTCTGCATCCGTCGGGCCATATACTGCGAGCGCAAGGCCGTTTAAGGGGCGAGAGGGGCGGTTTTTAGTGATGGGGGCGGAGGGGCGAAGGTTGCTCATTTTGGTTGTAAATGATTGTAGACGGAGGATAGAGGGTGTTTTGGGTGTGTTGGGGAGAGGAGTGATGAGTAAAATGATCAGGGACGTTTGAAACTTGGAATAAAAAGGTTTAAATAGGCTCCCGGGGCAGGTTCTATCGATTAGGAATAGGTAAAATAAATCTGCAAGGGATTTTGTAGTAGTGCATTTGCGCCCTTTTTCTCAAAAAAAACGAATTTGGAGGAGGAGTAAGCAAAAAGGGAAAAAGAACTTGATTCGGGATCGATTCAGAGGGGTAGATACAGTATAAAAATATCTAGATAAAATGGAAGTAAATTTGGGGAGGACCGCGGTAATGATAAGCGAGGTTCAGGGAGGACGAGGAAGGACCGGAACTATAAGCAAATTTGGACAAGGAGAGGTAGTACAGTAAACTATAGGCCTGTAGATGACGGCGACAAAAAAAATCTGCGCCTAACAACCCTTTCATCCAAGCGAAATTCGGCTATTGAGAGAATAACGCGAGAACTGGTGTGTGCGACCACAACCCCACTCTCGCAGATTATGTCGTAGTCGCTCGCATGAAAGGACCAAGGACCGAAATGTCAGCGAAATGGGTAGTCCCTCGTCGGGTGGTACAGATCCTGTCCGATTTCGTAGTCCGCGTCAAGCATGTTCTCATTGGGGAAAAAGATGACCTGCATATTTCCAGGGTCAAGCCTACATTGATTCCATGGTGGATCCTTAATCTAAGATGAAGCAGATTTCCGACTTTTCCGATCTTGTATGAGTCGATTGCGGTTGTCTGGAAAACCATGGGATAGGTCGGAAATATCTTCTAACAGTAAAACACCCAAACGTTTTACTCTTGTATGGTATGCAGTCGACAAAAATCAAGGATTTACGCGAAACTGATGGTGAATTTGAAGTCCTAGCAAGCTGCAAGGGCCTTCCGACCTCAAGCGATTCATGGACCTCTCAAGATAATGTTCAAAGATGTCCCTACCAAGGTAGCCGAGTATTTCAAACGCTGTCGCTTAACAGCTGTCACCAAGCGCGCTAAAGTACTCCTCCAGATCTGGCACCAAGCAATGGGCGACTGTGCTGTCGGTAAAATGCCAGCAATGATGAAAGCTAACACATCATTTAATTTACTCGGCGTCAGATTCCGTTTTTTATTTTATCAAGCTGCAGTCGATCGCATCTTTGCCTGCCTTCAGTCCTTTGATAACGCCCAGATGGCCTACCACTTGCACACCGTTTCTGCGCGGGCGCCTGTAAGGTTATTTATCTGCTGCGGACTCTCTCCCCCCGCCAATCTATGGCTTTGGCCGTCAGCTTCGACCGAAAGCAGCGGAGGCTTTCGCACAGATTCATGTTCCTTGCACCGACTCCAAATGGGAGCAAGCCTGCTTTCCTATTTCCTACGGTAGTCTCGGCATTTCCTCTCGCTTCTTCACTCCCTGAGTCCGCTTATGCGGCTTAGATGATTGATGTTTCAGCCGTTTCTCAGATCTGCTCTCCTTATCGGGAGACCTACACCTGGAGCTCGGGTATTCTTCCAAGAGTAAAACACCAAAACCTTTCACCCCTGGAGGAAGTGCCCCGGGTCGCGATCTCTTTATTATCTACCCGTTATCCAGATCTTTCTGCTTCCCTTTCACCCACTTATCTGTTTCAGCGATGTCAAACGCCGGTCCACGGCGAACGGCTTCAGTCTTCTATCTCGACTGAGCTTCACAGTTCGACGTTTGCTCGATCTTCCGTTCATCCTCTGACCACGACAGATCTCGCCTCCTATACATCCGTGAGTCGTCCTACTGTTCCGCTTTCTCAACTTTACGGCACCCTCACCGCGGCACCTATCTTTCCTCGCAAGCCTGGATAGTCGCTGTGTCTCTACGCCTCGGCCGCGCGCTTTTCTCTGGTCATGATCGATGTCCGGTATGTGCTCGCCGTTCCAGCGACATCGCCCCGTTGCTCGATCCCCTGGGAAAACATGCCCTCACCTGTAAGTACGACGATGGGCGGACTCGTCGCCATAATGTCTTGCGCAACGCTCTCCATCATTACTGTAAGGAGCTTGGAATTTCTACCTCTCTTGAAAATCTGCTTCCTCCCCTTCCCCTTCGTCCTCTCCCTCGTCCCTCCGCCCATAGATTTTATATCCCTGGCGCATACGGCCTCGACCCGAAGTATATCGCTTTGGATGTCACCGTTGCCCATCCCCAGGTCACTTCTCGCGTTTCTTAGTGTGCCTTATCTGGCGGCGTAGCTGCCTCTATGGCTGAACGTGCGAAAAACACGCACTACGGTCTAGTCTTTCCACAAGAATGATATACGGATTCTTCCTGTTGGTATTGATGTGTTCGATGCCCTTGGGGCGAGGGTGCGACTTTCTTCCGGTGCCTTTCTACATTCGCTGCTGCCCGTCGAGGAACCAATCCCCAATGGGAGCTGCACCTACTAATCACGCGCTTTTGTTCTGTTTGCTTGAGTTGCAAGCCCGTCAGGTTCTTACCAGACGCATTTCCGATTAGTTTCTCTCTTATCCCCCTTTGCATGTTAATTTCTCTGTCATCCCCCTCAGCATTTTCTCCCACATGCTTTTTCCACATCCCTTAAAGATTCCACACACATGGCATTATTAGATTTGCATTTCTGTAGTTTTTACTGGCTAGTAGTATTTCTACGCTAAGTCGGCCACCATCGCATCTCTCTACCCTCTCCGGGCTTGTTCGTTTTAAGGGTCATGGTCACTGTCTTGCGGCACTTCCGGGCCATTGGCTTGGCGTGGGTGTTTCAAGTAACGAACCGGCTCTCCCTCTCGGACTAAGAAGGCCACTGAAGAAGCGATACTCTCTACACGGGTAGCCGAGGCACGCTGCCAACAGAAGGTTTAGAATGAGGCATCTGTCGTACGCTCATTCGTATTGTTCGGGAAGGCGACGGCTACTAGCAGAAGAAGAATAAGCTGCATTCCAGTTGCGCCGACAAGAAAACGTCGAGGCTAACACGCCAAGTGCCGGAGCGAGTCCGCATCGCCGAAGCGCGAGACAAATACGCCGCTCATCTACACCGGCTCCGTGAACCAACACGCAACATTCGCTATGAAAGTTAGGGGTGCTCTTGCTAGCCACGGAACCAGAGGGCTGGAGCTCTTCCGGCTGCCAGAATATTCACGACTCTCGTAAAAAGCTGCTAAGAATCCAGAGTGTCCGGATGAGGACGAAGACCTTATCAGCTCTACGATGTGATTCGGCCGAAGACCGGAACCCCCAGAAGAGACGGTATAAGATCCAGAGAGGTTGATCTCCGCAAACCGGACGAAACTCCATACTCCTACAGGAACTTTACGACTTAAGCAAGCCCCCAGAATATGATATGAAAAGTTAATAATAGTAATACGAACTCTGAAATTCGTACAAAAAGGCTCAGATGACTAGTTGCACATCACGGTCTCTGAATGGTATTGCTACGCGTATCTGAAATTGTAGTTGCTGGACAAAGGTGATGATATATTGGAGGTTAACAGAGGGATAGTGAAGTATCTAGATGTAAATGAATATTGGTTCACTTATTATGTGTCTCAGTGCAATGTTCAAAAGGGATCTAGCTCGTTTATAGTTGCTACGAGCACACTGGATGAGTCAATTGTCTGAGCGCTTTGACCTAACCCCATTAAATTCGGATTCTAGCCAAATTTCTAACATACTATTACGGAATAATGAGAGAAAAATGGATTGCTGTTTGACTCTAGGAGTGTATCTTCGGAATAGTATGTCACCAGTAGAAAATAAGAGGACAAGACGAATATCAGGAGCTGCTGGGTTATCTCTGATTTTTTTCGAGAAGAATTGTGGAACCTAGATATCTACGTTTTTTGCGCGCGCATGCTGTTCTTACTACAGTATGGACAGGCTGTCAGGTCTAGAGAACACGTGTAGTGCCACGTGTGACTGCCACGTTTACGACAAAGGCAACTACATTGGCTCCTTTAATTATCCCTTTATATAGTAAATTACTGTAGGGCTAATTAGCTGAAAGTGCCACATTAAGTGGAACCGTTACTGATTAGGCTTGTCAACCCTTGACAAACTTACCAGTAAACAAAACGAGCAACAAATGGCAAATTCCCCGACTAACACCACCGAGATCGGAGTAGTCCGGTGTAGTTTGTCTGTTTTGCCTAGATGCGTGCCCGGCAAGCCTAGCGCTGCACAGGATCACTACAGCGACACCCTCTAGCGTGCATCTGGAGTAAGCGGCGCTTATAGTGGACACAGTGACCGGATTAGTCACACTTCACTTACCCTTTCGGGCGCTTCCCGGAGTAGAACCACCTACCCTACTAACCTTCTCCCTCTTCCTTTTCCTTTTTCGCTTTCCCTGTTTTCCTTCTACAATCCACACTCAAAGAACCACCTGGACTATCCTAGGGCGTCCTCCTGGTCCTTTTCGAGCGCGACCGACGGTCGCTCTGCCCTACTACTTTTGTAGCTGTTTAGCTCCGCTAGACTGGTCTCCCCAAGAAGCTTCGCTTCTAAAACTACCCACACTGGTGCGTGACCTACGAGTCCATTCTAATACAATCACTAGTCCCATAAATCTCCCTTACAGTCTCCTTTCCCTTGTCAATACTCTTTAAGCACAATTTATTGTTACTTGGAACGTATAGAGATGATTTGACCAGGAAACCAACGAAAGGCCGAAGATACATCCTTTTTACCAATTTAGGGGCCAAAATACGGACCAAAACAATGTAGAATATAAATTTAAACGAAAAATCATGCTTACAAACCAAAAATGAAGTAACTTGAAAATCATTAAATTCAAGGCATTCAAAAATTTCAAGTATATAGTACTACTGTGCCGGACTGACCTCCTGATCCCGACATACAATACTGAGGAAGCTGTATTGCGCACAATCTCACGCCTCAACCCCAACACCGCCTCGGTCCTGGACGAATGTTCCCGCGGCGCTTGCACCTTCGGACCTACGCAAGGGTGAGTACCGAAGCTGGAGTCAGAGGCATCTCATGACTGACGGTAGTCATCGCGAAGCTTTTCCAAGGCAAGCTCCCAGCCCACATCATCCCCCTCATTTCCCCACAAAGATCCTTCCCATCCAAAAGCGGGCAAAAAACACCGCTCAATTGCGATCGTGTTAGCTCTAAGACGAGTAGTGACAAAAATTCCGCTACCTCCGCCATTGAAGAGACCAAGGATTACCTCGAGCCTCTCAAGGTCGCAAGCGTAATGCGCTGTGGTTTCGACTTAATCTTTCACGAGGTTCGTCACATCATAGTCCCTCACGACGACTCACAATACTTTTTATCTTTGAATTTGCAATATTCATTTGACACATTCTCAAGACTGCGCATGATTAACATGCTACCAGACCCGAGTCCTGTCACTCTACCGCTTCCTCAAAATGGTGTGAGCCCGCAACACAACATCACGTATGCTGCCTGCAGTAGGCTTCAAAGACATCCCCAGCCAGGAAAGAGTGCAGCAACTGGACCCGGGCAGCCACCTCATGTACTCCGTCGTCGTACAATGTGTCGCACACGAAATCACCTAGCGCACACAAATGGATTTTCATAGATGGTACGCCGATGAATGAAACCTTTTAGGTACTCACATAGAACTGGACAAGGCGATCGACATTCTCTATTCCAGAGGAAACTTCCGTGGAATTTATTGAAACCTGGTCAACACAAGCCGATTTCGCACCACAAGTCACTTCCGGGAACAAAATCGCTATTTTACCTCCTCCCTGTCGTGAATTTTCCGAAAAGGGCCTCGGCCTCCTAGGCTCTGGAGCTCCGTAATTCATGCAGCGGTTCCTGGACGAAAAACTGCAAGCGTACAACCACATTTTCCCGCTTATGCACGGCATCGGACACGATCGCATCCGATTCTATCTTCAAAGAGTGTGAGTTTCGGAATACAAACTCAAACACCTGGCAAAGCTCACTCCTTTGCGCCAAAGTCTTCATGATCGCGGAAATCCGCCAACAGGCGACCCTCTCCAATTAGCAAATAGCTACGGGTCTATACTGATCAAAATGCTGAGCCTCGCCGCATACGTCGCAAATCGCATCCACTCTGATCATTTCACGCGCCAAGACACCTGTTACCATGGAACGCAGATCTACCAATGCAGGGAGCTTGACACTCCTCTCCACCTGTCTTTCTGGACTGATTACAAAACTCTTCCAGAATCAATGCTAGCCACCACCCTCGCCGCCAAAAATCAACCTTCACATCTTTAGTACTGCAGCTGCAGGCTACCCGGCCTTCACATTCACATTCCCTGACACCTGAGATTTCCAGCTCTACTATCTGGCAACAAAAAGGAATAGAACTATTTTTATTTCTATACTACTGGCACGATGCTCAGTAAAATAATATCACCCGGTGCGTAAATTTGAAGTTGCGCGAAACTGTACATACATCCTCGCCCGACGCTTACGCAAATATTTTTGATTCTTCTGCCTCCGCTTTTCAGCTGTATACACTCCTATATCAAAAAGAAAGTTCCTAATACGGTGATGCGAGTCTATATCATCGCTTTGAAGAGGCAGATACGCACATAACGGTCTGTGAACGCCATGCGTATCTTAAAGTAGTGGTCATATCTTGACTCGGACTACCTCCACTTAGCTGACATTATTGAACATAGTCCAAACAGCCTTGCTAAATAAATACTCCAATAGAACGCGATCCGACGAAAAATGATCATTACGCGCCTTTTTATTCATTGATAAATCGTTATTCAGCGGTTTCTTTCTAGACAGCTCTTGTAAATTCATAACTAGCTCGATAATCGTTATGGGCCAAAACAGCCAAAAAACTGCGGGTTCTCCTCTGACATCACCCCGAAATCCTCCCTTGTCCCCTGAACAATAGATGGATGATTACACATTCAGCAGGAAAAATCCTTTTTTTCTTGAAAATCGTCAAATCTGAAGTAGTGCCTGGGTAAGGTTTATTATATCTATCTCGAGCCCATTCGGTAGGACAGAAACCTCTGTTTCGAATCCACAACGCTTATGTTTACCGCTTAAGTAAACCCTTCCTTCCTCCATAGTACCGCTGGGTCTACACGCCTGCTGAAAAGTTACATCTGTAGCATATCTAGCGCAGTTATAGTACCTTAAGAGAGTACCATGTTTCCCAAACTTTTCCATGCTAAATCGCCCACCAACTAAATACACTGCTGCTGTAGTGCAAAGGCCACTAATGCGCGACCCTCAAGGAGTGGTAGACTACTTAATGCTCGAATTTCGAGGACTTTTATTGGCACTAGCTGTCATAAATAACTATTCACTGACTTTCGTTATGATCAGCTGCTGTGAGCTGCACCCGCCCATTGGGAAAAGTGTCGTGTATATTTATAATTCCCATGACGCCTTCAAGGCTTGACAGTAACGGTGTACGGTAAACTTTACTTAGGGTTAGCCGCTGTAACTGTAACTTGTAGTAACTTATAGATAGCTCACTACTATTTACATACCTCTAGAGTCTTTCGATGCTACGCAAAAGAAGGACACCCCTGTTCAGGCTCTGTATTTGGTCCCCGACTTTCGTTTGCGTCGAAGCCCTTCGTCAGTGACGAAGGTGGCTACTACTGTTTCTATCATGCCCGGTTTTTCCTTTGCCTAACCGTCGGTTTATACCCTTTTTCGAGGCTTCGCACCACCGTTGGCGTATTTTGGCTCAAGCGTCTACATATTAGTGGAGCGCTTGGGCAAGAGATAACTTTATCCTAGCATGTTGGCTCTCGTGACTCGCAGCCATCACAATCCCCCAGTAGAAGACATTGGAACACGGTCCGGCCCTACAACCCGGGAAGAATACTGCCAAGCCTCAGCCGCCAAACGTCTTCACCGCTCTAATAACCGTTACCCTGCCGCGAACAAGGTGAGAGTAGTCAGTGACGAGACATCCGTGGACCGTCGTTGACGATACTGAAGCTACTGTATCGCAAAATCCTTTAGCAGAAAGCTGGTCTCGGACGCCAAGTGGTGTTGTAAGATTTTCCGTATTGCCCAAGGCATATACCGGACGTAGACTGACTCAGTCGCGTAACACGCATTGCACTACATAAATTGGTCTCCCGACTTAGAAGACCACAGGTCTTGAAGAAAAGTCCAGTTGAGAAGTCCGTAAGTACACCTTGGGATTCCCGAATGAGCGTACTCGGTAAGTGCCATCGCTGTGAGCGATCTTCGCACCGTACTCGGTGCCGTTATCTTCGGCTCCGCAAGTCGTCACGCTTCTCCGTGAACCGCGATAGATACCTTAACGTGATTTCTTCAGTTGGATCTAGCGGGCCCCGTACGCGTTCTGGCACTGCCCAGCGCCACTAGACATCCTCAGATGTCCCACGCCGTTCAACCATCGCATCATCAGTATTAGGAGAGAAGAAACCACTGGGGGCTACCCTAGCCGTTATTGAGGCTCTTTGTGAAACTATTAACGCAACTCTCCGTGATGAAATTCGTATCATCATCACAGATCAGATTGAGGCTCAGAGGGGGAGTTGCTATGTTGCGTCAACAGGTGGAGAACAACGGGACAAGAATGGATGTTGACCTTCGTCAACACGAAGAACGATTGAACACCACAGGTGTACAGCGTGATGTCGTAGTCGCACTCGTGGAAGATGTCGCCACGTTAAGAGAAAACTTCAGCACCGTCCTCGAGGATGTTGCCGTAGAAAAGGCCACCGGACTTGAGAAGACCGAGCGTATCGGTCGTCGTCTGTCTCAACTCGAGAATGCGACTCGTCCAAGTACGGAAGTACTGGACCTGACCAGGGACCCCATCCCTCTTGGCCGCCGCGCAGTTGGGTCCCAGGGAAACGATGACGAAAGTGACTCCGAAAACGTTCCAAGTGGCAGGAGAGACTCGACCCGCCGGAGTGGTCGCCCCCCCAAGAAGAAGAACTTCACGAAGCCACAGAAGAAGAAGATTTATGGATCTTCTTCTTACTAAAATTACTAGAACGGAAGTGCCCGGAAATCCGACCAGTAATCCTCGGATGCGGAGTAATAATTCTCGATTGATGAGGCCATATGGCTGAAAGGGCGGAGCTCTCGGAAGAAGGGACATCGGAATATCCGATCCGCAAAGTCTACGGCGACTTTTGGTCGAACCCGAAGGACCTGAATCGGGCTACGGGAAAAAGCATACCCAGAGCTGATGGGTTGGAGGAATTGGAACCCACTAATTATTTTTACCGACGCCTCCTTCCTACAGGACGTATAGGCTCAAGAGTATTTCGCAGTAATTGAAATCTACACACACGGTACGAGCACGGACGAAGGCCAAGCGTATTCTGCTGGAGATCAGGAAACGTAACTTCCTCTCAGAATATGACCCCATTGGAGTACTTGCCTCTCCTGCCCTCATAGTCCGGGAGTTTAACCTTCAGGGCATGACAGAAGCCCAAGCTTTCCGGGTACTACCCTACTTCTTGACCAGAACTGCGGGACGCCAGTTCCGCTCAGTTGCAGAGGCCACGTCTCCGGAGCAAGGTGGAATAACCAGCTGGACGGAAGCAGTACAATGGTTATTGCGATCGTTCGCTACCGACGATGCTATCCACAATATGGTACTCGCGATGCGAGATGTGCGTCAGTTGCCGGACGAAGAGGAGCTCGATTATTACTTACACTTCTCTGACGCAAACAACCGCTGCGTTAATTTGCACGACGTCCATGAGTTGGTAACCATGTACGTTGATGGCTTGGACCGACGTATAAAGGTAGTAGTGAATCACTTTCTTCGGAAAAACAAGTATGCCACCTTCATCGACATAGTAGAGTGTGCCAAGATCCAAGTATTTGCTGTCCGAACGCGCACGCAGGCCCCCCGAAGGGCCTAAGTCGACGCGCGACCCGTTCAAGACGAGTATATCAAAGACTTGGCAACCTCGTTATGAGTGAAGGCCGAAGTCGAAGTCAAGGACCATTGCTCTAGCAGAGAGATCCTCCGCATCGTGATCCGTGAGCGATGACGACGACCGAGACCAAAATGAACCTCATGGGGTATGGATCAAAACCCCAACAGTCACCAGTGGTGAAGCGGATGGCTCGTCTGACACCACTACTTATGACCCGTCCTTAGCGGTCAGTGATCGAGGACACACTCCCGCAACGCAGATTACCTATGCCGAACGTCATACAAGTTACAACCGTCCAGGTTAGGTGGGACGTATAACAGCCCTTCGGCCCTGTCCTCAGCACGTAGCGATGGAAGCCGCCGACGTAATTTGATTTGTCATCTCTGCCTACGAAAAAGCACATATCGCACCATAGGATATGCTCTCTCTTCGAGAGTTGATAACCGTTGCGCGCAACTATGAAAGACTTACACCTGAAGAGAGTGCATCAGTCCCTGCTTCGAGTTGTCAACGTGCAGTGTGGAAGCCAGAGGTAAAAGAATCAGCGAATAACTCAACTTCCCAATTTGGGATGGCTGCTTCGGAACCACCGGCAATGCCGTCGGGTTTTCAGTCAGAAGCTACGCAGAATGCTGACTCAAAAAACGAGTAAAGGGAGACTTACCCACGTAAAGGGTGGTTAATGCAGTTGTTTTGACCCATACTAGGGTCAATGTGCCCTGCTCCCCACCTCGCGCCGCGATAAGAACATTGAAGCGGATCCTGACACTAAAAGTGATTTCCAAGTTGCTTAGCGCCAGTGCCGATGATTGGATCCATTGTCTCAGGAGACCCTGGATCGCGGTAAGGAACCCGAAGTTCCCCGACTGAGTCCTCATGGCGGCTCGGCGAAACTATAAAGTGTATGCCGACGTTGGTCTTCGACCATCTTTAATACACAGAGTGTTGACCGTCTTGGATACCGTCGCCGGCCCGAATTTCATTCGCCGACCCGAACTCCCACCTTTATTCGAGGATAGTGTGAGCTACGGACCACTCCCGGCGACGCGAACAACAAGAAGCTCCGTACGATGGCGACTATTAAGCTTCCCTTTCGTCTCGGACGATATTTAACTGTGGTCTAGTTTGTTGTCTGTGATCAGCTCACTGCATCAGTGATGCTGGGAACCGACTACTGCGATCTTTTTGTGGAGGTCATTCGCCCAAGAGCAGCTAAGCTCGTCGAGTTGAAAGACGGTACCACCGTGACAATCATTCGTCGACCGCTCAAGATCCCCCTCAGCGCGAAATCGCTTCCGGTGGAGCCGGAACTCCCGGTGAGGGACGGTCGTGAATCACCAAAGGTGAAAATCGCGAATAAGATGACCATACCGCCGCAGAGTCAGTCGTTCGTCTCCGTTGCGACGGGTCGACATGGACTTGTCTTTGTACAGCCGATCTAGAGCCTCTACGAAAACACCGGACTGGCAGCCGCCATATATAGCGTTGTTCAAGTCGAGGAGGGCATACCATTCAGGTTTTTGATAGCGACCTTCAATCCGTAACCCGTAACCCTTACGAGGTTGCAAGTTGCCGCGCAGGCGTTGCCTCATCCGACCATTGCAGTCCCAAGTCGTCTTACTTTAGGTGAGGCACTTTGTATTACGAAATTTTCTCCTCTTGTTGAGAAGTCGGCACCTCTGCAAGTCTCATACGCCTCGGTATCGGAACTTCCCTACCTACAAAACAAAGAAGGACGATGTGCCAACAGTTGATGATCTTTATTGGATTAACATTCCGCAGCCACTGGCTGATAGGTTCAAGACCATATTGAACAAGTATTTCAGTATGTGGGATGGCTCTCTTGGCGAGATCGAAACCTTGGACCATCACATTGAGTTGATACCGCGGACTCTACCGATGGCGCAAGCACCATATATCGCTGGTTCCAAAGCAAGAGAGAGTGAAGCCAAAGAAGTGCAGCGAATTTTTGAAGCTGGGGTTATAGAACCCGACATATCAGCTTGGGCCGTACCCTTGGGCTGATCCCCAAGCCCGATGGTGCTATGTCGATTACCGAAGGCTTTACGCGGTAGCAGTTAAGGACACTGGACCCGCTATCCAGTATGGATGAGTGCATCGACTCTCTACGGGATGCCTCAATCATCTCCACTCTGGATTGCATCTTGGGGTACTGGCGGGTGAAGGTCGCCGAAGAATCGAAGGACAAGACCGCTTTCGTGTGTCACGCCGTTCTGTACCGCTATAAGCGAATGAGCCTCTCGGCCTATGCAATGCATCGGCTACATTCCATCGCACCTTGGATATACTTCTATCTTCCTTTTTTGCGTTCGATGAATTGTTGGACGTAATGCATAGAGTAGGCGAGTACCTCAAGCTCAAGGAGTGTGACTTCGCGTCCGATATGGTCAAGTATCTCGGACATATCATCAAGCCCGGCCGCCTTAAGATCGATGCAGCCCGTGTCACTGCGCTGCGGTAGTCACAATAGCCCAAGACTCTAAATGAGTTGCGGAGTTTCCTTGGGTTGTGCGATGTGTAACGCCGCTTTATCAAGGACTTGTCGCAAGTCGCGAGTCTGTTGAATAAACTGCTCCGTAAAGGTATGCCTAATGTGCTCGCTTTCTTCGGCCCCGCGGAAGCCGAGGCCTTCCGATCTCCTATTGGTGCTATCCTTTCCCCACCTGTGTTGGCTCTACCTAAGGCGGGACTATCGTACTCTATCGATACTAATACGAGCCAATGCTAAGTTAATGTAGCTCTTTCCGGACGTACCTTGACGGAGAAAGCAAACCCATTGGTTTCTTCTCAAAGACTCTCAAGGATGCGGAAACTCGATATCCCGTAACAGAGCAGGAGTTCTCTGCGATAGTATGGACCCTAATGACCCTCTGACCATACCGTCAGGGCGAACATTCCACCATCCACACGGACCATTCCTCACTGAGACGTTTAATGAACTTCACTGACCCTTCCAGTCGACTCATGCGTTGGAAGTTACGCATTTCGGAGTTCGACTTGATGTCGTGTAAAAAAAGCGACAAGGTACTGGCTAACACTCAAGCGGATGCCTTGTCTCTTTCACGTACCCTCGGGGAAACAGTCAGCGACTTCGAAGAAGAGGTACCATGCTTCCTCGCGGAGGAGACCTCCGCTCTTGTGGGAGGGAAACGTGGACGCTTTTGTTCTCGACCCTTTCGATGCAGCCGACACCGTCGATACCGTCCTGGATCTGCAAAGCAGTTGATGCCCCGCCTGAGTCCGAGTGTGTGTCTCCAGAAGAGCTAGCACGGGAGCAGTACTGGACGCATTTTTGTCAAAGTATACGAGCGAAGTTAAACGCTGGACACCAGATACCCTTCACGATGAATGCCGTAGGCTACTAATGTTACCTATGCCGCTTGGCGGCCGAGACGGTACATATTTTAGTACCCCTCTCTCCTCAACAATGGGTGTTACACGTGGACCACCACTCGAAGATCGGCGAACACCCAGGAGGGCGACGTCTGTACACTTCCTTGAGGCATTTGTACTATTGGTCATCCACGGCTATGGACTCATACGATGTACGTCATGCTCGCGTTATTTGTTATTCGTTGAGACGGGGAAGCCGCGTTACTTTCGCGTGCCGTGGCAAGGCTCAGTGACGTAGAGAAAACCCTATGGACTTGGGTGGACAGAAGCGGAAAGAAAGGGACTTCACCGCCAAGCTCGCGCTGTCCAGGAGTGCATACCGAATGCAGCCACTAGGGATTGGCCCGTTCCCACAGACACGCGTCCATACATACACTTTTTCCGTCCTAACGATTTTTCATCGTCGTATGGCACCTTTTGGGTAGTGGGCTGTGAGGGATCTTATCTGATCGTGTCCATCGGCTGGAGTCACCGTCGGTGACCTCCACGTATCGGAGAGGCAGCCACAGTGTAGCCACCAGTGGTCCATGTGCTGCCCGTTCTCGCGTTCTTTTTTCGAGCTCTCTTTTTTGTTATTACCTTCTCACCTTGGGAGGGTCTTTTCCCGGACCACTCGGCTTTTGGGATACCAAGGTCAAGGCGACGCCGGCCTCAGTCACATAGCGCAGCCATTCGAATTAAGCGCCCAGGCTCCCCTTTGGGCGTCGTGCGCCGCGCCTGGATATCCTAGTTCCTAGTTGCAGATATCCGAGTTCTCTGCCAAGGCTCGGGTATCGTCTTTTGGGACTTTGGAAAATGTCCTGGTGCGCGCCACCTTGCTCTGGCTACCTGTTGTACTGTGTTATGTTCGGCTATCCTGTGAGCGGTCGCCATACAGTTCTTCTACCCTACGCAAATTAAGAGCTCCTCTGCTATAAACCGCCATCCTGCTAGATCCGTTCAGGGGGGTGTAAACGTTTGACGAAATACCCTCTATTATGTCCGTATGTAACCCACCGGTCTGTGCCTCACAGAAACAGAGTGAGTTAACGCTTCAAAAGGGGGATGCCATCGAACGTCCTCAACCCACGTCTCCCTCCGCACACCTGTCCCGGTTCCCATGCGTTATTCTGTTTTTATTTTGTTATCGTATTTGCCTCTTCGAATGCACGTCGTTGGGAGCCGTTTAATCGGGGGTACCGTAACAATCAGTGACCGGTCAGCTCCGATGGGCCGCAAGACGTGCGAGTCCGGGCACTGTACATGGCTGGCCTGAAGGTAGCATTTTAGGAAGCGTAGTTCCTTCCCCATTACGCTGTAGGTATACCCTTTTTGAGTCGATTGCGGTTGTCTGGAAAACCATGGGATAGGTCGGAAATATCTCCCAACAGTAAAACACCCAAACGTTTACACACTTGTCCGCGACACCTTAACTATACGGTTATGCTTATCTATACGGTTACGCTTCTTGAATAGGTCCATTTGGTTTATTCATCCCTACAGAAGCCTACCGCTGTGACATTTACATGTATTTTGTTCGTTTGCACAGACTTCACTACACTTTAACACAGCTGGGAGGCGCAGCCGAGTACCCGTGGGGTCATAACAAGACATTTGCACTTTAACTCACTCCCATCGCTTACTTTATAACTTTCACCCCCTAATTATGCCTTATTCCCTAACCTCTTACCATCCTTACCTCCCTTACTACAGATTAGCACCATTTTCCCTTTTCCTCATTCACTGACTCAGCGCGCCGGGCGCAGAGTATCCCGGATGCGCTTCTCGATGAGCTTCGCAAAAGCGCTGCGCGTACTCCACTATCGTGCGATACATGCCGACAACCGAAGACGTCAAAGATCGATCCAGCTTGTCAGCGACGCTAGAAACGAAGTGGTGGATCAAATGCCAAGCCCCGTTGGAGAAAAAGGTACGGCGCGTCGTCGGGAAGCGGGGATCTCGCAAGTAATCCAGAATAGATACCGTCTCGCCGTCTCATAGTTGCCGTCGCGCTTCGCGCAGCACTTTGCGCACTTGGATGATGGGTTCGGGCACTTTAAGTGCCCATGTCCCGCTGAGAGGAAACATAGGGAGGCCAAGGAACTCTATGAACAAGTCCGCCGCATCTAAGTGGTACAAAACCGGACCATACTGTGGCAAACCCGGATGTCCACCTCCGGTGGAACTGCCTTCCTTTCTGTTCCCTCTGACATTTCCGCGGGATCCCAAAATACTGGCATTCGCGTCAACCACGACGCCATAACGGGTCTGTCAACGGCCATTGGAACAGGACCTGCATCCGGCTGCTCTTCTTCCATTGTTGATGCCGGTGTACCATCTGACTCGGGTAAAGCGTTGGGGCCCTCCTGACCGTTCTCCGGTTGCCCATCTTCAACATCACTTGTCTAGTCAATGACTTTGACTGCTTGTCTCCTTCCTTGTGGTGACTTCTCGCGATCGTTGGGCACTGCCCGTGTACTCGCACGCGAAATTACCCCAACAAACTCTGGGGATAGCGACGGACCAGGCAAAGAAGGATTTACTGCCTCTGTACATGCCGCGGTGGCGAGCGTGAGAGAGGAACGAACGTAGGCATCCTTGGTGGTGCCGTTAGTGTAGATTGCGCTTGATATGTGGGAGTTGGCGCCATCTTTGGCGAATACTTGGTTACCCATGGTGGAGTAGGTACTGTACCCGCTGGTGATACGGAGTTGGGCCTTGTCTCGGTTTGTGGGACCGCTGGTGTTGAAGTTGCTACAGGAGTCCCATGGTTTGACATAGCCGCGTCTGCGAAGGTACGCAGAGGACAACGTCGCTTAATGATGCTTCCGCGTTGCTGGGACCGTGTTGCGCATTAAGATTACCATCTTGGCGCGAAGCCCACGTTGAAGTGCCTCCGCTTCCTCGAGAACCTCATCAGCCCAGAGGCCATACCAAAGAAACTTGCCACCCACCGCAGTGTAGCCAGGACGGTAAGGATTCCGAAAATTCGTAGGCCTTTGCCGATTCTTCTCGGGAACGCTTGCCCATGTAGTACAGTCAATGATCTTCGCGATGCGAGTTCAGTCAGTTTAACAGTCATCGCCCAAGTACATTCGCGGGTTGGTTCACCCAAGGCTTCAAGGGCAATGCGCACGCGGAATGGGGGACACCAAACTCGAAAGATGTCGAACTCCTCCCACATGACAAACTTGGCAACCACCAAGGACCGACCAGTGAATTGTGGAACCTACAAGGTAGATGCTGGCTTCTCATTGACTCTGGAGCCGCGATACCCAAAAAAAGGAGGGACTTCGCACCATACGCCCATGGGAACTTCCCATTCGGCCCACCAGCGAGGTACAAGTACAAGCGATTCGCGAGGTCTTCTGGTCGGCGCTTCTCAGTCTCTGGCTGGTGATACATGATGAATTATCCAAACTCTGACCGCATGCGACGCTCGAAACGCACATCCATGGGCCAAAATAGCTAGTCCGCCTCCTTCCTCATTCTACGTTCCGCTAGAAGCTGCCGCGAATTCCACAGGACCGCGCGCACATGAAAATCTGCTGTAACGCCAGCTCGAGTCCACTCATTGACTGTCGTCTCTAGCGCGAGCAGTACTTCGGCGAAGTAGTCTTTGTTGGCCAGCCGGGGCCCCACAAGTCGAGATGCGCTGCCAATAGGCCAAGAAATTCTTGTTTAGACATGAGATTGATCTTTTCCGCGATCCACGCCACCTGATCACTCCGACGAAGCCGCCGGTCATGCCGAGGTTCCCAACGACCGTTGCGTCAATGGCGATGAAAGGTCCCAAGATCGGCCTTATACATGGCCACGCGATGCCTCCATTCGAAAGCCGAAAGCGCGCGCAAGGGGATCCTACCGGGAAGCATCCGACGGCCGCGGTCATTATGAAAGTAATACTCAATTAACCGGTAGTCCGAGAGAAGCGCGCTGTCGAGCCAATACACCGCCCAAATAGCCGCGCATTTGTTTGAATATTAACGTTGGCAAGCTCCAGCAGGAGCGGAAAGCACTTTTACAACGAGGAAATGGGATGACGGTATGATGCCCCCGGAGTACGTATGAGGCCAGACCCACGACAATGCCGATTATGGACCGCAAGCGGGTATACTGTAGGGGAAAATGGTGAGCGAGAAGGTGTAAGGAGTGATGAGGAGCCCTGGTAGAGCAGGCGAGGACCCTGTAGTTCAACGAATATATAGATAGCTGGTACAGGAAGCGAGGTTGGAAGAGCGAAGTGGCAACGTCCAATGCCGCTTAAATATTTCCGCGGTCGTCCACCGAAGAAAGTATCTGCACCTATGTACCAACGGAGGGGCAAAAGGTAGGATTGATCGGATAGTTGCGCGCGTGAAGTACGCCCGCGATACTGTGTTTGCCCACCCCCCTTGCACCATGCACAGTGTGCAGCAGCGTCCCCAAAAAGGAAAAGGGGGGAAATTGGTTTAGTTTACTGCGAGTAATGGAACGGTTGAGAGTCCTCTGTATTTGTAATCAACAGATGTGTGCAATTCGCACACGAAAAATTTAGATGAGGACCATAATTGTATACAGTATTGGAACTGGGAAGATATTTTTACAGTTTTTGAATTTGCAAGATATTTTTAATTTGGGTGAGTGTGGCAAATTCATCGGTTGATTTTTTATTTTAGGACACGCTGTCATAGTGGATGTCAGTACAGTTCTAGGTTGTGGGTGATACTACGAGTGACTCTGAAAGGTCTATATAATGGCCACATCAATTCCCACCCCTGGCCGATGGGTGGCTGGCATGGGTATGGCACCTAGATATTTACCTTGAGGAAATATCTTCTAATGGTCTCTCTGGTTCACACGATTCCCGTGAATGCGTTTTATGGTATTTAGTATGTTTGATTGAGACTTTAGGATTAGCCGAAAGTCTATATAAGCTGAGTAAAGTGCTTCCTCCTTGAGAGGTCAAGCAAGTTGGCAGACAACTTCAGGTCAAGCTCCGAGTAGTAGGAAGTTGAGAGTCAACTTCAGACCCTAGAAAACTTTTTCCTAAGTCGCAGAGCATCAGTGGTAGACCCTGCCCCTTTTATACTTGCTTGTAGCCCTCTCAACTCTCTCCCATATACACTCCTTTTTATTTGTTCAACTATACCACGGTAGCACTTTTGTCGCTCGCAACACCTCCGTCTTGGGGTAGTTGGTTCTAAGTATCTCTTCTCCCGACGATTTACCCCTATCATTTGGTACTCTTGTGGAGGGGGTTGCACCCGAGGTATTCGAGTTGAGCAGTCTTAGGGAACCATTCGAGGGGATTTCTTTTCTGTAATCATGGATCTCAACGCTGCTCGTATAACGTTCACAGGGGGCAAGAATGAAGACGTTGAGGAGTTTCTCTATACATATGTCAACGTTGTGATGCGTGAGAAGAGCGATGAAGAGAAGGCCGAAAGTATCTTCGCCTATCTTCATGGTGACGCAAAGCACAAATATAAGGCCAAGTTTATCAACGGGTGGTCTCTTAACGGGAATGGGCGTAACTTCGGTGAGGTATGTGAGTGGCTTGTGAAAGAATATGCTAAGCAGGTAGAACCAGATGAGATGATTCGTACCGCCATAGAGGCCCGGCTCAACTTCGACGATTTGTTAAGCTCATTGGTATACTTGTGTGATCTCTATGAAAAGGCTGGGTTCAACGCCCAAGCCAAGTACGGAATGCTGCGTAAGGCGGCGATGGGGGATAAGCGGCTCTCCGATTTCCTCCTCATCAAGGGCCCTCACACTTTTAATGAACTGAAGGGTACCATAGTAGAATTTGTCAAAAATTCGGAGACGTTTCAGTCACTAAGTGAAATACCGAGGGAAACCCGTACATCTATGCCGATCGTACATCCTGAAAAGAATTATCAAAGGCCAGCGACTAGCGCAGCAGCATTGGAATCAGTCAGGAGCGATGTCAAAAACTTGGAAGAAAGGTTGGAAACCCGATTCGATAATCGACTTGACATGATAACCTCGCAGTTGGAAAGCCTTACTCTTACCATTAAGAAGAACCAGTCTGGGGCCCCCAAGGCCGCAGAAGTCTGTTCCTACTGTCACAAGCCTGGACACTTTGCAAATAGGTGTCCTGATAATCCACATAGAAACACTCGTTGTGGAAAGTGCGGTCGTTACGGGCATCATGAAAGTAACTGCTGGTCTAAAGACAACAGAAGAGCAAATTTATCGGACGCGAGGAGTGAGTCAGGACCAGAGATGAAAATCTTACAAAACAGAAGGATCAAAGGTTGCGGATGCCGGTAATGTATCCATCGCTGAAGAAATCAGTCAAGTTAATGTGACAAAAAGGGATGGGGAAGGGAACGTTTTGTCGAAAAAACCTAGGCTAGATTATGGAATGCTGGAGCATATCCCAGCACCTGTACCTCCTCGAACCAAGAGGCTTGATCAAGTTGTTCCAGTGGGAAACACTTCGGCCAAGAAGACGAGAAAGAGTAAGAAATTTAAGAGTATCCCGAAGGACGTACTAGAATATGTGAAGAAGTACAATTTGGTGGCTGAGCTTGCATCGGCCCCAACTGGGATAACGTTTGGTCAACTTTTGAGGGGCGACGCAGAGGATGCGAGAAAAGAACTCAAAAAAATTATCAGGTCTAATAAGTCCGCTAAGGGTAAGAAACTGTTTCTTCAATCGGCCTCGACAGCACCAAGACGTCTTAAACTAGTACCAGTCAAAGTATTGGGAATGCAAACCCAAGCTCTTTTCGATTCGGGCGCTGTTCCAAACCTTATCTCAGAAACTTTGGTGACAGATTTAGGTCTCGAAATTATTCCAACTACTCGAAGAATAACTGTGGCGGATGGAACCGTCTCAAAATGCATGGGCACTGTTAACAAGGTTTCCGTGTTCTTTGGGGACTCTAAAGTTGATGTAGACTTTCTCGTCATGCCGGAGCTCCCTTTCGATGCAATCATTGGCTGTCCTACCATGGAAAGACTAGGGACCTGCATTGACTTGGGCAACCAAATCGTTTCAGTTAATGTTGACGGCAGAAACGTGAAGATGCCCCTGGATTTCGACAAAAGCACACATCCGGAAGATCTAAGAGAGACGGACAGTGAAGATTTCACTTCTAGCTATGACAGCGAAGATTCCGAACCAACTAACACTTTCGGAAGTGAAAAGGGTACGCTCGGGGGACAATGAACATGACATGGGACGATTATGATTCTGGGTTTGAAACAGATGAAGAATGGAATTCTAGGGTAGGTTTGACACCTGAATGTGTTTCTTTTTGCGATAATATCGAATCAAAGGACGGAATTCGGGGCATGAAAGAAGATTACAATTGCACGGAAAACAAGGAATATATCGAATTCCATATCTGAAGATGTGAGCACGCCGGAAGAGGTCCTTCAAAATTTGGAGGGTGAGGATCAAGAAAAGACCAGCGCCAAATTGGAGAAATTCAAGAAAAAGTACAGCACCTTCCAGCCCCCGCCTCAATGATAATATCCGACATGTTAACATCTTCCGAAGTAATTGCATGGAGTGTATCAGATTTAAGACAAGCAAGTGTACCGGTCACTCACTCATTTGAACTTACCGATACTCAACCAATTTACCACAGGCCTAGACGTCAACCGCCAAAATATGACCAATTTATCTCAGAGAATGTTACAAGTATGCTGGAAAATGATATCATTCGGCCAGTTTCATCCCCATGGTCATTTCCAGTTGTGGTCGCACCAAAGAAGGATGGAAAGCTGCGTTTTTGCGTCGATTACCGACAACTGAACCAGAGAATGATACCCGATCGATTTCCGATTCCGAATATGGAGGAAATCCTCGAGGACTTGAAGGACGGGAGATACTTCACCTCAATTGATCTTTACACTGGTTATTGGCAGATTCCATTGGATGAAAAATGCAAGGAAAAAACAACTTTTACCAGCAAAGCCGGTACATTCAGGTTCGAAGTGATGCCTTTTGGTCTCATGAATGCCCCAGCTACATTCCAAAGAATGATGAACGAGGTTTTGAAAGGACTTCCATTTGCAAGAGTTTATATCGATGATGTAGTGATATTCTCAAAAACCTTGGATCAGCACATATCGCATGTCAAGACTGTGGTGGAGAAAATAGCTGCGTACAGCCTGAAAATTAAGTTAAGCAAATGCTTCTTTGCGAAAACGTCTATCCAATTACTCGGTCATATCGTCGATCAAGAGGGAATTAAAGTGGATCCAGAGAAAACGAAAAAAATCAAGTTGGCACCAAGGCCCGCTTCAAAGACGGAGGTTCGAAGCTTCTTAGGACTGGCCTCATATTACAGGAGATTTATCAAAGATTTCGCCAAGACTGCAGCACCGTTACATGCCAGCACAACAAAGAACGGAAAATTTTTATGGAACAAGGAAATGCAAACCGCATTTGAAGAGCTTAAAGATAAGCTATGTGTCCCCCAGTGCTCATGTATCCAGATTTCAAGAGACCATTTGTTGTGGAGACAGATGCCTCAGAACGGTCTTTGGGTGCCGTTTTGTCCCAAAAAGATGAAAACGGAAGACTACACCGGTTCAATTCGCAAGTCGCACTCTGAATGATGCGGAAAGGAGATACTCAGTCTGCGAAAGAAGCTCGCTGTTGTCTTCGCACTGAAAAAGTTTCGCGTATACCTTTTATCACTCGAGAAATTTGTCTTGATAACTGATCACCAGGCACTTAAGACAGCATTCCAAAAGAAAGATGTACATCACCGCTTGGCCCGATGGCTCGACATTTTCGCAGAATATCGGTTTGAAATTGTGTATAGGCCCGGACGCAATAATCAGCCTGCCGACTACCTATCCCGCTTGAGGGATCCACTGATTCCAAATGAAAAAGCTTCCGAGAACATCGTCGGAGTTGCCGAGGTGCAAGTGCCGAACAATAACGAGTACGAAGCTAATATTGACGGACTAATTAAATTCCTGGATGGACTAGAAATGAGAAAGGTTGATATTGAACACAGAAATTGGGTACGCAGGAATCAAAAGGCTTTTACACTATGGAATGGGAAACTCTTCCGACACACGAAAGCCGGTCCTCGACTAGTGGCCCCTTTGAAAGAAAGAATGAAGATCTTGAGGACTTTTCATGATGAGTTAGGGCATTGGGATCTCGAAACAACCAAGAAATTCGTTACTGAGAGATTCTGGTGGCCCAGTATCCATAAGGACGTCTATAACTTCGTGAAAAGCTGCGACAACTGTCAAAAATTCACGCCAATACGAAAGTATAAGACAACTCTAGGCTTTCCAGTTTCCGGTCTCTTTGAAACCTTTTCAATTGACTTTGCCGGCCCATTCAAGGAAACCTCTTCCGGAAACAAATACCTCCTTATAGGGGTGGAACATCTTACTGGATGGCCAATAGCAGTTGCAGTTGAGGAGGCCAATGCTGAAGTGGTCCTGAGATTCATCGAAAAAGAAATAATTGAACCGTTTGGTCTTCCAAAAAGGATCATCTCGGATAACGCACTTTGTTTTACTGCAACTTCACTGCTTCGTTTCTTGGAAGAAAAGGTATTCAGCTAAAGACAGTTCTCGCATATGCTCCTATGTCAAACGGAAAGCGGAGAGGATGGTTGGAACCATCAAACGAGCAATATCGAAAACTATGTCGAGAATGAAATCCAGTGGGAAGATGCCTTACCAAAAGTGTTATACGGCTATCGTCGAAGAAGAGGAAGAAGTGGACGGTCACCGTTTGAGCTAATGTACGGAAGAGCTCCTAGAATGTTACAGAGAGATATGGAAACAAATGTTATCGATGAAGAGAGTAGAGAGGTCGAACTACTGGCCACCGAAAGCTGGAGATCACACCGCGCGCTAACACAGACAAGAAATAAGGATGAAGAGCCTCCAGTCCAAACTTTCTCAGTCGGCTCTAAAGTACTTGTAGCACACGGAAAAGCAATGCAACAGGCTGTGAAGTGGCCGGCTTTCCAAACAAAGTACTCGAACCCTTGCATCGTCACGGAGGAAAGACACCCGCATTATAAGCTCTGTTCAAGCTCAGGGAAGAGATCAAGGAGGGCAATCCATGCACGTCGTCTGGTCCCTTACCATCAGAGGCCTGAAGAATTCCTTCTCACACAGGACTATGCGCAACCACGGGGCATACTCATCTTTAACTATAGAATGATTCCTATGGGAGGAAAAAGGGCCTGGGAATGGATCATCTCGATTACGCGTGACTACTACGAACTCCACGTAATCATCCATTTCTACATTAATATATGCCTATGTTTTCGTACGTTGAACGGACCATTGCTACCTCAAGAAGATTTCCGACTATTGATCAGAGTTCTATTCTCATTCCAAAACGGAAGGTTCACGGAAGCAGGTCCAGAGTTTGTGGAAGTCATATATCATACTCTATAGGAGGTATGGAATGGTAGCTATCGGAGACTTGTCGCAAACATATCTGAACATTATCCGTCCAGTTTACGTATTTCTCAAGAACAACCAAGATGTGCGACTGAGAGGTTACAGCTTGCCCCCTGATATGGAATATCGACTGGTCCCGTATCCTCTATGGGAACCTTACGTTGCTCCGCTCAGAAACACAACCTCAGCGAAGACCAGATCCTCCCGAGGCCGTGATGATGATACGGCTGGACCATCAAGTGATCGGGCGGATCATCGAAGAGGGCAAGGCGTCGGGAGCAGCGAGGAAGATCGCCAAGAAGATCGCCTCAAACACCGCCTAGTCTCCCAGGGGAAACTATGCATCCTTAATTATTGGACGGCTACCAATTAGACGTTGGCTTCGCGAAATGACAGAGGACCCTCGAGAAGCAGAAGTAATTTCCTTTTTTGCCATTAGTATTTGCATGTGCTTCCAGACCATTCACGGGGCGCACCTTACTCGTGAGGACTCAGTCCTTATGTTGCGAGTTTTTTTCTCCTTCAGATACCCGTTTCTGGACCCGTTGCCAGAAAAGTTTGCATACTACGTTTACTACCTCACATTTGGAAGGTTTGGAGAAGTGAAACGGGAGGAGCTCATTAGAGAACACTATGAAACCATACGCCGAATCTACGAAACTCTTGACCAAGGAGATGAGCCGGTCATCGCACGGTACACACTCTCTCATCATATTGGAAATGAGCTACTACCATATCCTTATAGTGAACCCTATACTCTCCCTGATGAATGGATAGAACTCCCACAAGAACAACAAGAGCAGTGACGAGCCGGGACGTTCGTCTTGAGCGGGAGGGCGTGATGTGCGCAAATTCGCACACGAAAAAATTTAGATGAGGACCATAATTGTATACAGTATTGGAACTGGGAAGATATTTTTACAGTTTTTGAATTTGCAAGATATTTTTAATTTGGGTGAGTGTGGCAAATTCATCGGTTGATTTTTTATTTTAGGACACGCTGTCATAGTGGATGTCAGTACAGTTCTAGGTTGTGGGTGATACTACGAGTGACTCTGAAAGGTCTATATAATGGCCACATCAATTCCCACCCCTGGCCGATGGGTGGCTGGCATGGGTATGGCACCTAGATATTTACCTTGAGGAAATATCTTCTAATGGTCTCTCTGGTTCACACGATTCCCGTGAATGCGTTTTATGGTATTTAGTATGTTTGATTGAGACTTTAGGATTAGCCGAAAGGTCTATATAAGCTGAGTAAAGTGCTTCCTCCTTGAGAGGTCAAGCAAGTTGGCAGACAACTTCAGGTCAAGCTCCGAGTAGTAGGAAGTTGAGAGTCAACTTCAGACCCAAGAACTTTTTCCTAAGTCGCAGAGCATCAGTGGTAGACCCTGCCCCTTTTATACTTGCTTGTAGCCCTCTCAACTCTTCCCATATACACTCCTTTTTATTTGTTCAACTATACCACGGTAGCACTTTTGTCGCTGCAACACCTCCTTCTTGGGTGGTTGATTCTGAATATCTCTTCTCCCGACGATTTACCCCTATCAAAACCATTGGCGGGACCTACATTGCAAGTGCTGAGCGTGTGTACCAGCTAGAAAGTAGCTGGTAGACCGGTTGACAAGCAGCTGCGTTAGAAGTGACCATCAACGCCGCGTGTCGTTGGAGGAGAATTGTCCTCACCCTGGAGTATTGGTCCAGGGCTCGGTTGGCGACTGCTCGGGCTACCTCCGTGATGTGGCGGAACGCTTCGGATGCCACCCCCGAGTGTGAGATAGGAACGGGCACGAGTCTGTTCCTGCCAGGTAAGCTGGCTAAGAATCCCTGGTATTTTCGGAGCTTGTCCGCGTGGGCTGCGTTCAAGCTGGTAAGGGGTTGAATGTTCTCATTCTGAGGTGAGAAGGGGCCAGCGGGTTCACGAAGGTCACATCGAAGTAATCGGTGCGCCAGTGGCGCCCGTTGCCCTGATGTCCGGCCTTGTTTTGTGTTCCCCGTGCGACCGGGGCTCGACGGCAGGATGCCTTGCGCCAAGGCTCAGGTCGTTACTTAGTAGGGTGACCTGGTCATCGTGGCGACGATCCGTTGCGCTCCGTACCTGCAGTGGATCAAGTGGTCGCCGTGGACGTCCACTGTTTCCGGGCAACCGACTCTTGGACATGGGGTTCCTTGCTCGAAGAGCGGGGCTTGGCAATAGTATTTGAGCCACACCGAGAAATGTCGTGTCCTAAAAGGAAAAGTGGAAGTCGGAAAAATAATTACCCCAGTCTTTGTCAACACGGGCTTGTTTGCGTTGACTTGTACATATCACATGAGTCTGCTCTCGAAAGTTTTGAATTGCTGTGATCCTACTGGGCCACACGGTTGTGCGCTCAGAAGGGGATACATAATGCAACGGGCCATTGATACACGCCCCGAGGAGTGGCAGACTACTTATTACTTCGAATTTCGGGGACTTTTATTGACACTAGCTGCCATATATAACTATACATCTTGAAAACCGCTTCATCGCCTTAACACTCGTAGAATCGGTAGAAATGGGCATCGTGAGTCAATTTTTTCATCAGAAATATCAAGATCGTGTCCATTGTAGGCGTTGATGCTCGCCTCTCCCTCTACTGCAGCATCGAAGAGTAGGCGAATCCCTTTTAGAGCCCCATTCACGTTCGGGATTAGAGAGGGTGGTGGTGACACTGCTACAGTGCTCTGAACGAACGACTGCAGCCTTGTGGGGCGCTGAGTCATTTTGGGTTGAAGCATGGTAGTGAAGACTACAATGCTGGTCATAGTCGGGAGGGGGAAAGGGTTGGGTTCTTTAACATTTGAAAGATGTGGGTGGCTGTGTCCCAGTATACAGTATTCCGGCAGATAACTGATATTCGTACTGGTATCCACGCTGTAATCTTCTCTGAAGTAGCGGCTCAGTCGGGAGTGCAGAGTGTTTAGAATGGGTGCGAGACTGTGTTAATTGGAAAAAATACAGTCTCTTCGAAAATTTTATTATGTGGCTCATGGTGGCCGGTGTCCTGCGGCCACGAGTTATGGTCCGAGAGCCATGTACAGTACTGTACGTGGTCACAAATTTGGGATACAAAGAGCCATGTACAGTACTGCGCATGGCTCCGAGCCACAAGTAGCGTGCACTGCACAAACGTACAGTAAGGGGCGTCTGGAAACAGGCAAGTAAGGGATTGTAAGGGCTGATTTTTTTGTGTTTTGCTAGGAATTTAGTGCCAATTTGTGCATTTTCAAAATTGGTGAATCTCTAAATAAAGGTTGGTCGACTGGGGTTGGAGCCTTGACCGGCCAGAACACCACACTCTAACACCTACAACCCAAACACCCGCACCCCAAACAAAACGTGGCTCTTCTCTGTCTGTTGTGCTCAAAGCAGTTGTGTCCCTTGTCTCCTTGGACTTACGGTGTGCATACCGAGGTTCAAGGGGGCAATACCCATTATACTGCAGGTGTCACTTGTCTGTTTGGACTCTCGGTGCTTAGATCGAAGTTCAAGGGGGTAATACGCTCAGTGACTGCTAAACTCTAAACCTTCCTGGTACTCGAAGGGGTGGTCGAAGGCCTACGGAGCCACTAAGGACGCAGGGGGAACCACCAGGGCTGCTAAGGATTGAGTCAGAGGGAAGGATTGGCGGGTTTAATTGGTAGCGGTAGGAACCTAACGAGGGTTTAATAGGTTTAAAAGAAGAGAAACAAAGAACAAAAGAAACAAAAGAAACAAACATAAAACGGAACAAATCAAAACAAAAAAGAAATTAAAATAAATAACCCCTTCCAGTACGTACACAAACCGGTACTATAAAATTTGGCGGTACTTTGCCAGGTCGCCTTTTTCATTTTGAAATATTGCAAAATACAGCAAATTTGCGTGTTTGTTTGATTGTTTGCTAATTAATCAAACATTCGAATGTTGGTAGGCTTTGATTGATATCTGTGTAACTGCAGCATTGGACTACTGAGACAGTAAATGAACCCCGGTACTGCTGTACCCATTACAGTATCATTTGCGGGATTACAGCTTGCTCATGTCAGAGAAAACCCATCTCTTTGAAACCGCATGCAGACTGAGAGGGTGCAGCAACCCTGAACCAGACGCGAAACTTGTGCATTGCGACAGCGGGCCTTTTTGACTGAGTATCGACTGGCCCGCTCAACGCACTCCCAGCGGCGTGGATCACCCGATTAGATCTTAATCTTCATGGGCGGTCAGGCAGTGTACACTCGAAATGACAGATAGGTAAACCTACCTAAACACCTCATCCGAACCGGGATACAACCGACCACATCCTCCATAACGTTAAAATAACCAAAATTCCCTGGCAGAGAGAAAGGGGAGTTGTAGGTTATTACTCTAAGATGGAAAAAATTCTTTTTCGCCTGAATGGTGAGGAGACGTCGAGAAAGCGCAGAGAGCGCGGTGTCAAATGCGCGTGAGATAAAGTGCTGCTGGACGCAAAGGGACATGTCAGCGTCCTTGGGAAAAGAGCGCATTACGCAACCTCCGTTTATGCGTCCGAGGTTTCGAAGCGTAAGCGAGCTTCACGTCAAAGCTGCGTCAGCTACAGTTACTCATTTACAATAAATAGTTTCTATGGTGTCCACTGCAGTCCGACCACAGTACAGTACAGTACAGGGCTACGAACTAACCGGATGGTCCACATCAGTCACAGTATTTCATTTTAATACAGGTGGTCGCATTACAGACTCTATTCTGTGGAAGGCGGCGACGTTGATAGCGACGTCGCCGACCCATTAGAGCCAGATTCGATTGAGGACGAAGATCAGTAGGTGTTGGACTTACGCGCAGGTTGTGTCATTGCAAGACCGTACCTTAACATACCAATTTTATCCGGGATTATAGCGACCTTATTTTTCAATCATTAAAACACCCAAAGTTTTCCCCCCCATTACAGAATTATCCACGCATGCCACGTGTACTTTCAATAATGTCCGAAATATGATTTAAAGTCTTGAAACCGTGCAGGGATGTCAGACGAAGGCCGCTTGGTCTAGTGGTATGATTCGTCCTTCGGGTGGACGAGGTCTCGGGTTCGATTCCCGGAGTGGCCCATTTCGCTTTTGTTACCTCCGCGTTACGTGCAAATCTCTATCTAACTTTGATTATTGTAATGTTTAATTTGTTAGTTGTGGTTGCCTCGCTTGAGCTGGTAATCTGTTGAATTGTAAAACGTGACTAGCAATCAAGCTACGTGGAATGATGACAGTAACCTATATGCCAAGCTTTTCGGGAAGTTTTAATTTTTCAAATCGTGACATCCACTCACTTCACGCGAGCGTACAGTACTGTATGTCAGGGTGCCATTCCACACACTACCGAACCATACCATACCGAACTGTATCATCGTTTTTTCCCTAGTCTGTTGATAAAGCACAGAAATTAATACCGTATCATCATTCTGTCGGTTTTTTCCCCGAATGATGAACACATTTGGTCAGAATGGCGCAGCATTGCCCCGCTCGTCGCAAGTTTCGAAAAACGCACCGCACCGTAACACATCCTATTCACATTTGTCCATCAGGAGACAAAACCTGTCATCTCCGTATCCAATACACAACCACCGCTACGAGCCCACCCAATATCACAACCCCCGCCACACTCCCGCCTATAATCCCGCCAGCCTTGCACCGCCCCCAGCACTACTCTCCACGACCGGTTCCTCCGCTCCATCACCGCCGTCACCTCATTCATTCCGGGAGTCGCCTCCATTTCTTCACCAGTTACTTCGCCTTGTTCATTCTCCGTATCTCCGGCCTGTTCTGGTCCCCCCACACTATCTTGCTCCATTGGCGACGTAGCTGGTACCGACTGACACTTGCCGTGGGGCCCACAACTCGCAACTCCATTACCTGCACTCGTAGAGTCCTCGTCCGTGTTCCCGTCCCGCCCCACTCCGTCACCCTCGTCACTGTTCCCTCCCTCTTCGCCAGTAGTGCTAGTGCTTTCTTCACCTACAACACTTCCTTCGCCTGTTCCATTCCCGTCATTGCCTCCTTCGCCCTCGTCACTCTCGTCCACACCGCTCATTCCATCCCCGCCCCCACTTTCGGCCCCTCCGCTATTTCCATCCTCCTCATTGCTTACATCCCCTGCCTCGCCCTCATTACCGCTCCCGTCCTCATCGCTGCTGTCACCTTCCCCATCGCTCTCATTCACCCCATCACTCCCATCCGCGTCAGTGTCCCCGTTCTCCCCGCCACTGTCACCTCCCCCGTTGTTTCCATCCCCACCGCCGCTGCTGCTGTCCCCACCGCCATTATCATCCTCGGCGTTGCTTTCATTCTCATCATCCAACCCGTCCTGATCAACATTACCGTTCCATTGCTGCTGCTCTCATCCCCCCCAACGACCACCGACGGAATGGGCGTCGCACTTTGACTCGGTCTGGCACTAGCACTAGCACTTGGGCTCGGGGACGGCCGCGGTGAAGCGCTAGGCGACGCTTGCGCAGACGGCTTTTGCGGCTTCAACGGCAGACTATCCCCCACCGTTACCTGCACCGCGTTGATGCTTGTTTTGAACTCTGCTCCGACCTCCTCATCCACGTACATAAGGGTTGACCCTGACATTAATGCCTGGAACTGCGGCAAGGCACAACCCCTGCCCGAACTAACCATGGCGATAAGAACTGGATTACCGTTAGGATCGTATTGAACGAGCGGGCCGCCTGAATCACCGGTGCAAGAATCACATCCACCGGATTCTAGATAGCCGGCACAGATTTGACGTCCGAGAGTAGATCGCCGGTGTTTGGAATTGGCTTGTAGGCGGATTGACAGAGGGGAATGGCACGATTGGAAGGTCGACCTGGTTGAGAGTGACGAAGCCTGACGTAGGGAGAGGAGCCAGTGAGAGTGGTAGCGCCGTAACCATGAACGCGAACAAAGGAAGCGTCAGTAGGTAAAAGGGGGTTAGAATTGACAAGAAGTGGAATGGGAAGAGGGGGAGGAGAGGGGATGTAGAGGAGGGCAAGATCAAAGGGGCGGTCCGTAGAGACTACATAGGCCGGATGGTTGATGACGCGAGTGATAGCAAGTTCGTCAGTGGATGGAGGAAGGGAGGCTGTCCAGGTAGTATTGACGCGACAATGGGCAACGGTTAGGGCCCAATGCAAGGAGATGCGGCCTGCGGTGCAGCGACTGCGAGTCGAAGTGGCGGGGTTAGTAGGGGATAAGAGAAGGAGGGTGAAATGGGGTGGGGATAGGGGAGTGGGATCGCCGTTGATTACACGTGGGGTGTAGGGAGTTGGGGAGGGGTAGCACTTGGGGACAAGTGGCGGAACGGATGGTAGGAACGGGAATGAATCGGTAGTTGGAAAAAGAGAAGAAGAGAAGGAAAGGAGGATGTGAAGAAGAGTCATTTCTTTGGGGCGGGCGGTTAAGTTATGGAGTGGTTGGCTGCGAGTGGGTAGAGAAAGGGTTGATTGCGGGTTGTGAGGAGGAAAGGATGAGAGGGGATCGGGGAAGAACGACGGTGAATGCAAAGAGTGGACTGATGCGGGTAGAATGTGAGTGGTAAACGAGAAGGGATGGGAGATGTTTGGTGCGGGCAGTTGTGAGGAGTGGGGAGAGGAGAACGGGGCGAAAGGACGGGGGGAGGAGGGAGAGTGTAGAGGACGTGTGGACAACTTTGCGGGCGTATGGCGGTAATGGCGACGGACGAATAAGGTGGCTTTTGATGTACTGATCTGTGGTGGAGGAATAAGGGTTTTGGAAGGGTCGACTATACAGTTGCATGGCCGAGGAAAGTGGTCAGTTGGGTCTATTGGCTTGTATGTTGAGGTCGCATCTCGAGAGGACCACCACGTGGCACACCGATACCATCGCTACACCAGTATTTTGGTTTTTTTTCTGTGCTCCTTATGATCGTTGCAAATCCAAGTAAAACATCAGGGCTGAGGATCAAGCTTTTTTGATCCCTTTTATTCCACAGAAACGCTGGGACAACTTTAAAATTTACCAAATTTTGAAAATGTAAACGGCTTTTTTTATTTTCACACTGTAAAAATTCGAAAATACAGTTTTTGTGTAATTCTGCTGCATACGGCTAATAGTCCTGGAAGCACTACCGTACCTCTCTTTAATTAGAAATTCAACAATACTACAAGCTTGTACCCTCGATGGAAAGCTTGTAGTGTTTATACAGTACTGTACAAGCTCGTACAGTACTGGACAATTACAAACTTCTTGGCTAGCGCAGTGCTAAGTAACTGCGCCAGAATTATCACAAGATTTTACAAATCCGTCACAGATTTCATAACAAGTGGATCCTTCAACTTGGCTCACGTTTCATTTCTGGGACTAAAGTTTTTTTGCTATTTTTATATCCAGATTCCCTTCAACCATGTTGTGTTCCATGACCAACTGTCACGGTTGTACTCTACAGTGCACTGTACGGTATTATTCCGATAACCAAAATCTTTCCTTTGGATTCCACATGTACAAGAAAATCAATGACGTTAACATCATTGGCAACATTCACTCTACAATGTGGTGCAGCGTTGTAAACAGGCCGGCATACAATACCTATTGCTAACATTAACAGGTACGTTGGCAAATTTTACGAACCCTTTGCTCCCTTACATCGTGTTTACAACTTGTATTAAACTGTAAGGTAGTATTCAAAAACTAAACTCTTTCTAGCTCTAGTCCGCCGCCAAATCCGCCAAGACAGGAACCCTCGGTAAGAACCTGGTGTTTCATGTTGGCCATTTGCAATAGAGTGCAGCAAAATTACGTAGACATTGCAATACACTACCATATGATGCAACTTTTGGTAGATGGATGCGCAGGCCGATCGTGACTGCTGTAGTAAATTCTTGCGCGGTTCGCAGAATGAAATTGCTTTTCTTCGTACGGTACTGCACGTACCGCCTTTCTCTGGTAGCTACAGTAGAAGAGTTTGCTGGCAAAATACTGTAGGGGAATTTTTGGGCTATTTTAATGTATGGAAGATGTGGTCGGTTATATCCACGCGGCTAATGCCTTATGTGGGATAAGTCGTCGCTGATGGGTAACACTACAGTACATGACTTCCTTACAGAGCCGGCTCAATGCCGGCGAGCAGGCATGCCGCGTTGGACATACTGTAGTGATTAGCCCCCATGGTTGTGCAGAGTACTACTGTAAGTACTTTGCACTTTGCACATGCAAACTTTCCACCCCCGTTTGCAAATTACAGTCTTATTTTAATAATTACAACAACATGGAAAATTGTCAATCGCTCATACCGTACTATTTACAATTTGGGTAATTTATTATTTGCAACGTAATGCCATTTCATAAACGGGGGAAATGTGGGGTGGTTTAATATTTGAAAGATATGTCGGTTGTGGGCCGGAATATCCAACAGTGTAACGCCACATGTTCCATTAGGGATTGAGTCCAATGATTTGGCGTGAACAAATTTGCTTTTCAAAAGTTTCCTATTCATCAAAACAAATTGAACATAGATTTTGAGAGCTCATACTCGAGAAAATTGCGATAAATGCAACTGGCCTGTTGTCCATCACATGTTTCAACTATCATTCGATGCCAACTACCACGTGTCCACGTGTACAATCTGCAATCATTTAAAATATTGTATTTTGAACCTTCATTGAATTGCATTCCTCTTGTTCTCGTCACATGGGCCGTATTACGACCGATATTTCTACGTACTTTGAAAGTACCGTACTGTAGCTCTGTAAGGAAGGTCATGTACTGTACTGTAGTGTTACCCATCAGCGACGACTTATTCCACATAACGCATTAGCCGCGCGGATATAACCGACCACATCTTCCATGCTTTAAAATAACCCAAAAATTCCCCCCCGTACTGTAGTGCTCTATTGATTAGCCTACGTTTTTCGATGCCAGCCGCCGCGCTTCCTCCGCCACGCTTGAGTTGCGGGATCTAATTACTCGTTTCTCATTCTGTCTTCAAGGGATGCAAGCCCGCCAGGTGAGCACCCGTCGTCTGCTTGAGTAGTATTTCTTCAATGACTTCTGCACGTCTGAGTGTTTTGTTCCCTACTCGTAAAGATTTCACACACAAGTTTTTTGCTCCTTACAGTACTGTACAGTACAGTATTGTACAGTGTAGTACAGTACTTTCTTGTTTGCTGACCTCACTCAATGCTGCGAAAATGTGCGAAAGTGAGGAGATACGAATCATTCTTCGCCAATTCTGCCAGATGCACAGTACAGTAGACTCATTCCCGTCCCTATCTCTACTCTCGGAGGTTGGCACCCAGATGCCACGCGGCTACTAAGCGACGTCGCACGGAATGTGGCGGTAAGGACAATGGAGACGTACGGAAAGGTTAAAGAAGTCCTCACTCAAAGGCACGCCGCAGCGGCAGTCATGTCCAATGCTGCCTGCCTGATGGGCCAACTCCGGCCCACTCTTTAGGGTGACGCGGCCACGCGGCCATGCTGCTAACCCGAACTCTGTAAGCTCGCACCCACTCACCTCAATCCCTAATGGAACATGTGGCCTCACTTCAAGAAATGACATTACTTTCGAAATAATAAATTACCCAAAATTTTCCCCTTTTTGTTTTGGTTGTCACGCTTTTTCGCAAGTCGCTACCCGTACAAAGATAGTAATTCGCACCCACGTGACCGATGGCACGACTGCAATACGCAAAGATGAAGTCCCTACGCATTTCAACAAAGTACAAACGCCAGACGATACGATCGTCCTTGCATATTCTGATCATTTGCCAGTGTGCAGTGTGTTTGTCACTTCTACAGAGCAATATGTCTGGTTCGGTGAGAACGCACGGAATTAAGACAGTTCTCGGCAATAACCGATGAGTGACAATCAGTGTAAACGCTGCAGCCGCTGTGACGGCAAATACTGCATGCCTTATGGCTAATCTTACTGAAGTCTTTTGAGGGACACCGTGAGAGTCCCTTGTGACCTTCCATCAGATAGCGCCACCTACACACCACGACCCTGGCTTACAGCCACGATATCTTTCAAAATGAAAGCACCCTACACTTTCCCTCCCCCATCCTGTAAACGCAGGCAATGCAACCTGTTGAGTCATCCTATAAGCATTTACTCATTTGTTCTCTCCAGTCTGCACTTGACTGACCAGTTCGACAGTGTCTCCGGTAATTGACCTTTACCTCATGTTTCTCCTTTCTTGGTCCCCCATGCCTACTTTGGTATTGCACCAATTCTTTGATTTGCTTTGGAACGTAGGGTAACCTACTTTTCAATTATTAAAACACCACAATTTTCCCCCTTTACCTCACGTCTTTTCTGTAATTTGACCATCCAGTTCTTAATAGTCGGTCAGTGAGTGTACACTCCAGAAACATCATGAGTATAGAGTATAATAGATTTACATGCAAATTCAAAGGCACACCGTACTGTTTTAGTAGGGTGTGGCTGTTTACAAAGGTTACGCCTGCAGGCCCCTACATTTGAGGGAAATGAGGACAGCAGTCCTTCAGTGCCAATCATCAGTGCCAAACTAGAGTACTAGTCTGACAACCTGACGTGTGCAGCTAATCGCAGAGTACAATACAGAGTAACCTGCAGAATGCGCACCTCGTAAAGTATCCAGAAACTCCACAGGGATGGGCCTTATCGTCTAACTTGACTGAGACTACACGCTTGTCTACGCCATGTGACATGCACAAGTATATATATGCCAATATACGGTATCTACACTCCGGTACAAATTACTGGGTACCAACCCACATATCTACCACAGTAAATTAACCCCCCATTTCAACAGTATACTTCTGACGTCAAGGTGTCCATGAAACATGTACGGATCTATGCTTTTGTCCCGGCTGCAAAAAGAGGGCTTTCTAAAAGCTACGGGCACGCGAGTTGTGTTGGGATTTGCGAGCGTTCTGCACAAGTCCTGCAATGCCATATCCTTTTGGGATGACTCTGTTTAGACCGAAACCACCCGGATATTCTCAGCTACAACGGTCAGGTTCCTATTGATGAGAGGATCTTATCAATAGTCTGGAGGGGCCCTCCAAGGACATTGCAGGAATGTTCATCAACACTAAGTCTGGAGGGGCCCTCCCAAGGACATTGCAGGAATGTTCATCAACACCAGTAGAACAGTATTCAACTGCCAGCATCGTAATGATGAAGGGTACAGGACTAACCGACCACATCTTCCATGCATTAAAATAACCCAAAAATTTTCCCCTTTAGCCAAGCGTTGAACATAAGCATAATAACTAATTTTCAAGGCGCGCCGACAGATTGGGAAAATAATGATATCTGTTAGTGTTGCAGGACAATACCTCGCTTCTACCTTGCAAGCTATTGTACATAGATAGGAACTGAGATAATTTGGGTAAGTATTCTCTAGATCTTTGCTACACAACGCCTTTTTAACAAACTACTCATTTTATCACTGCTATATGTGTATGCAACACTACGAGGTTACTGCATAAAAGCAGTTGCAGCTATCAACTGCTTTTTGCCGTCGGGGTGCAGAACTCCCCTTTCTCTCCGCCGAAGGGAAAAAAGGGGGGGTGTCTCCATTGAGATGTACGGATTGGCTGGAACCCATTTGGAGTTGCAAATCTGCGTGTCTCTCCGCCTGTTTCTAGAGATAATTACACGTGTAATGTGATATAAAATAGAAAATAGGCAACAAAATTCGTAGATGAGGCAAACAACCGCTCAGCGACAGTCTTACATGCCAGTAATGCCCGAATGATGTCTCGAGGACCTACATGACTTTGGAGCATGTCAACCGCAAACGATGCCAATGTGTACCGTAGCTCCTAACTTCAGTCTCAAGAATCCCTACTACGTTCTTATCGATTTTCAAACAGAAAATTGCGATTCAGGGCGTGCATATTACAACGCGTCTCGAAAACTGGTCCAGGGACGAGTTGAAGAGAGACAGGATCGTGTCTCAGAGGGCCGCGCTTCAGTAAACTCACATCGTTACACCAGGTGTGAGACTCATTTACCGTATACATACCGCTGCATGGCCCGAGCGCAGAGGCATTATGGCTCATCTGTCTGTATAACAGAACCGCCTTGCTGAGGTGCTCGGTTCTTAGTAATTCGGAAAATCAATGTTTTGTTCAGGCAGCCACTGGGCCAATCCTCGGCATTCATTCTACTTCAGCCAGACTACCAAAGTTAAGGGCGTCGAATCAAAGCAAGAGGTCGAGTTCTGTAAGAAAGACGCCTCTTGATACCGAGTAGACCCTAACGGTTTGCTACCGAATCAAGTATGGAAACAAGAGATACTGTAGTAGAAAGTGTGCTTGCTCCGATGGGGTATGCTTAGTGAAGTAAGTGCTGTCTAAAATGGAGTCCTAAAAGGATACTAAATCATCAACAATCTTTGACTGTCTATAGTATTGGCGATAACTCCACCCTCACTCAGTATTTACATATTCTACTCAGTGGCTATGTAAGAGTCGAATGGACAAAGGTCATATCATACTATTACTAATAGAGGATTTTACAGGTCCCCTGTCTACGATTTGTAGCATTTGTCGAAGTGGTTTAGACTTATGGCATATCGATTGGATTCTGTCGATGACAAAAGATTTGGTTCACCACTTTGGTTTCCGAGCCCAAACAGAATGACCTATCTGGTCGAACTAAATACTGAACCGCTCAGTAACCACTTAGAGAAAAATTAAAGGCATTACTACATTACTTGCCTCCTTCTCTGTACGGATTAATTACTGCTGATGCAGTAAATGCATCACAAATCATAATAGCACCGCTCAGTAGGATGAAATATAACAAAAGAAGTAGACACGTTTCTTATCAGTGTTTTGCTGTCTCATTGTAATTTCTAAACGATCAAATAAAGAAGAGAAAACTTACGCATATTACAGTCCCGTTGAGGTTTAGAATTCCCGTGCTTTGTGATAGAATTCGAGTGACTAACCACTGAGTCACTCGGACAGATTCTCATCTCTCGGCTCCAGCAAACGAGAAGACGACCGTCAAGGTTAATATTTAACGCAGTCTTCCTTAATCAGGCTCAGCGAGGCTCATTATGGCCTTCTACCCTTAGCTTTGGCTGTCTCTGTCACAGCTAACTAGGATTCCTTGACTATCACTGCCATCTCGGTTCTATTCAAGGTCGTTTAATATTTCGATTTTCATCGTGGCATCTTTTCTTGTAAGTACTATTACTACGCCGGGAGCTTTCAATGCTTTTTATAAGCTTAGTGAGACTTGGTGCCGAAACTTTGTTCTTCTCACTTTGCTAGTGCAAGAATAAGTTTAACCTTTGCAAGTTTGTGTTTATCTTCTGTACCAGACTCAATTCAATCTCTAAGAAAATTTCCTAGCTATCCCAACAATAAATTTGCAGGGACTAGGATCTAGTCCACACGACTTTAAATGGGTTGTACACTAAAGCAGTGGATATAGGCCGTAAATTTATTAGAGCCGGACATACGAACGAGGAAAAAATGGATTGTAACGCCAAAAATAGCTCGGCAATTCTCTTTCACTTTGATACGGTACTATTGTAATCTTAAAAGTAAAATTTTCTTTCAATACAAGCTCAGTGAGATAATGTGGCATTAACGTCAACAAAGCCTTTCCCTCTCTTCAGTAACATGTATATTTTCGTAATTTTTAGGATTAGGAATCATCATTTGTCATAAGGCATTCGGAATTTTTAGTTCTTGGATTCCTAGAATAATACTTTTGAGAAAGAAAGAGATCTGAACAAGGATAATTAAAAGTATTTCATCTTCAAGCAGTATTTTGACCGTTAGTTGGAAGAAGAATAATGTCAATGCCACATATATTTAGCTATGGAGAACCGGTTATACTTCTAATTTGTAAAAATTCTCTAGAGAACTCTGCAAGAGAAATGTAACTGTTGCATTATCCAAAGGCTATCTTTATTTCGACCAGATGCTTTTATTAATGATTTCTTTAAGCGAAAATTCTTTTAATGCGAAGAAGAACTTTAAAATCATCAGTTATCTTAATTATCTGCTTCTACATCTAATGAAACTGATAAATCATTTAAGTTTCATTTTTCATTTTTTTAAGCAATACCAATGGTTTGTTTCGATAATTATTCTATAAATATAGAGAAATGGTGGATTTCGCATTTAAAAATTCCCTGCATCCTTATCATGGACAAGATTAAATTAGATTCCAAACACAATGCTGGATCTTTTGAGTGCTTTCAGAACATTTGGACCTTATATATATTATTATTGACACGTATTTAGAACTTTGAACTTAAACATCTTCAAAATCAGCCCATGATATAATGAAAAGATTTTTCGTAAACCATTAAATCATTTGAGGTCGTAGTTTTTGTCCCCAACAACTTGAGAAGGAAGCAAGGTCACCTTTCATGAAAGCAATGTGGTTCAGCATTCTATGAGATAAGCATTTGGATTCGATAACCATGAGGTATTTAAGATCTACCAAAGGAGGACCACCACTTAAACTGACGTAATATTGACACTTTCACTATCATTTCTCTCAACTATATGGATTGAACTGAAATATCTACAGTATATGTTCAATTTCAAGTTACGTTGTGCATACAATTAAGGACCTTATTCCATACATTGAGCAGATCATTGTCTGATTAACCGGAACAGCTACCACCCTGGTCTAGCTGTGTGGCTAATTTCCCTGGAAGAGCTAGATGATACAATATTGATTTATGGATAGTATAAAAAACCTTTATTGGAAGCAATAAATAATTTTCAGAGGTTATCATTTCCTAAGAGAGGTATTATTTCTTTTACTGGCTACTCTTATTTTTACTGCTTTCTCTGTAGCTCAATACGCATGTATCATCTCTTTATGTATCTGAGTATCTGCGTAATAAAAGTAATTTTCTCTAAAGTTCAAAGAAATAAGCGTCAATCTGTTCGATAGAGACCGGTAGCTTAAAATTTAGTCTAATTAAGTATAAATTGAGAGCTCTAAAATGATATTCAAAACTTGGCAAAAAATTATCAGTATTCTGGGAATTTATTTCTCATAATTTTGACATCATCACATTAAAAAACATGTAATACATCTCATTTATTTTTCATGCTACAAGCGCCCTAAAACTGAGACTTATTTTCATGATTTGAATA
This sequence comes from Kappaphycus alvarezii, assembly GCA_002205965.3. Classification (NCBI taxonomy): domain Eukaryota; phylum Rhodophyta; class Florideophyceae; order Gigartinales; family Solieriaceae; genus Kappaphycus; species Kappaphycus alvarezii. Next base: position 103,990 of record NADL03000070.1, read on the forward strand.
AAAAGCTTTGTACAAATATAGGATTTAAATACAAAGAAACCTTTTGTAATATACTGGTTTAAAAAATTTAAATTATGAATCGATTTTCTATGGCTAAAAATCGGTGGTCCGCATCTCCTTATGTGTTGCGACTTAAGAGTGGTTTCAAATTACAATAATTGTCCCTACAGGGAATAGACTTGCGCTAACAACTGGCCAAGATAGTTTAAACGGCTAACTAGCAGAACTAATGGTAAGTTTCCTAAGTGTAAGCCAAGCAAACATATTAACCTCCAATTTGGTATTCATTGATTGGATTTCAGAGGTTTTGCGGTTGGTTTCTCTTATTTCTTTCATAGTAGAACACAGGGGTCTTATTTATTGAGAGTGGAAAATAAAATGCTAGTTCAGGCTTGAACTCTCCACTGCACTAGATAATTTGGACATTCTCTTTTGCAAGAATAAATGCAAACCCGAATTGTAGTCAGTCTTGGCAGGTGATAGAATGCAGGACTGCATCATTGTTCTTGAGTTCGGAACAGTATTTTCTCACTGTGGAATCTCCGCGACACCCCTCCTCGAGCGAACCTATTCACTAAATGTAATGACTCTAAGCCATTCACGATGCTGTGCAAAGGTATTGCCAACTAAGTTCTTTGTAAGTGAGTCGGCCTTGTTTTGTAACGTAGGGATGTACTTGACCTCCACTTCCATGTTCTCGACAGCGTCTTGAACACGGTTGAACTTAATTTCAATATGCTTCACTTTGCGCAGGCCGTGAAGTTCATTTGCCCACGAGATTGATCCAAGGTTCTTCTGGAATACATTAGTTGGATGTTCTTTCACATATTTCAGTTCGAGTAAGACGGATTTGATCCATATAGTTTCTTTGATACATGCTGAAAGTGCGTTAAATTCGGAATCTGGAGATGATATTGCAGTAAATGTCAGGAGTTGGACTTCCACAGATGGGACTGCCATTGGCCATAATAAAAAATGTAGTGCGCGATCGACATTTAGCTTCGTCCTGCGCACAGTCCGCATCGCAATACGGCTCAAAGCTTACTGTGTCACTTTGTCGTAGTTGTACAACGTGATTGGTAGTTCCCTTGAGATAGCCCACAATGCTTTTTAACGTCTTCCAGTGACGCGGCGCTGGACTAGCCATGAGCTTGACGACCATAGACACTGCAGTAGATATTTCTGGTCTTGCGAGTTAATAAGTAGATGAGGCTACCAACAGCGCTCTGACAGGGTGCTGTTTTCAATACATACTCTTAAGATGGGGACAAAGGGGACGGTTTCTCATATCAAACGTTTCTGAGAGATAGGAGAGTCTTTGACGGCTTTGCCATCGCCACCGAAGTGTAGTATTGCGTTGCAAAGCGAGCGAAGCGCAGCAATAGCTTGACCTTAAAAAGTTCAAGCTCCTACTAGAGGTTTTTACTCCGACCAAGAAGTAGAGATAGCTATAACAGTTCTATCTATAAATCCAAGCACATTATTTAGACTGGAACACTTCTGCCGCGTACGCTTCGATTCTTTCGCTCTATTTTGCATAATTTTCTCAAGTGCTTCCCAAAAATCTCCGAGAGAAGGGATGTATGGAGACCGGACAGTAGTTACAAATCTCTCCATATGGCTGTCGTATTCAGGTGCCTCAGAACTATATATATCGCAAGAAATGGACTAGTTCCATATCTGCTTCTACTAGTATAGGGCTTTTCTAATGCAATAGGCTCCTACCATTCCACGTTCATAAGCTTTTCTGAACCAAAAGAGGGAAAGGCAGCAAGCTTCAGTAAAAGCTTTGAAGTTGAAGCTAGAACAGGACGTAGAAATACGGTTGGAGTGCTGAAGATAGCGTCTATGCTCACCGACTTCTCGAGGATAACGATCTCTTAAGCGCAATAAAACGACTGACCTGGAACATAAAGGGCGAGGGGAGGAAATCAGTGGTCGTGCGATAACATCAATAGCTCATTTAAGACTTTTATAACGCGCGGAGGCATTGCGAGCCTTGTGATATTTCTTGCGTCCACTGGTCATGTTGACGTTGAGGGAGGTTAAGGGAATGAGTCTATGATAATGCTCCAAAGTTAGTCACATTCCAAAAAGCATAAGTGCTAATTTTTCTATTTATGTAATTAGGGTCGTTCCAACAAAAAAATTTATTGTATGGAGCATAAAATATCATGAATGCTGTCCGACCTGGCATCGGATGATTGGTCATATGTAGTTTGGGGGTAAACCATGTTGTGGGTCTTCCACGAACTTCTGTGAAAGTTCCATAGCAAACGTTTTTTTGTATAGAAGCGGCAGATTTGTCTTCACATCTCCACATTCCCACCACGTATCTTAACCTCCTTACCGCCAACTCCACCATTCTTGGTAGCAATCGGCCGTCCTATCCTCCCTAACCATGACAAACACGAACACCAACTCTCACCGCACTCCTGAAGAGAGTGCACCCGTTTACCTTCCTTCTTCACACCACAAATCTTAACAGCAAGTCCGTCCAAAGCGCCGCAACACATATCCAATGCACTACGTCCTCCACGAGCAAATCCCTCAGAAACTTCCTTCAACCAAGACTCATCACGATATGGAAAGCTTACTTCAAGTGCTTTATCTATTGCACATAGGGTTTCATCGATGTAGTGATATATGGTGGACGTAGATAGATTATGAGCCAGAGCTATGTCGAGGTAAGATCCTCCCGCAAGCCATCGCAGCGTAACGGATAACCTTTGTAATGGAGAACTCCGTCGAAACTTGCAATCGTCCACTAGAGCAATTTGTTCTGCAAGAAGCATGTAAGTGGAATGAGACATGGGATAGAGACGTTTGAAGAACCGTGAAGGTGTTCCTGCAAGCACTGTAGAGAATGAAAAAATACATCGGGTATGGTGCGCTCCCCACGCCTTCACCGCCGACCATGAGCAAGAAGAAAGTAGATACTGCTGTCAAAACGCGCCCGTTATGTCTGCGACGTCTAGAGATGACAGCAGCTACGGCATTCACAGTTTTCTTGGATGTCATCTTTTTATCAAGACTGGTGTGATAACAAGATGAGGAAGAGTATAAAACTGTCCAAGCCCCAAATACGAGGACGATACTCGTATACTATCAATCCGGTACGTCGATGATGATCCTATACTTTACAATACAGAAAGTGTTGGAAAGGTTGAAATGGTATGGCATCACATAAAAAAATATTTTTTATGCTCCATACAATAATTTTTTTTGTTGGAACGACCCTTATTTAACTAAAATAGTACTCGAGAAATCTTAGTCACAAACATTGCAGAAATCCGCTTGCGTAAACCCTGTAATCTCAAATTGCTTCTTCAAAGGGCTTTAAATCAATCTACGTTTATTCGAAGCTTCAAAATTGCCGGTATTTTCATGGAATTAAGTTCATTTGATACAAGATCCACGGCATTGACAGCGTTTTTCCATGCACAGAATAATTTTGCACGTGAAATATTTGTACCCTCTTCCACCAAATGACCATCCTTTGTTTTAAGTGAGAATTAATTGAATTCCGTTTTAATCCACACCCTCATAGCCAAGCTTGATCCAAAAGTTGAACGTTTGTACACGGTTTCATGTGTCCAATGTATCTCACTAGTATCCCGCCTCGTCGTCAACAAGTCGATGCGGAGTTATTTTATTGTAAGGTGTCTCTGCAGAATTTTTCGGATTATTTAGTATCACTGGCTGACGATAATGTCGGAAAATCCACGCTTCTACTATCGCCTCAGCGCTTTGTTCATGTTTTTCAAATTTTGGACCTTTAACACTGAAAACATGATATCTAGTAGATCATCTAGATTTTAATTTTGGAATCGTGTGAAAGGATTACATTTTTGCCAAATAAGGGCACAAGGGGAGGACTGGATATCTTAGTACTCGCATTTTGCATATCTAGGTCACTAAAAGAGAATGTGATATTGGCTGACATTCCTAAGTTGAAAAGGAAAATTTTTATTGACAAATGTTGTAGTGTGGTATTTTAAGCTACCCAACTTTTGTTGAGATAAGTCACAAATACATCCAACTTTTATCACGTAAATCGGTGAACAATCTTTGCAGGAGGTTTCTTGAGCACATTTACATTTCAGTCATTTCAAAGTTCAACACATATCTTTGAATTGGATTTTTTAAGGCACCTCTATCAAGTAACCATTTTTGACGCAATTCATGGAAATCAATATACAGCGCAATACACGGCATGTTTTATACCACTTTTGTGCAGTTCTAGGAACTCTAAAATTGTGACCGGCAAAGAGAAAAGCCGGATACGGTTGTAGGGAACACGATTTACGCTACAGCACTGTAAGCTTTACTACCTTGCTGAGAGAGAACTTTAGTATAGGTTTGACACGGGATAGCTGTCCCAGGTAGTTACCGTCCATATTTTGCTTTACAGTGCATTGAAAGGTTTGAATGAGTTCTTAGATTCTAAAAAATGCAAAGTTGAGATCATCGATGGGTTGGAGTGCGAAGCATGAAGCCAGACTTTCTTACATGGAAATAGTGCGTTTCAAGATAATCAAGATGCACTTTGTTTACACACATTTTGAAATAATTTTCTGCCCTATAGTTCTAATTGGGCCGAATCTATTTTGAAACGTGTTCTGCCCAATTTGGCAGGTTTTTGTACCAGACGTACTGTACGGAATATCACAGCAAATTATTTTTCATGACTATTTTAACTTGGAAGAAATTAGTAATGCCTTAAATTAATGGATACCAGAACACTGCAGCTTGAAAGTGTACGATAGTGTACTGATTCGAATGAACACAAAATCTATTAATGAAACTAAAAAACAAATAGAATCAACGCCATCAGCGGCCAAAATATATTAAAATGGTTTAAATGTTCCATAACTTGATGAAAAATGTATTGTATCTGGCGAGCGGCCCGGCCACTTCATCAAACGTATCCCTTCCGCCGTAAACCATTCCATTTTTTTCTTGCAGACATGAATATTGGCGTTGTCTGGATGAAAGATCAAAGTAGTTAGAATGAATTCGTCTTTTTGGTAGCAAAATTTCTTCCATTAACTTCACGTAACTATTCAATGTTTTCCGTCCTGTTAAAATTTACCAATCCCAAATAAAATCACCAGACAAGGCACCCCACACCATAGTACTAACACCTTACTGTAGAAGAGATAGAAGATCAGTATCCTGCTTTAAATCATAAAAATAGCTGTAAATTCCATTTGATTCATCTAGCGTGAAACTTTGCTCATCAAGAAGATGACAAAGGACCATTTCTTCAATTCTCATGTGACTTTTATCTGAGCCCAGTCCACTCCAGCAACTTGTGGGCTTCAGAAAGAGGCGGGAGCGGTGAAGAGTAGATTAGCTTTGCTGCTATTGTCCGAGATACGTAAAGGTCTAAGTTGAGCTCGTCACGAATCTTCCTGGATATTTTATCCCCGCTAACTGTCGCCCGAGCCAGTCTCCTTTCTGCTCTCTCTGAAAAATATCGAGGCCTATTGGTGTCTATTCGACAAATGTCATCAATTCATTATATTTGTAACGACAAATGTAATCAATTGATGAAATTTTCTATGATCAAAACAATTTTAAAATATTCTTTTAACGCCTTTTCTTCGCTTTCCATTTTCCTTCACATCTCTGCTAGCTGTGGAAGGTTGCAGTGCAGAGCTTTCGCAGGCTCACTACCTCGTGAAACCAATTTACTCCTGAGCAAGATATGTTTTAGCGGAAGCGCCTGAATTTATTTGTGTTGTTATACAGTAGCTGAAAATCAAAAAATGAGATGCACTATGCATAATTTTTTAAAAATTTCAACGGTTAGGTCGTTTATTTCTTGTTCCCTCGAGCATCATGTGGGCATTGTTTTCGTCCATACTGGGTGGCCTCCTTAGTGACGGGGCCTTGAATGGCGAGACCATCGTGATATCGGAGGTGATAGGGTCAGCGGTGGGGAGGGTAGAAGGGTGGAACCAGTATGTCCGCGGGCCTGAGTTCCATACCCGCGACGAAGACTTGGAGCTACTATACCTGCTAACTGAGTATGGACTTCCAAATAATTACAGTTGGGAGTATCCACGTCGGGAGGATCTGAGCTAGTAGTCCACGCTGAACGGTGGCTTTACGAGGAGCATGGTGAATCGGCGGAGTATGTACTGTTAACTGATGACCTTCAAAACGCTTTTAACTTGGTCAGCCGCAGTGCGATTTTGACGGAGGTCGAAGAGAGATCCCAGAGCTCTTCCCTTGGGTCCATTACACGTACGCGGTAAACTAGGGTCATATGTGGTGTGGGGATGATATGCTACGAAGCGTGGCAGGCGTGCAGCACGGGGATCCGCTGGGTCCAATTTTATTCTCCCTTGTGCTGCAAGAAGTGACGTTGCAAGAAGGGGAAAGATTGGGTGTTTTACTCTTGGAGGATATATCCGATCTATCCCATGGTTTTCCAGACAACCGCAATCGACTCAAAAGGGTATACCGACACAGTAGTGGGGAAGTAACTACGCTCCCTAAAACGGCTACCTTCAGGCCAGCCATCAAGCAGGCCGCATTGGACATGACGGCTGCTGCGGCGTGCCTTTGCATCAAAACCCCCCGAACCTTTCCGTACGTCTCCAATGCCCTCACGGCCACGTTCCTTGCCACGTCATTTAGCACTGCACATGCATCCGGGTGCCACCCTCCAAGAGTGGAGATTGGCACAGGCACGAGCCTACCTCTGGTGGAGGTCGCGATAAAGGATTGATATCTTCTCTGCTTTGCATTTCGCGCCGCATTCAGAGAGGACATCGGGTTGAAGGCCCTCACTCTCCTGTTGGAGGGAGCGAGGGGATTCACGAAGGTAACATCAAAAAAGTCGGTCCCTCCGCTGCTTCCCATTGCCTGGATGTCTGGTCTCGTGCGGTGGAGACCATGGCGTGGCTCTACGACAGGATGACGAGCAGCTCTTGCCAGGTCTTTCGCAAGAAGGTTTACCTGGCGATCATGTCGGTTGATCCTGTGGGCTCCATGCAAGCAGTGCATGAGATGATCGCCATGTACATCGAGTGTGTCCGGGCAATTCCTTCTCGGGCATGGCGTGCCAGGGTGAAAAAGTGGGACTTGACAGTAGTATTGAAGCCACACCGAGAATTCTCGAGGATCAATGCTTGTCTGTAGTCCGGGGCATGGGGGACAATACACCCATTCCTTAGCTCCCGGGAGGGCCATAGACGCGCGAAACGCCTGCCTCCTCGAATCCCCAAGAGGAATTCGTTCTTGCACTGCTTCATGGATTGCGTCCGTCAGCGTCTTTTGCGATGGTTTTTTTGCGAGCAAATTACACTGAACGGGATAATCCTAGACGGCAGGCAAGAGGTCGACCACCTCCGATGGGCGTCTGCAGCTGCTTCGTATGTTCCCAGCTCCTTAATAGGAGTTGGGAGCAAGGTCTTGCAAAGCTTGCTAGATGATGAGCTAGAAGCCAAGAACGCCGCAGCCGCGATGTTCTTCGCGGAGGTGAGTCCGATCCCAAGAGATGGTTTTTTCTTGTCCTTGGTGTGACCGGCAGCTGGAGTTCTCGGAATACTTCCGAATCCAGTACTCCCCCTGCCAATTTTCGAACACAGTCCTCCATCATCCTGTCGAACTCTTCCGCTCCTTCTCCGGTGCAAGACGGGGGCACTACCCGCAACAAATAGCCTACTTTGCAAACGCCAAAACAGTTACGCAGTAGCTGGAATGCAGCAAGAAGTGACGCGGGAACTCAAAATCCGCCTGGAAAATGTGGGCGACACTAAAGGCAGGACCTCCCTGCTCCTACATCTGTGGTACTTGACGATGGGTATATACTGTAGTTGGCACCCATGAAACCATTCGAACGGCAATACAGTTCCTCTCCTGTCCGGAACTGAGCAGTTTGGGTTTAGCCATCCGCATCGATAAGTTTGCCGGCTGGTGGCCAACCATTCTGCCCCTATCTGGTCAGCAGTCCCTCCCACATGAGCTTCTGCAGAACTATGACGACTGGACAAAAGTGCTCCGCGCTCCCATCGAGTTGGACCTAATCATGAAGCGCGAGTTCACAACGCACGTCGCTTCGTTACAGCCTCTCCTCAAATTCCTGTTAACCCTGGAGGAAATTCATGTAGGTCTCCACGAATTGCGGACCTGCTTTGGAGTATGTCGGATCAACTACCTCTTCCGTGTAGTTCTCCCCAATTCCACTCTCAAGGGGGTTGCGGAATTCGGCACCGCTGTTGAAGACACTCTGCGGCGGTTTGTGGGCGGGGTTCTGGACGCCGACCCTTTTGGGAATCACAACTTCCTATTACGCCCTTTGGGTCCCGCAAGCCAACATTTGGCGTCGGGCTCCGCTCCGCGAAGCTGACTGCGGCGGCTGCCTTCCTTTCCTCCGTATCCCTCACGCGTGCCCTGTGCTCTACCCTCCTCCCTGTGCTACCGAACACTTCTATCCAATCTTACACATCCGCAGTTCGGACAGATGATGAATGGGAGACACAATTGGCACCGAGAAGGTTGTCAAGTTCAGGGCTATTGCAGTGTGTCTAGGATCCTTTTTATTGTATCTTTTCTCCTGCTCACCTTATTGGCAATTCCTAAAATGCTGAGACCTCCTTTGCAGGGGCGAATTTTTCCGCGCTCCAGCCCGGAAATGTGTGGATCGCCTAGATTTTCTTGAGTCAGTCGATTTCACGTACTGTAGAGCGAGAGGTGGAGTCTGGTTTGAGATTATTTTGTTCTGTATTTTGCCATTGGTCGAAGATACTGTGACCTCGTTGTATACTCTCGGGCGGGGTTGATTTGACTTAGTGGTCTTTAATTGGTCTGTTTTGGTTGAGCGTAAATAAAACTCTTTTCATACAGGGATTTAGTGCCACTGATTTCAAATATTGGACTTTCTTATAACTCTAAGAGCACATATAAAAATATAGGGGAAATTTGGGGAGCTTTACTGATTAGAGATGGAGAACGGCTATTTTCTTAGACTAGGGGGCAGGTCTGTGCATCGGAGGGTTTAGAAAAAAGGCAAAGTCAGGCAGAAGGATCTCATAAGGCTGGTGTAAGGCCCTCCATAAGGCATGCTGCGTTGGACCAAAGCTTCTCCGCAGCATGTCTTTGCATAAGGACAGATCGCATCTGGCCTAAGGGCTCCATGACTCCCACGATGACGTGTCTAGCCACGTCAAAAATTGTAGGGTGTCGTATACTTTAAAGCGGCACTTCATTACTGCATTGTGCTCGTGTAAATGCTGTGGATACTATCATCACTTTTCACTGCTTTAAAGCCATCACAGCGGCTATGGACCTGTTCACCTTACCTACCTACCCTATTCTTTCCGTCGCTGACGTCGGAAAATATCGCGTAAACTTAGTTTTTAATAATTTTTGATATCTGCAGTACAAGTTTGACTTGTTTTTGAGGTCCAAAAATATCCACAATGATGAAAAGATCGCTGGCTGAAATGTAAAAGGGGGATTTTGGGGTATTTAATGATTGAAAAATAGGTTAGTCTACACTCTATTTTTTATATGATGCGTGGTAAGGTAATGTTCTCAGTACGTTACGGGATAGCGTGAGGTGACGAAACTCAGAAGAAAAAGCAAAGAGAAACACAGGAAGTCCAGGGTGGTCTTTCTCTTGAATGCCGCGATTCAATGACTTAATTTACCTAAAGAGACGCGATAAAGAGACGTTAGCTAGGTCTATTGGCTGTCGAATGATATGAATTATATCAGATGAGTAATCTTGTTAACATTGCGAAACAAATACCTGGAAAAGCGAGAGAAAACGATGCTTTCTACCGCAGAGCAGTGTTACATGGCAATCACACTACATAAATTAAGAACCCGCCCCTATCTTTCACTATCTGGGTGGTAAATATTTGCGGAAGAGACAGGCAACGTATTTTTAACCAGAAAAATCCACGCTATTGGTAATTTTCTTTCTCAGCAACATATTTTTTCCTTTCTGGGCCAGTCGGCCGAGTAGCTCTACAGTAGCAAAGTGTTCTATACATTTCCTGGAGTTCAGTGCGCCGTAAATGCCTCAGGTAAGGGAGTTCTCTCCTCTACTTTAGCCGTTTCGGTACTCGAACTCATCCTTTTGGTAACATATTTCTACGCTCGCCGTCCCTAACACCGTTACTAGATATATCTGTTATTTCTTTCCTTCTCCCGCTTTAGCCTGATTTGTTGATCGAGTCTGATGGCGTTATCATTCTGATATGCACAAAACTTGCGCCCACTGAAAAATCTAGAAGAGGCCTATTTCGGATACAGTGTCTTAATTTGCAAGATATATTTTTACAGTATCTGAATTGGAGAGAGATTTTTAAATTTGGATGAGTGTTCCAAATTCATGGGTTGATTTTTTAATTTTATGACACGTTGTCATTAGTAGAAGTCAGTGCACGCCAAGGTTTTGGATGATTTCCAGAGTAACTCTGAGACCTTCTATAATAGCCGCATCAATTCTCATCCCTGGCCTATGGGTGGCGGGTATGGGTATAGCACTTAGATATTTACCTTGTGGAGATATCTTCCACTAGTCTCTCTCGTTCACACAATTCCCTTCAACGAATTTTGCTGTACTTAGTATGTTTTTTTGAGACTTCAGAGTTAGCCAAAAATTCTATGTAAGCTGAGCAAACTGCTTCCTCTTGTGGAGTTCAAGCAAGTTTGTAGACAACTACAAGTCAAGTCTCAAGTAGTTAAAAAGTTGAGAGTCACCTTCAGACCCAAACACTGGTCACAGAGCATAAATAGTAGACCCTGCTTCTTCAATACTCGCTGGTAGCCCTCTAAACTGTCATCCTTACCCACCCACGTTTCTGATCGCCCATCTATATCATGGTGGCACTTTTTCCGCTTGCAACACCCTTTTTTTTGTCATAATTGGTTCTGATTATCTCTTCTACTGACGATTTATCCATATAATTCCGTAAAACTGTGGAGCGGGTTGCAGCCGAGGTATTCGAGTTTTTTGTACATATGTCAACGTTTGGATGCGTGAGAAGATAGATGAAGAGAAGTCCACAAGTATCTTCGTCTATATTTATTGACACGCAAAAAAGCATAAATATAAAGCCAAGTTCATCTACAGGGGCTCCATTAATGGGAATGGTCGTAACTTCGGTAAGTTATGTGGCTGGCTTGTGAAATAATATGGTAAGCTGGTTTAACCAAATGAAATGATCAGCACCGCCATAGAGATCCGGCTCAATTTACACGATGTGTTAAGCTCATTGTTATACTTGTGTGATCTCTATGAAAAGGAAGGGTTCAACGCCATCGCTATCGCCGATTCCGTTGCTTTTTCGCTTTCGTCTTGCTCTAGTTCGAGATTTTTTTACACGTGTATTTTTTTGTGGGTTGTTGAATTTTGGAAAAAGTCTGCTGTCAGTTTACTGTAAGCAAAATCGCATATACTGTTCTTGTGGGCTGGAGTGCCAAGTACAGGAGAGTACCTGTGGGCTGGAGTGCCAGGTACTCTAAAAGTCATTGTTACACACAGGTCGCGGTTACTAATTGGAGATCTCAGTAACCGGAACGGACGTGAGGGTGCAGCAAAGGCTGTTTCCTCTAGGTCATTCTGTACAGGTAGCGTGCAGGCCTCATGAAGCTGCGTGATCCTGTGCAAAATACTTAGACTGGACAGCTGGGCTTAACTAAGTTGCCCTAGTAAAGCCGTGCCTCTGAACAAGTCCCTATTTGAGGGTCCCCTGTCAGTCTTCCTCTACAATCCTTTTGCAATTGTTGGCTGCTAGCTAGGTGCACCGACTGGGTCACGGGTTCAGGTAACGCTTCAAAGGGTCGACTTGTACTGGACTTGGACTAAGGGGCTCGTGCTCAGAAAAGGTACGATTTGGTTGTTGAACAGCTTAAGTCGGCTTGAGAGGCTTTCCTATAGGGTAAGACACCGATCGCTCTCTACATAGTGGACTGGTGGGGATATCCCGAACGGGTTGCTGAGTCGCACCGGAGTGTAGCTGTGATCAAAGCTGCTGGTGAGTCACTATCTCCACGGTTAGGGAGCCAACCGGTCGTCCAGGGACGAATCCCTTGCAGATTTCAACTTCAAGTGCTTGTATTCGAGTTTAGGTGTTGATGTAAGGCTCTAAGTAAGAGGTTTGTTGAACATTTCTTTCTTCAAACCAAATAAGTGTGTGCTGTTCGATGGGACTCTAAATGCATTAACGGTTCGGTCATGGTTTCATTCAGTCGAAAAAGTTCCTAAAGCTTATTCAGTGGGTCAGAACGAAGTTATCAGTACCCAGAATGCCATTGATTTTGCTTCCACTTTTATGACCGGTACCGCAGCAGACTGTTGGTACACGCTTGTTTCTGAAAACATTGTTCCGCTGACGTGGGAAGCGTTCAAACTCTTAGGTGAAGCTCAGTTGGTTCCCCAGGATAGTGTTATCAGCGCTCGTGACAAGCTTACTAAGCTCCGCCGGAAAACAAGTGTGGATGCTTTTCTCTCGGAGTTCATGAATTTGGTTATCAATATTCCCGGTATAAGTGAGTCGCAAAAACTGGCGCGGTTCTCTGAAGGTCTCAAACCACATATTCTGCTGGAGAACCGTAACGGGAATCCATCTATGTTCGAAGCTTCTACCACTATTGCTCTCAACGTTGATGGAGCATTTTACGGAGCAGATTTCTTCAATGGCAGAGGTTGATTTTCAGACAATTGAAATGTCCCAGGCCGTTCACCAATGGAGATAAATAACCTGGAACGTAGCCCCAATGGGCAGCTTCAGAAAGACTTGATGGAGAACCGATGCTTTACTTGCCATCAAGTAGGATATAGACCTTGGAAACACAAAAAAGGAAATTGGAATAAGGTAACAGGGGTGTTAATCGCATAGGGGCGAACAATACACAGGCAGGACACGGTAATGGTTTGAATGGCTTTGACTCGGAAAACTAGTTGGTCCACCAGACTTAGTAACACTCAGTGGAGACCAGACTTAGTGAACACTCAGTGGAGACCAGTAGTGAATTTGAACAAATTCCCACAATGAGCAGAGTGAAACTGTTGTCGATATCACCGTAGCTAATTATCAGAGGACAGGGAAAGTAGAGGATCTCCGAAGCCGAGTCTAATGGAACCAAGTCTAGTCATGGTGACAGCATTCTCACTGATGGACCTATACCTGGAGGTTAGACGAATGGAATAGCAGTCAAAGTACTAAAGGACGATGCAATACAAACGTGGTTTCAGCCGAGTTCCTGAAGCGAAATAGGAACTTGTTTGAGATTCGCGTTGCGAGTCATTTTTCCATTCACAGAAGGGATTACTGAGGAAGTATCTGAGATCATTTCCAACGGAACATTAGTAGGCAAAAATATATACTTCTAGTTGGGCTGTGTCCCAAACCAGGTATGATTGGAACGTGGCATGTTGCCCACAATCCACGTGTCGACTATCGGAAACGTGATGGTGAAAGATGCTTCCATTCCAGTGATTGATCCGATGAAAACCGTATTGATGTGTCCAATTTGGGAGTGAAGAAATTTAGACGAATGCTGAGGCATGGGGTGACTTCGAAGTATTTCAGTTACTTGAAGTTCACAGTACGAGAGTGACAGATTCAAAGTTCGATGGAAGACTGAGCAGATTACTGGATAATTTAAAGAGGTCTTTCAGGATGAATTGCCAAGGGGCTTCCTCCGATTCGATCAGTTGATCATGAGATCAAAGTGGAGGAAGGAGCAAAGGCACCTCATCGACCTTTATTCCAGTTGTCTCCATCCGAACTTAGGGCAGCAAAAGAGTACGTCGAGTCTCTTCTGAGGAAAGGGAAGATCAGGTCCAGTAAATCACATGGAGCACCACTTTTCTTTTGTGAAAGAAAGGATGGAAAACTTAGAGGTTTGTCGATTATCGCGCTTTGAATCGCATCACCAAAAAGAATAATGCTCCACTCCCTCGTTCTGATGAAATGTTCGATCGACTTGGAGATGCGAGATTTTTCTCCAAGCTTGATCTGAAAACGGATTCATCAGATAAGGGTGAAACCGGAGGATCGAAAAGACTGCGTTCAATACAAAGTATGGGCAATTTGAATATTGTTATGCCAATGGGACTTTGCAACGCTCCTGCTACGTTCCAAACTTTGATGAACCAGATCTTCTATGATTGCATCGATGTCTTCTTGGTTGTCTATATGGATGATCTTCTTATATTCAGTAAGAATGAGGAAGAACATTACGAACATCTGGAAATTGTATTAAAGAGACTTAAGGTCACAAGCTGTACATCTCTCCGAAGAAATGCTCTTTCTTTCAGACTGAGCTGGAGTTTTTGGGTTTAATAGTCGGGAAGGACGGCATTCGTGTCAATCCTGAGAAGGTCGAAGTCTAAAACTTGGCCGAAACCTGAATCTCTAACGGAGTTGAGAAGTTTCTTAGGTCTAATACAGTTTTTCCGTAGGTTCATTCGAAGTTCTCTGCAATTGCTGCACCTCTCACAGATCTGAAAAGAAAGGTCGAGGTATAGGGAAATGGGATCAACAGTGATGATAAAGCTTTTCAGAAGCTAAAGGAAGCGATGAATTGGCTCCAATTTAGTCGCTCCTAATTGGAAAAAGCCATTTCGTGGTCATGTAGATGCTTCACAGCTTGCTGTGGTGGAACTCTAACACAGTTGGATGAGAATGGAAGATCGTGTAATTTCTTTCTATTCAAAGAACTTTCACACTGAGTCGGACTACACTGCAAATGAAGAGAGCTTCTGGCTTTGATTATTTCTGGGAAGATTCAGGTGCTATCTTGAAGGTTCTGAATTTGAGATTTTCACAGACAACCAGGTGCTTAAGAGCTTCTTCACAAAACCGAAACTGAGTCGGAAAGAAGCCATTGGTTGGAAACTCTCGGTAACTTCGGAATCTTTCCCATCACACTGAAGCCTGGAAGAATTCACGTCTTGGAGACGCATTATCCGAGCTCCGCACGTGAGAGGAGATCGTGACGTCTCAGTGAATGACGTTGAAGTTCCCTACCTTGATGTTGATCAGATCATTCCTCGGTATGATGACGACCAGTTCTTTGGTCCAGTGGTAAAAGCCATGGAAGGAGAGTGGCCAGAGGATGTTCAGAAGCAGAAACTTGAAAGAATTCTCGATGTTCCGAAAAGATGGTTCGAGGCTGTTTTACAATGGAAAGTTGTGCGTACCAAGAAGGTCAGTTTCGGATATTTTGCAAATTGCTCACGACTCGAAAGTTGGTGGACATTTTAAATTTGCAAAGACACTGTCCAGATTAGATAACTTCCATTGGAAACATAAGAGCCGGGATGTTCGAAAGTATTGTGAAGGATGTCTCACGTGTCAGCAGTATAAGGACTCTAATCAAAAAAAGTTGACTGATCCAATGTCACTGGAATTGCCTGACCGCAGATGGGGATCATTAGCTACAGATTTCATTGTGAGGCTACCCCTGACGAGGAGCGGTCATGATGCGATCACGACTTGGGTTGATCGACTTACTCGTCGAGTCCATTTTCTGAAATCTAAAACATCAGATACTGCTGAGGACACGGCTCGAGACTTCTTCGCGAACATCTTCAAGAACCACGGGTTGCCGGATGATGTGACTCAGATAGGGACAGCAAGTTCATTTCAAAGTTTTGGAAGACACTGATGAATCTTTGTGGGGTGAAATTAAGAATGTCTACAAGTAGACACCCACAAACAGATGGGCTTCGAGATTATGAATAGGATGATCGAGAACTATCTCCGTTGCTATTGCTCGTATCATCAGGATGACTGGGATGAACTGCTTCCTTCTGCAGAATTTGCATACAACTCGGCTGTGAGCGATGATCTGGGTATGTCACCATTTGAGCTGGACTTGGGATGGACACCTAAATCGCCATTGGACTTCTTGGCTAGCAGCAGCATACCTCTTCAGTTTGGACGACTTTCGTGCCAAGCTCAAGGTTTCTGTTGAGGATGCGCAACTTGCCTACAAAGTGGCAAAAGTTCGGCAAGCTGCATATGCTTCAAGGTGATACAAGGTTCCAGATTATAAAGTCGGTTCAAAGCTATGGATCAATCGTTCGTTGTTTACGGATGTTTATTCTAGGTCCCAGGATTCTAAAAAGCTTGGTGCGCGCAGATATGGGCCATTTGTGGTTAAGGAGCTAATTGGTAAGAATGCTGTTCGACTGGATCTCCCTGCTCATTTTAGAATCCATCCAGTCATTCATATCATTCACACCACACCACATTTGGAGCAGCCCGATGACATTGCTTTACCCATTCCTCCTGCACCTGCACCGCTTGAACTGCCTGTGGACCAGAACAGGAAGTTGAGGTTATCTTGGATCACAAAAAGGTTGGACGCGGTTTCAAGTTCTTGGTTTTGATGCGTGGTGTGCCACGTCATGAGGCGGAGTGGCAACCAACGAAGGACTTTGTTGATGTTACGGAAGATGGATCTGCTGTAGTAACGGAGCTTTCCAAGAGTATATTCGGAAACATAATATACCCGCAGTATCATTGACGAGGACGTCAATAGTCCGGGGGAGGGTGTAACAATGTCTCTGTTACACCACTGTGTAATAGAGACTTGTTCGCTGTCGCTATTCCAATTCTCTATTACACAGTGGAGTAGCAGAGAAATTTCATCACTCTTGTAATAATCTAGAAGCTTTGTGTAACCGGGTAGCGGTATTATCGCTGATTATTTACTTTTCTCGACAGTATTTTTTTTGACATGGAGCCCCACGTCATCGTCTTTTTTCCTTAGTTATGTTCTAGATGGTACTATAATTTAGTCACAGCTCTACTTTCTAGTTAAAGATCTACTTTATAGTGCTTTCTACTGAGCTGGCACAACTCTGAGAGTTGTTTAGAAGAGCTGCCGTACTTTCCATAAAAGGGGGGCTCATCTTGACTCTTGTGGGAATCCAGGTACACTCCAAGGACCCTTGGCCCCCAACTCTGAGAAATACGACTATCATCTCAACGACTCCTTTCGCAGCGCCCTGGCTGTCTCCGTTTCTGTTTCACATCCCATCTACTTTCTATTAGACTGTTGCTGATGCTAGCTTTCGACAGCAATGAGTTGTAATTTGCTGCGGCCATCGGTACATGTATTTAATATGAAATTCAGGTTTACAACTCCAAATGTGTCCAGCCAATTCATAAATCTCAATAAGGAAACCCCTTTTTCCCTAGGATAACTTGAATCGAAGATTGAACATCTAAAGTAACACTAATGTTATAGTAAATGAACCCCTTATGGTTCCCCTGCTGTAAGGTTATCCGTTTTGATATTTTCTCGATTTTAGCGTTGACGATTACTGACATAGGCAATATCAAACTCTTTGCTGACGCTACACAACCGACTACATCTTTCAAACATTAAAGCACCCAAACATTTCCAGCTTGAGCATACTGCGCGAGAAGGAGGACAATTTCATGTTCGTAGTTTCAAGGGCCATTAGAGGCTCCATGTTGATAATACGATAGAAAATATCTACGGGAGTGTCTATGTATATCGAATTCCACAAGACAAACTTTTCAGTTGCACAGATATCTTAACATGAAACTGAAAGTGAAGAGTTCAGGTTAGACTATGACTGCCTAAAATATTGTATCAGTCATTACGATAAAACTAATTGCCTGGATTTGAAAGATGTTTTCTTAATTATTTGCACACTGTTGAGATAATACTCACTAACTTTCTGTAATTGAGCATAAAATGGGCTTTATACACTATTGACGTATGCGACCTTTTCCGATTGCACTTGCAAAACTGTAAGCTACAATGCTTGGCCTACAAACAACACAAAAATGTGACGCTTTAACAGAACCTACTATCATTGTAGCAGCTACAGTAATTACCTCCTGTCAACAAATAGAAGTTTTAATAAAAGACTTCACACTGAATACAGTCACTGCCTTCTGATGCCTGCCTTGACCCGTCAATGTAATCACAGGGCCACGGAGGCGCAGATCCGTTTCCGTTTTCTCCTTTCCTTCTCTCCAGACTCTGTTGAGCTCCCCCTGCTAGAAAAGTCAGACGACGAAGTAAACTACTCCATCATTCCCCCCTTTCTGATAGAGTCCTTTAGTGGATGCGTTCGGATAACTATGCATTCACCAACAGAAATATATGCAAACATGGAGGAAATGTTTAAAGCTATGATTTCATTATACAGAATCGACGACATATCAAGTGCTTCAACAGGATTTTGACTGAACCAAACTAGAATCCCTCAGAATGCAGGTGCAGAAATTGCCATGAGGCTCACTGCGTAGGACCTGATAGCCGTTGCACTGTGTTTTTGCATGAGGACAGACCTCACGCATTCACAGTTTTTCATGGCTCGTGTAGTGACAGTCTTGACCACGTTAGACAGGACTGCCTATGGTTCCTGGTGTTATGCTCCTAGCGTTGATTAGGGGACGCGGATATCCCTGAATCTTACCATCGTCGCTGATACGGTAAGAATGGCGTCAATAGAAAAGGTAACCACTACCTACCCGAGTTGGGAATCGTTACGAGCGACTTAAGTGGTACAGTAGACGTTAACGGACGATGGCGAAGAATGGATGTGAAAGCTGAATGGCTGGTCGAGTAACCAACTAAAAAAGAGCCAGCTCTATCACCTCTTTTAGAGGCTAGGGAACTGATAGAAGGTTTTTATTTGAATTTGACTCCCAACTTGCTCTATACTCTTCAATGTGTGTGACTTAGTTTGGTGAGGGTCCCACTTGGGTCCGCTGGTCCCTCAGTGCCCCTAACTTTTCATCCAATCAACTCATATAGTGTTTCGAGCACCCAATATATGCAGCACCTACGTATTATCAATGCCATCTCTGTACCGCTACAGTACAATGCACATCATCGGTCTTAAAACAACAGAAAATAAAATAGGAATTACAACGTATGCACAGCCAGCGAAGCATGGCAGCTCATCCAACCATCCAGTTCAGCATACCAAAATTATACAGGGATTACGCAAAAAAATTCTGCAATGAAAATCTAATGATACTGTAATTAAACTTTGTAAACAAAAAAAATTTAGTGAAGTGAATTGCAGAAATAGCATTACACATTCAAAGAATTCTGTAACACGTGAGTATTAGCTACCCCCATTCCAGAACTTTTTCCAGACTTGCCTTCGCAACAAGCCCCCTTCAAATCTAATGAAAGGCGCACGTCAGCGGGATAAAACCAGAGCCATCAGCCTCCAGCATGCGCGAAAGTGGCGAAACGTGGCACTTCTCCTTATCCACCGTAGGTCATTCCACAAGGACAACTTCAAAGCCATATTCAAGGCAATGGAAAACTACTGGAAAGCGCGGCAGGACTACGAGGCTCATGCAATAAGGGCGATGAAAAAGCAGAAACAAATTTTGCAGTTAAGTTTTTTGGTATGTCCCACGCTGAATGCATACTCCAGTTTCGTTTCAAGAAGGGTGACTTCGTCAAACTCACTACAGCAATTGGGTGACCAGAAGAGGAGAGGAGTACTTCAACAAACAGGTACTCATCGAACCCATTGTCAAGTACTTGCATTTTACTTAAACGAGTTCAAAAGTCATTAAGTCTCTCCTTCCTTCCATTGCAGCTCTCTCCATGGTCTCCATGATCACCAACCCATCCTTTCAGGACGTCGAGAATGCAGTTCAAGCGGAACTCTCTCGAAGGTCGAACCCAAACAATTTTCACAATGCTCCTCGAAGGCATCATTCATCCAAGCCAACGTAGATTATCGTACACGAGGATATTTTGAAAGACACGGGAGGAGTTTCTCATACGCTAGAGTAGCATATATTTTTGGTGCAGGTCGCGCTGGACGCCACACTGGGCAAATAAGATCACCAGGAAAGTACCATTGCTGCGACATACCCGCCCATTTCATTAACATATATAAGAAATGCCTCGAGGATGAGCGAAATGGTCGCATTCGTAAACTTCACCATGGACGTAGAGGGCAGCTTTGTGATGATCAAAAGCAGATATGAGCCCTCTGCAATAATTCTTGATTACAAAGATATGGCCCAAACTCATATTTCGACGTCTAATTACAAAATGCGGAGAATTCGCTTCAATCAAGCGGGGTAAAACATGAGGAAATGTATGATGACTTTCATAAATTCATCAGGAATTGAATTCAGGTCCCCTCTTTCGCGAGCACCTGAGAGCAATGTTACTGCTGAAAATCTCGTTAAAGACCATTAGACAAGGGGTAGAGTCTTAATATACGACAGTTATCTCCGATATTAACTATGGGGAGAGGGTTTGAAGCATAAAAGGTGGCTATGTAACAGGCTTCCGGCTTCAAGGGTCAATGGCAACTTTCCGATCCAGCTTTGGGATCCTAGCATAGAGATAGAGTTTCTATCACTGCTGATTTTCGGTCAACCAGGGTTCGCGTTCATTTACAATCCTCACCTAGAGCAAGCCAAAAAGTTGAAACTTTGCCCCGAACCCGAGAACTTTGTCGAAATGGAATCGAAACTAGGCTGATAAGGATATAAATCCCAGAATCCGAGTCTGTTAGAGTCAGCAGCAGGGCAAACTTCACTAAGATTTCGAACTAAAAGCTCTCAGGGATTTCTTCCTTGCTTGATTTTCTTGCAGGGAAAGACGTGATTGAGGTAGCAAACGGATACTATACGTATTCAGCATAGGAAAACCTAATCCAATGTATGACTTCCGTGCATGAACAGACCCCAGAGGTGGCTTACACTGACGGAAGGGAAAAACTTAATACGGCTTCTCAACCCTTAACATTTGCAGAAGCCTGCAACATCCCTCAGGTTTCCAGTGATATAGACAAAGAGTACAACGCAGTTATAAAGAGAAAAAAGTGGTCTTATGTACCGCGAAACCCTGGTATAATGTCATCAACATTCAAATGGAACTTCAAAGCTAAGTCTACATACTCTATTGGGAAACAGCACGTGCCAAAAGCACGATTTACTCTGAGAGAGGATTGCCAATGGACATAACTGGAATTCAACGCGGAAGTAACCTACACTCCAGTCGCGTCTCATAACACTATACGTTTGCTATTCTCTATTGCTGTATCAAACTATATCATCCCGAAAGGAGGCGATATTTAGATTTCACACTTGCGCGGAACATTTGATGTACCAATATAAATGAAACAGCCATCAAACTCTTCCCATCAGCTAGGCTTGGGCACATATGCAAACTGGAAAAGTCTATCTATGGCTTCAAACGAGCAGGACATATTTATTATGGTAGAAGAATAGCGTAGAATTGTCCGCCGATTATTCGAAGAATAATCTGCGGACAATTCTATGCATACATTTTTACTCGACTTGATTTTTCATTCCCCTTGTCTTCATTAGCTTTTCAAGCCCATACTCCGACCTAACGTCACATGAATTTATTCAAACGATTCCTCCGTTATCTAAACGGGACTAGACACTTGGTATTGGACTATAATTGCACTTACGCTATCACAACATATTCTATAGGTGCTTTCGTTGGCGCTGATTGGGGCGGATGTATGAATACCAGGCTAATCAACTACTAGCCTCATGATAGACATCAACGCTTCAACAATCTTCTATAAATCTACACGGAGGACAGATATTGCGAACTAGTCTGAAGAATCCAAATATTTTGTGCTCGCAGCTTCTGCAAAAGAGATATCCTGGATAAGCAAACTATTTCAGTAAATTTTTCACCAAGCTCCTTGTAATGATGGTCACCGCTTCTGCCCAACTGTTATCAATTTAGACAGTACGGTGGTCATTTCAATGACCAAGGCAGATCATGTGGGGCCCAAAAACAGGCACATCGATCTCATGGTACACAAGGCGGAAGAACTGATCCGCAATGGCATAATTAAGCTGGAGCGTATTGTTTCTAATCACAACAAGGTAGATTTACTAACAAAGCCAATGACGATAGACGCTTTGAGCCGGATGATTTGCTTGTGTTACTTGGATAGCTACCGGACCTCATAGTGCATATCTCCTTGTTTTGGTTTAATTTTTTAGTGAGCTGCAGAAGCTGAAACAGGGCGAGAAAATGAAATCGCAGCGGCAGGAAAGAAAAGGAGGCCGCAGAAAATACACACTTTGGAGTCAAAAAAATTAGAAGCAGCAGAGCAAAGGCAGCAAAGGCAGGTGGGCACCTCAGTCGGAGAGCTCCGGTCTGCCTGCGCGGAAGTTGTTGTGAGCATCACTGATGGGAAGAACACCTTGGCCAGCTTCTGCATCGAGTCTCGGTGCCCTGTTTCACAGGCATGAGCAGCCTCGCGCATGATTTGGGTAAAATTTCGCAGGTGGACAGTCGGAACGGAGTAGGAATGATAGACAGGATCGCGAGAGAAGTCGTGAATATACATGGGGGGAGCGTTTTGGCCGCGAGTGCTCAGTTTGGGCAGGGGCTTCGGTTCTGGATTCATGAGCGAGACTTCCATGTCTTACAGGGGCGGGCAAGGTTATGACAAGGCCCTGCGCACACTCCACTATGCTCCATACGCAGCCGTCAACGAGCCCGACACTATCCAGCAGGTTGTCTGGAAAACCATGGGATAGATCGGATATAGCTTGGAAAGAAGTTTAATGCGTTCAGTATCTACTGGGGACTGCGCACGTCCTAACTATACGGTTAAGATCTAACCGGATGTACTTCGTCGTCCATGCGCATCGGGGCTCGCGACAGGATAGCTTCAGCGATGGATGACCAGAGGGTGCAACTCAGTCGCTGGTAGATACGGCGGCGGATAACGCCAACTGTCGAGTGACACTTGGACGCGATCCGCGGAACTAACTCCTCGATAAATGCAATAGTTCCAGGGAAGGGGCACCTAGGGAATCAAACGCCAGAGGTCGAAACGTGAAGTTCGGCGTGTAAGGCGCAGAAGATGGGCCAGTTGAGGGAGCGGGGAGACGTCGGGAGATGTTGCGTTCCAGGGTTGTGACCTTGTCGCGGGCCGCCAGTTCAGCAGCGCCTCCGGCAACCTGGTTGCCTTGGTGCGAACTGCGGCCTTAAACGGTGAGACGACAGTGATGTCACAGGCAATGGGGCGCAACGTTGTGCCTTCCGGGGTTGGGGTGTTGGAACTCAGTGCCCGGGACGAGGAACGGAACCTCGCGGCGCGGGTAACGTGTGTCGCAATCGCATTACAGAGCGAGTTATGGCGGTGACGACGGCCGAAACCAGGGCAGCAGAGGTCGGCGGCGTGATCCCCGAGGGTGTCCAAGGGGTGGTCACAGTGGTGGCAGTTGACAAGGCCATGCGCACACTCCACAATGCTCCATGCGCAGCCGTCAACGAGCCCGACACTATCCAGCAGGTTGTCTGGAAAACCATGGGATAGATCGGATATATCTTCCAAGGTTAAAACACCCAAACCTTTTCCCTATCCAGCAGCTTTGGGACCTCCACCCGTCTCCGCCACGGCCCATCGCACCGCCTCCACAACTCTCAAAGGCCGCCATTGCGGGGGCTGCGCGTTGCATCCCGCGAGGCACGACGGTGGGCCCTGACTGGGCGCCCTCGCGCGGGTTCCATCTGCTCGCCAAGGCCACTCTTGGCCTCGAAACTGTTGTCACCGGTATTGATGTCCTCACCAAATTGGTCAACCGGATCGCGAACGGAGACCTCCCGATATGTTTTCCCCCTTATTTCTTCCGCCACCCTGCTCCCGCTCCAAGCCAGGGAAGATCCGCCCTTCGCGGTCGGCTCTGTCCTCCTTTGTGTGGTGACGAAGACGCTGCTCCCCTCGGCTATTGATGATTCCCGGGCCTTCTGGGTCCCCTTCCAAACTGCCAATGACGGTAAGGCTGGCATTGATG
The DNA here is from genome assembly GCA_002205965.3 of Kappaphycus alvarezii. Taxonomy (NCBI): domain Eukaryota; phylum Rhodophyta; class Florideophyceae; order Gigartinales; family Solieriaceae; genus Kappaphycus; species Kappaphycus alvarezii. Next base: position 127,794 of record NADL03000070.1, read on the forward strand.
CCACCGTCCAAGACGTGCGCACCATGCCTCGGTGGGCCGCTTCAGACACCAACGTCACTCCTGTCCTCGTCGATGTCCACAATGTCTTTACCTTTGTTGCGCTAGCCATCCAAAGTTGGACATGCTGCCATCACGTGCACCCTCGCTCGCCCAGCAAACTTGGTTTTCAGTCGATCCCAGTCACCGTTAATCCCAATTGCTCGCAGTCCACGCTCTCTAGCGCTCTGGGAATCTAACAAGGGGACCCTGCCAGCATGCCACTCTTCCCCTGACTATACCGCGGCTCATCCGGCGGATCGCCGAAGAGAACGGCGTCATACTGAACCAGTGGTACGCGTGTGATGGCACCATCCTGGAGTCACTGGACGGTCTCCGGAGAACTCTCCGGTCCCTAATGCTTCAAGCGCAGCCTACAGTCTCTTCCTCAGCCACCGCAAGCCCCGCGTATACTGGCCGCACATCTCGTCAACAAACCGTGCGACCTTCCTGACCGAGTTCCCGGTCTCCCATTCCCCGGCGAGGGTTTCGACATCCTCGGGGCCGTCTGTGCCTCAGAATTCTGCGTCCTCTACGCGTTTCGGTTTGCTGACCACCAGTAGGCTGCTGCCTGACCCGAGGGGTTGAGTTGGACGTGATGCGACGATGATCGTATGTAGCGCTGCATTACGTATGCCTGAAGGATGACGTGTCGGAACAGGCATGTGTGTCGGCCGCGCTGCCTAGGCGGACATGGCCTCTTGTTGAGTGGCTCAACGATTCCTGTATGGCGCGGTCGCTGTCAGGAATCTTGACGCCGCCCATGCACTGTTATGCAGTGCCTTATACGGGCGGCCTGTTCACAAGGTTTTGTTGGGGTTGAACTGTGTACGCTTGTCGCTTCTGAACTATGTGTGCCGAATGGAAGGAAACACTGTCGTGGCTGATGCAGGCTCCTTTCAGGCCGCCTCCCTGGCTGGTATAGCCGTCAACTTGTAGAGATGGAGGATGTGCAGCACCAGTTTTCCGGGCGACTGTTGCCCCCTATCCCACGACCCATCCGAAGTGTCAACTTAAGACGATAGGCAACGCGTAGCTAGTAATGTACCAGGGCATCGGTTGGGCTCTGTGGCCGGTGACCGCGGGCATCCTGCAGTATCTCGTCGTGGACGATTGCACGCGGTGTTTATATATAGACAATCGGTCAGTGATTGTGCAATAAGAGGTGTAGGCAGTATTATAGCAGCATGTGGGGTTTCCAACCTGTGACCCTATGCGTAAGTGACAAGTGGAGTACGTTCACTCGGTCAAAACAAGTCATTTGTGGATGCAAAAAGAGCCAGTATTGTCCTGTACAGTTGGCATTGCAACGTACGTACAGTATGAATACAGACAATGCATTGTGTGTGTTGTACAGTACAAAGTACAGTAGCAAGCGGCGAAAACCCTGTTAGTTGCATTTCATTTTGTTTGCAAATGGTATCGCTCACCTCGAGTGCACAAATGCGTTAAAATCACCCGCATGAAAAGCGTCATTCATCACCCCATTTTCCATCATTTCCGAGTGAACTGTCTGCATCAGCGTCGGGAGCGGCAGGAGCGCAACAACGTTTTAGTCTTTCGGCTATAGTCCAGTCTGTCCCGGAACACCTTCGCTTCCTCCCCTTCACCTACAATGCAGTCTCTCCCCTTGATTACAAAACCCGGTCCATTGAACTAACGTCCCCCATCCCCTCCGCCTCCATCCCCTCACCCCATCCCCACCAGCGCCATGCCCCAACACACCACTCCTCGCTCTGCTCCTCCTCAACTTTTTCCACTCTACCATATGCCACCCCCCCTACCTCCTCCCTAGTAATCCCAACACACCCACTCCAACCCACCACTGCCACGCCGTTCAAATTTCCCCGACCCACTTTCTCACCTCCCCCCATTGTCATGACCCTTCCCTCAACCTCACCCTTCTCCTCCCCTCCCATCCCCCACTTTCCATTCTCTCCTTCTCTCTTCCAACCCCTGCAAATCCGCATGCCTCCATCCTCCCTTTTAACAATCTCCACTCCTCTTCCAACTCCGCACTGTTACTTCCCTCCACCCCAACCTTCCCACCCCCCGCAGCCCGTGTATCCCTCGTTTCCTTTTCCCCCCCCGAACCAACCCACAACCCCTTCAATTCCAAGCAAATGTTCTCGACCCATCACAATGTCCCACCGCACCACACCATCCCCCTATTTGCACCTCACCCACTCATTTATGTATACCCATCCCGATCCAATCCCCCCTCTCCTTGTCCACTCTGTGATCTCACGGATGATCATTCCGTCATTGCAAAAACCGACGACGGCGACGATGTCCTAATAGCCATTGGATCGCGAGATGCGGGGCGCTGTGCCCAATCTTTATTGTCTTCGTATTTCAGAATTGCACCGTATATCGATTGGTTGTTGAACAGGGTGTGCCGTTTCGGACCGGAACACCAAAGGCTGTTGTTGGGGTTGTGGAAATTGAAGAGGTGGTGGAAGTGACACCGTCCCAGAGGCGGAGGACGAAAGTGAAGGCGAGGTTGTTGCAGGGGTTTGCAAGACGAGGTGGAAGGGGAGGCGGACGATGGGGGTGCCGGCAGTTTGGTGGGAGTGCTGGTCGGGTGCCGCTTGGGTTGCTTTTTGGCGGTTGGGGCGTGGGGGCTTGGAGGCTTACCAGGCGGTAGAGCGTGTGGATGGGGGTTTGGAGTGGTGGTTTTAGAAATGCAGGTTTTTTGTAGGGGTAGACTGCGTCGGGGTTGGGATTGGTTGTGGGTGTTGGTGTTGGTTCTTTTTATCGAGGGTGGACTGCGTGTGGGTGGTGTGCTGGTTGGGGAGGGTGGGCTAGCCAGCGGGATTTTGGGTTGGGGCGGCAACGGGGATGGGAGGTGTGGAATTGGCGATGGTCGGGTGAGGCAGCGAATCGTCGAGTCGTTTGAGAGCGGTTGGGGCGTGACGGCGTGCAGTAGGAGATATGTAGTTGTTTCTACCATGGGATACAGTGCAGTATCATCCTGATTTGTTCAGACAATACAGTAGTTGCATCCAGAGCACTTAATGACTTGGACCAAAGTGCCTTGCCTTGTAGAACTACAGTACTGTACTGTACTGTCCTGTGCTCTGGTCAGCAATGCAGTATGTTATGTACAGTACAGTACTGTACAGTAAACTATTCCCGGACACTTGTCTGAAGCATACTGTGCTGGACAGTGTTACAGTTCAATATCCAGTATCAAAATACGGTGCAATACTGTACCGTACTGTACAGTAAACGAGCCGATCATCGCTTAAATATGCTCAAGCGACAGGGGCCAAAGGTGCATAATTTACCAACGCACCACAATCATTATACTGCGTACAATGTTCAACACTGTTTACAGTATTTTGCCCTGCATTGTAAACGTTGTAGAAATTGTGAGCAATGCTTTGTTGAATACGCTGAGGGCAGAGTTTCAACAGATAGGCAAAGGCAGAGTGATTCGGAACAATGTTACCGGCGTGCTGCCTCTGCTTCTTGTTCAAGTCAAGTCCCCAGGCCCGAGTTGTTATCCGCAACGCTAATGTGTTGCACACCCAGTACCTAATCGTCGCTATTCGTTGCGATCATCTCCTTGTAGATACTGAACGCATTAAACTTCTCTCTCTTTGTTTTGCTACTCAAAAGTTTGAATTTCAGACTGCTGCTACGTACGTACAGTACTGTACTGTACAGTAGTTTAGTATCTACTTTTTACTTGTGTAATCATCTTTACTTCACTGTTTACTAATTACTCATGTCGATAAGACTCGTATTGTACATAAAGTACAGTACTATAATATTACCAGTGTGTATGTACAGTACAGTACAGTTCCTTATTGCACATCATTTCTTGCAGAGGTGCTGTCGCATATTAAAATCTTACGGTAGCAAAAGTCTGATAATCTGCCTTCAAAATTCTGCAATACATGTCCACCCTGCTACGCGAAGCAAAGAAGATATTAGTACTTTATTGCGAACACGGCCACAGGCCGGCTGATGTCTATCCCCATTTCCACCCTGGGAGGCTGGCACCCGGTTGCTTATTCGGGTGCTAACCGACATCGCCCGGAGTATAACTGTGAGGGCGATGGAGACCTATTGCAAAATAATTGGGGTAGGTAGATCCAAAAAATAAATAGTTCCAACTTTGAATAAACAAATAAATGTCACAATTGGACTTAGAATGAATAGAAAATAGAACCAAATTTAATGATAGCTGATCGAGGGAATATTTCGATGGCCCGAGGATGTAAAAAATATTTCTAACAACCTAGTACTACTTATACTCTACACCAGGGTACAATAATTTTGGTAAATATGATTCAGGCTCAGCAATAATCATTGCAGTATTTTCCAGTAAGCACTCATCCAGATAATAATTTGTTGGCAGCATAAATGCAATAAATATAGCCTGTATAATAAAACCCAACTGTAGGACATAAAAATTATTACACACTGAATTCAGCATAAAATAGGGCCAGCGGAAAACATATAAAATTATTCCTTGATGATTCACAATAAATATAAATTGCGGGCCTCAATAAAAATATTGCTCAACAATTCAGCATCACCGTAGGACACCAGGATAGCGATTAAAATATTTGGTCAATTTTCACACCTATCGAAAGATCAGGGCAGTGCGAGGGCAGGCCGAAACGGCGTAATGTCCAAAGCAGCAAGCCTCATGGCTGGTCTTGAGCCGGCATTGTAAGGGGTTACGAAGTAGATACACTACTAACATCAGCTGATGGCATATCCTGGGACTCAGTCACTCGCATCTTTCAAGAATTAAACCTACCTTCCCCCTTGCAAATTGTTCGCAGAAATGAAACTTATGCGCGTGGTACACATTGCTGGAATATGAGCATCTAGTAAAGTAGCGTGAGTAACGTTCCTATAAACCCCGTCGTTCTCACACAGACATCGTGTGCCTATCATGCTTGACCACAAAAAAATGAACCCACCTATTTTACGACCAAAGCAACTACTCGCATCTCTTAAGTACCGGGAGCCCCTTTCCTTCCATCGCTTACATCCTCCGCAACTGCAAATATCCTCAAAAAGCCTCCTGGTCTGGGCCGGCGGTCCAAATCTCCGCAAAGGAGGACTTAGTTCTATTGCGCAATGTCGCGGCGTGCAAAGCTTATATTGCTCCAAAAGGTGAGACTCGATAGCGCTTCGAGATTTCGGCAACACGGCAAATCCAACGAAGAAGCTATCATCCAGGCCATCCTGGAGGGCGCCCCAAGATCATTACAAAGATTGCAGACAAAATTTGATGAGGAGGAAAAGATATGCACGCCATGAGTTCCAATGCCGGCGAAGTGCCTGAGATAAAAGAAAGTCTTGATGTCATAAGCAGGACTGCAACGATACTCTCGCGAAAGAAACGTGTGAAAGGGGAAGGAGGAAAAAAGTGTGATCAAGAGGGACGGGTTCGGAGCGGTAATTTGTGCACGAGTGACTAAGAGACAGCGTGTTGACAACGATGGGAAGAAAGTGTCAGTGAGGAATCTGGGAGCTCCAGAAGGGAGAGTAGGGTAATTTGTTCTAGGGAGCGTGCAAATAAGAGAAGAGTTTCGACACATGATATGCAAGTAAAGCTAGCGTTTTGTCGAGTCACTGAACCAATCAGATCTGGCGCACAGTGATAAAGAAACAAATAAAACTATAGTTAGCTCTTTCTCACTTAAAAATGAACGTCAAGAGTGCTGACGAATTCGCAAAAGGAGAAAGGAGAAACGCAAAGCAATAGCCGAACTGGGGAAAAAAGGGAGGTATCTTTATTGAGATGTATGGATTGGCTGGAACCCATTTGGAGTTGCAAATCTGAAAGCCGAACGGGAGGTCTAAAAAGCGCACGATGCTAATGGAGTTGAGGATTCAGGTGACCAGGGAATCCCAACTTAAGAACTAAGCAAGAAGAGAGAAAAAACAGTGTTCTGTAGAGATTTTAGTTGATCATTAAAGCAAAGCGTAAATGAAGGAAAAACGACGAACAGTAGGACCGTGGACACAGAGCGGTAGATTAAATAACAAAGCCGTAGAACTAGGAGTGGAGAGCGGTAGAGCGAAGAATCGTAGGTCAAAGAAGAGCTTGTAAGCTTGGTAGCTCTTGGTGTGGTAGCTCTTGGTTTCGGAGTGGTCGGCGAAGAGCACAGAGGCTCGCGTAAATGGACAAAGCAGGGACTAGGTGACCTTTGTCGGCCAGAATTGGATCGGTAGGATCCCGAGCGTGTTGACGATTAGACACTTGGTGCAAAACCTAACTGTGCTGCACTTCATCGCTCAATGAGATATCAGACATACCCTGCTTAGTAAAAGAAAAAGTGCAATGCTCGGAGTGCAATTATTCCCTTCTGGATACGGACCGCCGTCAAACGATGGAAAATAAAACACACACACCAAGACTCATAAGGTGTTTACTGTCCCTCATTTTCTTTAAGCATCTTATAGTGCAGAAATACAATCCGCCGATGGCAAGGAAAAGGTGGGGTGGTAAAACAGGGGTGATTCCTTGGACAGCTGGACGGCATAATTTTCCTCCGGATTGCAAGGCCGGGCTAGGATTTGCAGAATGCTAGAAACTTGAAACGAGTCGAGGTCGGAGTAACGAAGACACCAGGCATGCAATATTGGACAAGAAGAATTGTAATAGTTGGTCAGCAATGCTGATTATCTCCTTTGGAGATAAGATTGTTGCCGCCGACAAAAAAATTGAAGCTCTCATTTGCATATAGACCCCGGGGTCCGAGGCGCCAATTTTAAGTAAAGACCACAAATGAACAATGAAAAAAGTTGTAAAATATGGAGTATAGAAGGAAAAACAGAAGGGGAACCCGGGTGGATAAACGTGGCTATGTCCAAAGTTGCTATTGGCAAGGTTGTGGCAAAGTCAGAAGTTGGGAATCAAGTTCAGAGCCAACAACAGTTTCCGTTTAATCTGGGGCCCTACCGGTCAAGTAGGTAATATAATAGTTAGCTGGACTAGGGTTATCTACGACGGCGGGGTAAGTAAAGTTAATGTCGGCCAAGCATTGGAGATCGAAGTTAGAGATAAGTATAGTCGACAGCTGGCCCAATAGGTGTGTTTTTTCTGCGAAAATGTCAGATCCAAGTTGGATGCGGGTGGTCAGGAATACAAGACCTTTGTCCCACTCGGGTGGATATACAGTACCAAGATCGGAAGTCAACATAAATGTCCTTAATTTATATTGTATTACCAGAGGATGTCAGTGTTATGGACTGCACAGAGAATAAAATTAAAAAAGATCACCAAAATCAGCTATGCCAGTGGCAGTACCGAATGAGTCTATTACACTATAAACGAGAAGTTAAAAGGTGATACTAGTGTAGCCGATCGTCTTGTCTTATCAGTCATCCATGCCTTTCCCTCGTGTTGAGACAGTAGCCCTGATGCTACCCATATTGTACAGCTTGATGCCTATGTATATTCAATTCTAGCCTCCGCTCAGGCCCTCGAGCTCTTGTTACTTCTTTAACTAGCTCACTGTAAGCGATGCTCCAAACAGTAGCCACGTATAGCGTCAATTGTCAAGCAGTTCGACATGCTTGCCTTTGCGAAGCCTCCAGGCTGCAGAAAGCTTACCAGCGAGCTACTAGCAAGATTAATATTCCGCACATAATTTTTCTTCATTTGTGTTGGTGTCTTTTCAGCAGGCTACTACACTTGAAGGTGTATTGTAATACGAAATACACCCGAAAGCACAGCGCAACCGAGGTTTTGGTATACCAGAAATTCTGTCACAGTTTCACCGACACTACCCCTTTCCCCACCAATGTAAATATGTTGCTATGCTGAGATCTATTTGCCTTTCTAGGGATAATCTATCACTGATCTTCCATTGCCCGATGGGATGTTGGATGTCATTTTTCTTTAGCAGCCCCATAGTGTGTCGTTACTGCATTAATACGTCATTGCATCTGCAATATTGAATCGAGACTGTATCCATCCGAGTTCAGCAATTTCCCTTTTGTCGCATGTACCCTTTCAATCAATACATCGACCATTAACCTTCGATCTGTGGTTATGGTTCTCTTCGTGATTAAATCAAAAAGGGTTTTCGGGTCAATAATTGCACAGATAGGAAATCGTTGATAGAATATCTCTGCCAATTTCGCCTCAAATAGGAAGCTACTATCGAACCAATTTAAGAACGCACAAGTCTCATAGCAAAGTATCGACTTCACCATTCGGCGGTACTTGTATGATCGAAAGGACAGCAAACACGATAGGCTGTCTCCATCTGTCTTAGTCACCATGTGACCTAGCCGGGATGAGAAGTCCCGATTGTTCGCGAACGAACCATCTGAGTAAACCCTGATGTGAGAAGTGCCCTATCCGGCCTCGTGTCCCTGGCTTTGGAAACACTCCTCATTGCTGAGTTTAACTTTTTCAATATTTCTTCCTTGTTATTTTCGAAGGATTCGCAGTATCTTATGCTATAGGTGCCACAGGGAAAATACTTCAATGGATTGTTTATGACCTTCCAAACACAGCGCATGAGAAGAGACTTGAAATTTCTTGTAATTAGATTCGCAAAGCAGTCGTTTTATCAGGCGAGCGGATCTGCTTTGATTCACATAAACTCCGGATAGAGTGATTGATACTTCCGTCAATATCAGTCACTGGCCGCGCTTGGCGCGTTTGGACTTGAAGTGCTGGATGAGCAACTGTGTCCGCACATAAAAGCTAGTCACACCGCAATATCTGGTGTCGTAAGCATATGTCGCCGCTGCACCGATTAAGTTTCCATTCTCATGTGCTACGCAGAGCGCTGCAACCCCAACCAATGACTGCATCTCCAAGTAAACAGTGAGGTAGCTATGCAATGTTTTTGACCAGTATACCACAGCATCTGTCAGGTCGTGCAGTGGTCTCATTATTTTGCATACGTGTTTGGACGCACCCCTTGGTCTCTTTGATAGCCACATGTACAAATCACGCTGTAATTGTTGGTCTATTTGCACTCATGCTTGGGAAATACCTTGTGACCACATTTCTCAATCCTTTGCCGCAGCAAGCAACATGAGAATCCTGACAGACTGAGGTCTAGCAGTCCTGGAGTCATGGAATAGTTATATTTTGACATCTTCGTAGTTGCTGCCGGCGCAAATTCGTGACTTGAAGTTCGGCGTGGTGGTGTCGTAGTCTTTGATGATGTCTACAAAGTGCGATCCAATAATTTTTGCTCCTTTGGGAATTTCTTTTGGATGTATGCCTCTCAATACTACGCGAGACTTAAGGCCATTCTACTCCCTCCGTCTAGCCTCCATGAACTCCCGGCTTTGTTTGCGCTGGTCTCCAGGCCTTGACACCTCCGTAAGGTATGCGCGCTCCATGAGCTTATTATTAGAACTCTCAAAGTCTGGCAAACACCTCCGTACCACAGTGTACAAGAAATAGTTCCTTTTAACAGACTTTTGGTTGTCGGTAATGATCTGTGTGCTGTTGAATTTTTTGCGGGTCCATCAACGTCCAACCAAGCCTGCTTGCCGTCCACATAGAGTACTTCGAATTTACCGTGTATTCGGTTGCCTGTCTGCCTGCATAACCTGATTTTTTCTTCCCATGCGGCGATGAGGCTGCCGGCTGCCGGCCTGTATGATCGCAGTGCTTACAAAATTCGAAGCTCTGTCTATACGGCTTCTATTTTGTCTCTTGCTGCCTGCATTGCTGTAATTCGACATTCATGGTCAGATTTTGACGATAATTGCAGAGTCAGTCGTCCGTTTTCGCCATACAAAAGAACAATTAGGGAAAGCCCTAATGGGTCCGCTATATCGTTCATGCTGTTATGGATCTCCTCAACGCCATCTCTTGTGACACTTTGGGCGGCGCATGTCGTATTTTTTCGTATATTCGCCTTAAAGGGGCGTGTTACCTCTCTCCCAGTACTATTGAATTTTGACTCTCAATGCCAGAGAGTTGGAGAAAGTTCCGACTTCTGCACCGGGACGCTCCCACCTCGTGGATCCTTGACCGAGACAAAGTATCTCTCGGTACCCAACGAATGGTATTACCCAACGTTCTAGGAACGACTCCGTAGATATAAAGAAGTGTTGCAGCGCAGGAATTCTGCGTTTCCGTAACCTGTCTCTGCGTCAACCGCACGAAAATTTACTCCTCTATCCACCCAGAAAAGATAAAGTTATACTTCCTTATTAAAATTAATCGACTCAGGTGGGATGGAAACTCTGAAACGCATTGATCTAGCACCAAAAGTTGTACACGTACGAAAAGTTGTCTAAATCTCCTCTATTTTTCGGAAAGTACTGCAGTTGGTTTCAGTCAGACGTGCTCTCCTCAGCAAGCAGGATAGTCCAAACGAGGGATAATAGTTCCAGTTTTGATGTAATTTTCGTAGTTTGTACTGTGTGAACATTGTCGAGGCAGTCATGAATGTGGCAGAGGATGATTTGAGGTCCCAAAAACGGTAAATGTGGTCTCTAAACCATCTGCACGGTACATTTTTTCTTCCATTTTTGAGTTATATCATCCAGTAATCTGTTTGTACAGATATTCCAAGTATATTCATGACATAGAGCCGAAGGAGCGCTGGAAGTGCGGTATCTATGACATCAATTTGCAACAGAAGCGGCCTATCACTGAGCGAAAGGGGTACCCGCACTTCCATGGTACCGAAACTATCTATTGCATCGCAGCCAAACACATAGTGTACCTTACTTTGGTTGAGTATAAAGCTATACTGAGAGTTGAGTGCCGTATCAGCATGCCCTCAGAAGTTTGTAATGAGTAAGTTTGTAAGGCTTCTATTCCCGTTGGTACCCGAGGAAAGGTTAGGGTTTTTAATTATTGTACCGATCTCAATATATCCCATCGGATCCATAGGTGTTCCATTATGATACATAGCTTTGGCTAGATCCTGCCCATTGAGCAATGCCTCTTCCAATGTTTGTGCGACAGCAGACTGCTCAACTGATTCTTCGTAAACCTCTACAATGTATTCCACATCAGCGCTGATGGGAAGCGCAAACATAACCTGAAGTATTCCTTCCGAGTTGTTGGGTGGTCGTCCGCTGCTTGTATTCCACAGGTTCACTTTCCTTTGTCATGTGGCATTTCACAGAACTTACAGCTTTACACGATTTTACTGTATCTATGTACTGTACTGTAGATTCAAACCACTAGTAGCCTTAAAACCAGGGCTACTAGTCACTTTGCTATCATTGCACTTTCTCTTACAGATCTTGACACAAAGTTTTACCCCATTGGTACACTTGGAATAGTTACGGGAGAGTTGCGCACCGGATTTGTTGATTTGTGTCCTTTGGTTGAGACGATTTCCCTGCATACAACTTGCTGTTAGGGGCAGGTTCTAGGGTCTTATACTCGCTCTTTTTGGATGGTTAACTAAATAAATTGGCTCTCCAGGGGTGTGCTCGCACAGCCCCGTTCAGGTATCAGATTTTGTGAAATTCTGACTACGCTTCTGGTTCCATCAGCTGATAAAGTCTATCAATCTCATTTTTGACTGCCTTCAGAGCTCTAATTTCTGAACCTTCCTCTTCGAAAAGGTTCCGGATGTTAAGAGCTTGGATACGATCTTTCATGAGCTATTGAGTCTCAGGGCCATTTCAGAAGGCTTTAAAAGCTGACATTGCTGCCTCAAATGTTCCTTACACCTCATGCACTCGTTTATTGAAGAACTTCTCAGTAGTTTCCTTCAGAGTGAGGGGAAGTCCGTGCATCCACTGCGATTCAGACATCACTGAGCTTTTTATTAGAAGCAGTACAGTAGTAAACTGTGGCTGCCATTTTTCGTCATCTCTCACATCAAGCAATTCTTACAATCCTCATACATGCCAAATACACTCCTCCGAACCTCATCAAGGCCCTTTGGTCGAGAGTAAACACTCATTATGTTATTTCTGTGCCCTCTACGCTCAAAAAGCGGTTCAAATTGTTATCGCCACGGTCGCCGTCGTATCGCTGTCGTCATCGTCATCTTTATCGTCACTGGGGTTGGGATCTGAGAAATACTGGTGCTTCCATGTCAATTCAAGATCAACCATTCTGTGTCAATACGGAAGGGTTCCGTTTGAGGGTACTGCAGCAGATTTATTATGGGACTCGTGGCTAGATTGTTCAGCTTCGTCAAGACTTAGGGATGGCACACCGGATGGCGGTCTGTGCATTGGTGCTATCTGTCAAGCGGCACCAGGTTGAGTGCCCATAAGATTCTAGGTTGCGTGTGCCCCGTACTGCGCGAGGCCTTTTCTTATGGAGTATTCCTATCCTTTGGTTGGTATCAATCTGTTCTTTCCTTCCATTCTGGGACATTTTACAGTGCTAGTAGATTAGGTTTCTGGCTACTGCCAGATCTTGTTTGAACAAATTTTCACTGTAAAGTGCATTAGCGTTGCATTTTGCGACCTCTTGTTTTTTTCTGACCCGCGATGGGAGCCCATTTCCACTCATAATTTTCTAAAAACAAAGAAAAGTCAACGGCAGTATATCAGTTGTCGTAAACACATAATGCAAACTCATGTGGGAATGAATATATTAGAACAGCCGTGGACAGTTCCTTTCCTCCCATCGTCAATATGATGCGTATGTCGTGCACGAAGTAGTACTCTCCTTTCGCGTTCTATGTCTTCCGTGTACGAATATATACGACAATCGTATTGGTTCCTCTTCCGATTAAAAAAAGACGTAGGTTCTGAGCACCGGATTGTCCGAAAACTCATGCTCTACCTTTCTTAAATTACTAGCCTAGCATCTTTCAGTAGCAATTGGGTGTATTCTTTTAAGTACGATACCATTGACTTCAGTTTACTGTGGCAGTGCAACGGTGCAAGCCTCAACTAGCTGCTGTTTCTGGTGTCTGTCTGCATTTTCGGGGTCCGACTGATGTCGTAATCCTCCGTTAATTTCGAGGTTTTTGGTTTCCCGGCGATGATCTGGTCATCTGCCGATGGCTTAAATGGATTTTCACTCGCATTTTCTCCATTCGATGTAGCCTTTTTGCCGCGCCTCATGCTGTACTCAATGAAATTAACTGCCTGTCTTAGCTTGTTGATTTCCGGGTCATGTATGAATCCTATTTTAAGATTGCGCCAGTATAAAAACTAGAACCCTTTTTAACTTGTTCACCACATCGAATACAGTGATGTTATATTGGAACAATATATCAAAGGCCCACAACTTGCACTTATTTTAAATCATCGATGGATAATTTTATCTATTTTTCACTGCCCTGTTTTTTTACTGTATTACATGTGAAGCAATTTTTTGCCTGCCAGTTGGTTTTAAATTCTACAGTTATAACTACTGGAAGTATATTACCAGCAAATTATTATTTGTATTAATGCGCACCTGTAGAATTATTCTATATTTATTATTGAGCGCGAAGCTGGTCTACAATAATTATTAAACTGCTAGAATCATCTTTGTAGCAGTTCAACTCTGATCAGCAGTATAGATCTTGTTAGGCTTTGAAACTTTTAGCAAGCTTGTGGATATCGCCCTAACCCTATCAAGCAGCTATAAATAGATATTAGGTTTCTATTTTATTATTTCAAGTCCTGTTAAAGCAATTTTATTACCCTTTTATTTATAAATTACTTTTTTCGATTCTACGCATTTCATTCAATATTTACAGGTATGAGACCGGATCGTGTTAGTCCCCCTTCGAGGCCGAAATTTTCATAGGATCTTCGGACGGTTCCATGGTCGGATGGTAACGTTTGTGAAAAAAAAAAATTGATGCTGTTCAAGAATGGAAATATGCCCACGGTTCATTGCCAGTATCAAATTTTAATAAGGATCACTAGGCGTTAAAAGGTCTAGTTCTTCGATCTTAATTATATAAGAGCTCTTGACGGTTGTAAAACATTCCAAACGCAGAAATTCAATCTGAAAATAGTTCATCAGCGATCCCTAACGATATTCATAAGGTGTATTCTCTATCATCAGTATCAGATACCTTTCAAAAATTCCTAGACCTATTGAACAATACCTGAGGTGATAGTGAGTCTTTTATAAAATTTTAATCACTGTTTGATGCAAAAATTGCCATGTTCCATTCTTCTTATGGTTCTTCGAAGTTACATGGAGCACTGGTATCATTTCTCTGTTGATAAATTCGAAAATTGATTCCAAGCAGCGCGTATCTACCCTTGCTGCACCTTCTCCAAAGCACTATGAAGAAACAGAAATGGATAAAGGGAAAAGATTCTGGAATTAATTCAATACTCCTAAATATCATTAATTATTCGGGCATATGATAATACTCAAAACTCCAGCAAAATCTATGGAAACTCGCAAAAGCATATATTATCAAAACAATGAAATATTTTATTAAGACACCATCTGCGAGAAATATCAATCATAAACTATACTCGAAGAATTTGCTGCACTAAAGGCAAAATCCATTTGTGGCTAATATGGATAAATTGGACATTGAGTCTGCGAAAATCATGAGTGCAAGGGTGCAAGAAATTATTTTAAAGGTTCTTCGTTTAAATAGAAAAAACACGGAAATTTTTTTAAAAAAGGAACCTGTTTCTGTAACATTTCGCATGGCTAAAACAGTACTTGATTTCTCATCGAAGGAATTATATCCAGTTCCATTGATTTAAGATGGAGCACCTTGCAGTGGAATGAGTACTGTTGAGCTCAGAACACTTTCTAAATTCATTATCTCCGATTGAGACGGAACTTGAGACGATCTCCCTGATTCCGTACGAGAAACACCCTTCCGGCAATACGTAAATGGCGCCTATTGAAGCGAGAAAAGAAAAATGCTAGTTCGTTATATTTATCAAATATTTCTGACAATGGAAATGAGGTTACAATCAGGTGTCTAATAATTAGTGGATCATCATAATGTGTTATTGGAATAAATGTTACAAGAATATCCAATATTATTCATTTGAAGGACAATCTCATCTAATGTATGCCAACCAAACATTTATTCAATTCCATTACATAGTGGATCATAGTCACCATTGTTATGAATCTGGGAGCAATTTTGTAAAATACTCCGTTGGATTTGGAAACTGATTTGTATCTGCAATTTGTTCCAGTAATACCAATACACCAAAAATAAATATTGGAATGAGAAAAGTAAAATAATTAAATTAGGTCCATAAACATGTACGTGGTCACTCAAAATACGATGATATAAAAATTATTACATATAAATTATATATATGACGATGAATGCAAAACATATTTATCAAAAATTATTGAATGATGCCAATTTTATGATATCGCACAGAAACAACCTCAACCTCGAGCAGTATCCATAAGTTCAAAATCTTGTGCTTGTAATTAATTGGTGTCTGTGGATCGTTTTTTGAGGACATTTTAGATGTTTTCCATATTATGGGTACAGTTACCAGGTTTTGTGATGGGAAGATAGTAACCTCTTCAAAAATGGAAGATTTTACTAATTTCTTCGAAACTTCATTGATAAAGCCGTTTTCGGCCCCTTGCGATATTATAGGATACCAGGCATTTGACAATGATATTTTCAAATCTCATCTTGAAAGAAGAGGTATTTACTTTCGTCCTATTGGTTACCACAGTCATAACGAAAATTGAGTCCAAACACAAAACATTATGAAACATTTACTTTCGCTTAAAATTCTATGACGCCTCTACAAGTGAATCCGTGCGTATTGTATATATGTTTCAGATATCAAATGATTTAAATGACACTGATTTTGTTTCTTCTTACGAAATTGCTACAGTCCACATTAGACCAAGCGATAATTTTGGTCCCAAGCTCTACCAATGGCTTTACATGATGCGCGTAATGAACTCATTGTTAAAATAAATTAACTCTTATCCTCAAGTAGAAGTCAGTGAAAGATATACCTATCACCGTTGGTGATATCGCGGAAGTATTCATATATGTCCCAAATGAAAGAAGATGATTATGGTTATCTCCTATACCAATATTAGAATTCGATAAAAAATCTCTAATCGTTAAAATCCCTGGATCAAATGCAAGGTTCATCAATTCAGCTATAGATGATGTCCGCCATTCTGTTTCATTGAATGAAATTGCATAGCAAATACAAAAAGCAAACTATTTAATGGACCAATCTATTGATAATTCTGCGGATGAAATTTCCGGTGAATTCAAAGAAATGGTGTTAACGGGATGTAGATTTTAAATTAGTAAAACTATGATGATGAATATTCGTCAGAATATATCCCCGAAATCCGTAAATTTCGATATTGCGCAAAAGGATAAGATTGGACTTGAGAATATTGAAAGCACGTCAAATTCTTTGAACAATTATCTCCCGAACACATACTTCTCTGTTCAGAGAGTAATTCTATTTACTTCTCTGTTCAGAGAGTAATTCTATTAGTCCTGAACATTTATTCCACGTTACGATTGAGGCAATTGATGTAATTGATGATCATGAAATTTGAGTTGCTACCTGGAACCGAATCGAAGTCGTCTGAGTAAAACGATGTAGAGGTTTACCATGAAATTTTTGGATCTAAGAAATTTATACTCCATAAAGCTTCTGGGCTTCCACCTCATACTAATTCTAATGCGCACAGCACTGAAGAAAAAATGATTTTCTCAGTTCTTGCTTAGTAATACATGCCTCCAAAATTACTCCGGATTCCAATTTAATCTCAAGTCATGTTTTATACAAAAAAATTTTGGATGGCGTAAAATACCATTGCGAAGCGCAGATAGCACCACACGGAAACCAATGTAAGGAAAGATATTTTGAGAACTGATTCATAGTCCTGTTATTTTATTGCAATTATAACTCCTTTATCAATCGCTACAATTCTAAAATGGGATTTATCAAAATTTCATGTCAGTCGGCATTTCTGCAACATTTCTGCAACCATGATCAGCACTGCGGGATGTGTATGTAATACCTCTTCAATAATACACGAAAAATCATTTGATTGGTAGTTACTGGCTGCTTCATGTGGTCTAGTCAATGACAATGCTAAATGAAAATTACATTCGGATAATAAATTTGGATCTTGGTTTAAAATCGATGGTTTATATACCTCAATTATTTTTACGTCTTCTGTAGGGTCATTTTTACTGCTTGCATTGAATGTAGTTCAGTAAATTCTTATTACTGGACCGAATACAATTAAGGAGATATTTATTCAGAAACTTTGGAAAGCTTACAAGCTTGTTACAATCGTACATACTCCCAGATATTTTTAATTTCAATAGAGTTAAAACTACTTAGCTTGATGATTGCAATATTAATGTATCAGCAGACGAAAAACTAAATGGACTCGAACGTATATAATCATAGAAAATCAACGCAGATGAAAATAAAGAATTCTTTGAGTAATTCTCCTTGAAGAATACTCAATTGTCTATTTGGATATGGTTGTTTCTCCAATATCTGCTTTTACAGCATGTCATCTACAACAAAAGATCTTTGGTTCGTAATTTATCTATTCAATCTTCGATGTTACGGAATTTGAAGTAGTTTGGTTCAGGAAGTATATATCGTCTCCCGGAAATTCTGGAAATTTTGAATTATCAGATGTTGTTTTTTCTGATACAGAAAAAACAGCCAGCTATGCAAATACGCGGCTGGTCATGTTGTAGGACCTCTCATTAGTTCTCTAAACTGTAATTTTATATTTCATTTGACTCATTGGAATTCACATTTACCTTGGCGCCCGATAAATCTATTCCATTTGCGGAAATTTTGGCTGCCGTTGAAGCTGCTTAAGAAAGAAAAGTTATTGCAGTATACAGTAAGATACTCCATGTTAATGTTCCCCTGCATGTTTATGTGGACTCATTTACTCATCTATCTTCCCAGATATCGTGTATATGAAGATAATTACATAACAGCAGATGTACAATAAATGAGGTATAATTTTGGAAAAAAAAAATAAGAAAATGATCTAGATACCTTGCTCGATTAATCCTTTTGATCCGTTGAGAAAAAGAACATTCCAGTAAAACCGGAACTTTTCTGGGGCCGCGGATGATATGAGAAATGGTAGTATATTCATCGTGAATTGATGGCTCAGCTGCTTCGATCATTTGTCGACGGAGTTACCTTTTTCCCTGGACGTAGCTTTCGATACTTTGCCTTTCTTTGTACCTGATTTTTATCTTTCCATTTAGAAGCTCCTGGTGGTGTTACAATCTCGGTTCAACACTGAAATTTGTGTTTATTTTATCCATCTTGGCCTTGGGTGACTTGTTAAGGAACTCATGTAATAGATGGTCCAGGTACTCCCTGTAAATTTTGGTGCCGTCTAATCTGCGAGATTAGGCACGTTTGAGACGGAATTCATCCACGATCAGGTCGGTTTCCTGTACGTCTTGGTGAGATGGGCGTGGAATCACGGGCGAGGTTGTGTAGGTGGAACGGCCCCATACAGAGATTGGCGACGATAAGGGCTGGCTCAGGGGCGCTGAAGGTAGTTTAATTCATGGTTTTCTGTGAACCTCCTCCTTCTTAAGCTTCGTAGTTTGCGCTCACGACATTGTTCATATCAGTGCGCAGTGAGATACTGTGGAGTCGTAAAACTTTTTGGGTTTCACTCACAAGGTCGAGCGGAATAGGATCTGTGGAGGTAGTATTGTAAATGTTGCTCATATCCTGTGGAAATTGGAGTCTTTGTGCCCCAATATGATCGCCGAAGGTCTGGAGTTTCTTTTTTTCTTTTATACTGAAATAGCTTATTGTGATTTATGTAAACTGTAGAGACATAATAGCACCTGGAGTGTAATAATAGGGTTTTACCCCTATAAATACCCTAGTCCCCGGTTGCAGTAACCAGCCGCGGCGACTGGAGACATCCATCATAAAGGTTATGGGCCTACTACGCACCGACCTCAGGAACACCTCGGAAGATTAATGAAGACCTGGCATAAAAGACCCAGAAAGCCGCACGAACCCGCCAAAACTCATTAAGGAACCATATTCACGTGCTCACTCGTACAGATTCCATAGCACAAGAGAAAGAGTATCACGAACGCAGGATGGGTTATCAATAATTGCACCTCCACATCCCTTAATCACAGGCGATAATTATAACATATGGCACTTTAACGTCAAAAACATAGCAGGAAACAACCTTCACACTATCGTCCCACAGAATCTACCACTTCCTGATCCTATGCCGGCAGAACTCCGAGCCGGGACACATGTCAGAAGACTCATTGGAACAACACTCTACCCTGAGATATTGGATAGGACCTCCCCGGAGTTCCTCAGCAAGATGGCACACGGCATTATGAAAGATATTTACGCGATCCTTGTCACGCCAGTCCCCAGAGAGACAACATTCACTCATCGATAAATCACTCAACCTGCGCTACAACCCCAGAAACAAGCTTGACTACTATGCCCGAGCCCATATGAAGCTAAGACAGAGAATGATAGATGCGTCAGTTCCAATAATCAGTCATAAACGCACCACAGTTAACCAAATTAGTAGAGGCTTGACAATACACCGGACGTTAAGCTCACAGTTCACGCTATTACTCAAGCATAATAACGAGCCCGTCTGATCCTTACAGGCAGAGATGGAAACATTCGTCTCAATAATGACCGCTCATGGCAACCATCCACAATGTAGGGAAACACACGCTCCAATAACCAAATGGTTCTCATACGATCGCCAGTGGGGCATGCACACAACAGAAGAATTCAAGGCACTCAAGGCTATGTTCAATCAAACTCGTTCCAGAAAGGAACCTCACAGGTCAGTAAACGCATGCAAGCCAGAAAATGCCGAATATAGAAGACGAACATCGCTCAATACGACAAAAATCTCGGACGCAAATGAAACTAATTACGACGAGGATAACTACGAAGGAGAACAGGAGGAAACAGCACCAGCCGCATTCGCCTACGTCTTTGCTGATTCAGGTCCGTCCTTCGACACAAATAGAGAAAAATTTGACTCGTATATTCTTAACTCAACTTTCTATCTGTCCTACACATACAACAAGTCATATCATTGACAAGAACACAGGTCACTCGTCCAATATTCGGATGATAGACTGGGTTTGCACCACTAGATATGCACCAGCAACTATTTGTATCATTGAAATCAATGAATTCAAGATACCAAAGCCGTTTCACTCCCCATGTTCGATTTGAACCTACTTTCGGTCCGCAAGGTGGCTAAATCGAACAATTGCGCTATGACTTACCTGCCCGATGGCGGTTAAATTACTAAACTGCAAGAACGCCTGGAACCTATGTAGATCATGGCAGATATCGATATTGTTGATGGTCACTATAGGTCAGAACTTCAGCAAATGCTCCAACTGGAAGCACAAAATGTAAGGATTTCACGGCACATAATAGATAGGCACTTCCGCAAGAAAACGAAACCCCCAATGGTCTAGCGCTTAAGACCCCAGCCGGAGATAGTTCCACAATACCAGCCATGTTTGAGTAAAATCCACTGCACATACAAACCAGAAAACAGCAACTTGCGATGCCAAATCCGCCGATGCCAGACGAAATAACACAAACAGTCGCGTATCCGGATCATATATCGAACATACCGCCAAACCGAAAGCAGCAGATAAACTGTGAACACAAATGGCACCTACGATTAAACCATATTGCCTCAGCAAAGCTCACTCAAATGGCACGCATGTCGCTACTACTCTGCTTACCAACTATATTAGCCGGTGCCACTGCCAAATATCACTGCCAAGGCTGCTCACTCGAACACTTCAAACGTGCACTCAAAATGCCATACTCCTAGACCGCCCCCCTGATACCCCATTGTCACAGACAGAGCAGGATCATTTCCAAATACAGCTGCGGGACACATGTACCTCATTTCATAGACGGATCTCCACACGCACAGGAGCGTTGTTGAATTACTCAAACGGCGGGACGAGTCTGAAATCCAGATCGTTACCACAGTGACGCAGATTGAGAGACATTTCGAATCGCGCTGCAAAAAAAAGTTGTGATAATTCCAATGAATACATGACTAAGGTACTACCCAAACACAACAGGGCACGAGCCACATGCATCTATCCAGCTACTCCAAACACGAAACAGGTGAACAATTTCGCGTAAAGGCTCAACCGCACCCTTATAGCACTCTTCCGAGAAACAAAGCCCACGTCAAAAATGCCATTCGCTGAGTACTGGACCCACTGCTTGATGGGTACGGTCACCAAAAAAGCGCCCCACTAGACCTCACTATCCGAGAAAATCCTCGCGGACTCTGGGAGGGTATACGCACACAATATTCCCCATTCCCCACCAAAGCACTTGCGCTTGACCATTTCAGGATGTGCGGGGAATACGACCACACCCCTATCCTGACTAACACCAAGAAAAAATCACTCGGGGAAATATTTGTGCGTTACAGCGGCGCCCCTGATGGAAAACACTACCCGTGTCCTCGATCCAACAAACGGTCAATTGCTCAAGACAATGATAATTGACTTCCGACCTCACAAACCGAATTATGATACCCAGTGATTGTAATTGCACGGCTTACCACATCACGAGACAAAAAACCAACGTTTCAGTGCTCACCATGCTATGCAGTCTCAAGCGCATGCCAAGGGACTCACGGATGAAGAGGAACCCACCGCACGACGAGGTGACTACCTCACCACACCTCTACGTAATCTACGAGAGGCAGAAAGTCTTGAGGACTCCTACATGTGGCACAGTGCGTACGTAAACGAAGTCCGCATTCACACACTTTTTGGCACTTTTCGCCATATGCACCTGTAAGAACTGCCGCGAAATGCGAAATTTTACAAACCTGTCATCACATTTACACACAAGTACGATGCGCAGGGTGATATCTCGCGGCACAAAGCCCGCATCAACTACCCTGAAAACCAACTAGAACCGAGGAAGCATTTTTGATCCTGCCGAATTGGCGGTTCACACCGCAGACAAGGATAACATGCGCCTCCTCACATCCATCGCCACATCTCACAGCATGAATGTAAAACACATCGACGACAAGAATGCATTTCTCCATGAATAGTAAGCCCATCTACCTTAAGACACTATCCTAATTCTATGTACGTAGTGAAACGCACTCTATCTCTCATGTTTTCAAAAATATATGGAACATCATAAGCAACTAGCGCCTTTTACAAAGGCATTCGAGCTTCCTTCTAAAGAAGTGGAAACCGACCTTTGGCAAACGATTTCAATTTCAATGTCCATACCCACGGCGAACATAAAATCATCCTCGCCATAACAATAGATGATTTTGTAGTGGCCTCCACAAACAAGGCAATGTATACACAACTTTTCTGTGAACTACCCAAAAATATGAGGTGAAGGACTTCGAAGCAGCCACAAACATCACTGGTTGGACAGTACAGCAGGACCAGCAAAAGAGAATCACACACAATTCACAAGCACTTCTCTCACAAATGGTCATCGACGGCCTTCAGCTTCACAATTGCAAGCCGTCCAAAACTTTGCACCTATCAGCGCACGATTTTTCCACCATCAAGGGCATGGAGAAACACTTGGACACAATGCGTTACCCCAACGCGCGCATGATAGGACTTTTTGTGTCTATTGCGGATCAGACAAGATCTATATCGTATACATCGTGGGCGTACTGGCTAGACAACAGTTAATCCCACAAGGAGGCACTAGAAAGCCCTGAAACAAGTGGCACGATATCTCAAACATGCAGCCACCATGTGATTGCTCTACATAACCGAAACGGATTCACTCCAAGCTCAATCTGATGCGGACTACACTTCCTGATCAGATACCCGCCAGTCAACCTATGCCTCCCTGGTACATCACTCCGGGAATCAGCATCGTGGTGCTCACGCAAGATCTGCACTGTATTAAACAGCACCTGCGAAGCTGAATACATCACAGCTTGGAACATAATTTGGCTTAAAAAAGTGGACGCAACAACTGCTTGAAGACCTCAGACATGGAAGATCCAAAACCATCCTCCACGAGATAGACAATCAGGCGACATCGCCCTCGCACGGGTCAGCTCCGCCACCAAGCATTCCAAGTGTATCTAAGTCAAGCACCACCACATTCAACAGCCTATAGGGGTGGTACTATAGAGCTCGTATACACACCATCCGCGATGTTACATGCTGACCTTTTGGCCATGCCGCTGTCACAGGACCATTTTCTGAGACACCACGCAAACATCCGCTTAATGCAGGCAATATAGTCCATACCCTCAGCTGTAGAGACATTATAACTTCATTACACAAACATACATATGCACTGGATTGGACCTTAGTATGGAGACATCAGAACACCAGACAGTGTAGTGCTAGTATTTTACTCCTATAAATACGAGACTCGATTACAGCAGTAATCGACCTCGGCGGCCGGATACATCGGTCACCTCTACCTTACATAGGGTACACTTTGATAAATCTGTACAGTACATACGGCGGTGGTACTTTGATTGAAAAATTATGGATGAAAAGGGGGTTTGCACACGGCTCTGATCTGCAACTCCGAAAAAGTTACGCGGTCGCGTGCAGCAGTTGCATCGGTTTGCTGAAAGCACTTTTAATGTTGGCCAGGTAGGTAGCTTACCGTTCTAAACCTTACACTCGCTTCCTCGCTTCATATGCTCCCTTTAAGCACCCGAATGATTACCACGTAGCAGACATACCGTTTTAGCAAGGGGACTTGGTTTACGATCACAACTGGTTTCTACAGAGTTATGTAATTGCCAACATGGAAACATCTAGCGCAACTCCTGGTTTTTCAATTCGTCACTTTTTCAACCGCCTCCTGCCGTTCATTCATCCTTCTTGGCCCAATCACAATTCATCTTTGTTTTCGTTTCATTTGCTTTATTCATTTAATTTCTCTTTTTTATACCTGTTTCAGATCAAAAATGGTCGTCCATCGTCGCTTATCACATTATGATTTGATTTATCTTTTTTTATTTGGATATTTGGATTTCTCTTTATTTTCCTGACATATCATACTTCGCATCGTGACCGCTCCAAATTTTCAAGTTCGCTTGCAGGAGTAACGCTTCTGCGACAAGTTAACTGGACAAGCAATAAGATTCCGCACAACAAGTATCTTTTATGAGGGTGCTAAGTTAGTGCTCAACCGATTTATCAGTCATCTAAACGAAAATCGCCACGAGAAGGCTTTATCGTGAAATTTATGTTAGAGAGACGGGCCAAACGGCCCGAAACAGGTGGAGGTACCTACGCAGCTCTAAATTCACCCTCCGTGGAAAGGATGGACACTTCAAGGCAAGTGTCACATCTGGTAAACATATAGACTGACAATACCTCAATTTCCAGCATGATTTGTGATGGGACGCTAGCACCCTAGCCATCTCATGGAAATAGTCCTAATGTTAACCCACCTAATCCTCCTAGCTTCATCATCTTTTTCGAGGCGGTTACTAACGGTAGACATAGAAAAGTCAACCGATCTCGGAAAATGACCGGGTATATCATATGCAAAAGACGTATCATATTAATGTATGTTTATAATAAAATAGTTACTTCAAAAAGCCCGCGCGTGGGTACACATGACTGCGATAAAATACCCCATCCGACCGCATCCCCATCCCTCCCATCCCTAATCCCTCCAATCCCTCATTTCCTCCGCTGTGCCCCCTCCCCCTATCCTCCTGTTCCATCCACCACGCTACCGCTATCAATATCACCTGACGAACGCAATTACACAAAGCAAAAAGACGGTCACCATCATTTTCGCCGCCATTACGGACTTTCATGCCCTCAAGTCATCCGCTCTCATCACCATTCACAAATTTGTCGTCCGCACTGTTCCCTAATTGCTTTCATGAAAACAGTCAAGTATGCCGCCCACTATGCAGTCCGATCGCCCATTTTATCTGGTTCTAATCGTCCCCGACGAGGTTTCCACTCGCTATGGTGTCTAGTCGCCGCTTCAAATCATCACCGCCGTTTGCCCGCCCGGCTATCCCTCTAAATCGCCCACCATGATTATTATCGCTGTTTCTCCCGCTTGCCGGGGCTTCAAATCGCCCATCTTAATTATCACCGAAAGCCCCACTCGTTGGGGCCTACAAACAGGCCATCATCACTAATATCACCGTTTACCCCGCACCCATCCTCCTCAAGATCACCGTTTTCCTCCGCCCGCCATGGAAGCGCTTTGCTCATCATCGTTATCATCGTCGTTTCCACCGCCGGGCAAGGACTTAAAAGCGCCCATTATCGTTATCATCTCCTTTTCTCCATCCAGCCGGAGCCTTGCTGTGCCTATCATCATTATCATCCCAGATTGACCCACACTTTGAGGCTTCAAGTCGCCCATCATCGTTATCATGCATGGTGAAACGGTTATTTCTGCAAAATCTTTACTATATGGCTGCACCAAGATTCCTTTTTTGGTTCTAGTGGGTACACCATAAGTAGTTCTTTACGCATAAAGTTCAACATTTGTATATGCTATAAAATACTGTGTTAAGGATTATAGAATACATCTGTTTTCTTCCATGTCTTTGTTGTACATCTCTGGTTACGATCTTTCTGTATTTCTTCTTTATACCTCCTGAACCTTTGTAGTAAGACACGGTCTAAATGATAGAGCTGTTTATGTGTGTTTTCATGACTGGATAACTCCTTCACATATTCGGGTAACCACTGTATTGATTCAATACTATTCCTCATAATGGACTCAGCATTACCTTCAATTGCTTCCCTCGAGTCGCCGAACTGAGATTGGCTTAAAATTAGATCTAGACTCTGGATCTCTTTGACTCCCCCTTGCAGATGCAATCATTGTCATGGTCTGAACAGGAGACATGATTTTAGCAGTGACCCTGTTAGGATCAAGCTCCAATTTCGAAAAAGGAGGAGAATGTAACCTAACCACTTCCCTGTATTGAGGGCAATTAGACCTTGCAGTAAAGTGATTGCGCAATAAAAAAGGACTTTGTAAGTAGAAAAGACAAGAGCAAGACAATTTCTTTTTGCCTGTTATATATTGGCCCCTTAAATCTGTATGTTGCTTTTCCTTCCACTCTTTAACAAAAGCGCGCTACCAGGAATGTTTTTTTGACCTTTCTGAAATAGATTTTAGTCGTTCCAATATTTAGGAACAAGTTTTGAGTCAAGCAAGAAAAGAAGCAGGTCCAATCTTGGTCTGTTATATGGCTGAAAGTAGAGCCGTTTCAATACGTTCCATTGCAACTCACATATCATTGCAGTTTTTTGAAGAGTAATAATTGACGCATCACGTCTTACCCAACAGTAAAACAAGTTTCCATCGTACCAGTTTTTTGAAAAGTACTCCTTTAAAGTTACTTCAGTTGTGCCAAAGAAATCACCAATGCCATCCCTAGATTGCTCTTCCGACGTTACTATAGTAAACGTACTTTCGAAACATGAGAGTCGATTGTATTGCAAAGTTAAGGGCTCTAACAACTTGCCCACTCTAGCGTCTGAAAGCTCAGATTTTCCTTCTTTTCGTAATGCCGCGATTGTCAGCTTTATAGCTCGTTTTAAATGCCATAAGCAAGACAAGGGTCAATATTGAACACCCTCTTGACGGCGTCAAGCTGTCCACTATCCTTGTCTGAGAAGAAGAAAAGAGGATTAAGACCTGTGCATTATTGCCGAAGAGAGACAAACATTGATAAAAGAGAATATTTTCTTCGTAAAGGGTTCCTCCAGATATATTTTTAGGGATTTCCAAAAATATATAGGCAAGAGGAAACCCTGTGCCAAGAACGGAGCCAGCAATAGCAAGAAATTCAAATTCAATACCAGCAGAGTTCGTTTTATACGTGGAGTCAACAAAAACCTCCACCACAGTCTGGGTAGAGATAATGTATTCCCCTTGGGATGTCATCACGCCAAGACCAAGGATTTTTCTTGTTCCCAAAACTGTTTAGTGACTTAGCTTGCCACAAAGAGGCGTGCGGATTCTGCCGGATTATCTGAACGTTTGAATGCCGAAGTAATTTATTCTAGCCAAACGTGTAACATCTGAATAACGGACAAATAAACCTTGAGAACTCCGCGAATGCTCACAAATCATGAATGGAGTTAAGCCATTTTTTCCGACTTCCGTAATTGTAATGCGAGCAATAGAATCTATTTTAAAACTTCTCTTGTGCCATTTCGTGCATACACTGATTCTTAATAGTAACTTGTACGCATTTTCCATCTTTCTGGTATCGAAAACTGATGTATCCGCCGCAATGTAATACTTTCCCAGATCGAACGGATAGAAGGGGACTATTCTGTTGACTGCGACTTATTTCTTTACAGTATCATGTACTTGAAACCTTCCAATGCATCACGCCTACACACTTATACTTGTCTATGCTCTCGATCGCCTTCAGTGTATTCGCTTCAAACAAACGCACGCCCATCATCATTCAGAGTCGACTGAATGAAATGACAACAAGTAGCTCGGTCGAGGTATTCATTATTGTCGCTGTAATTACATGTTGCCTTTTAAATATGTCCAAAATAGTCTGCTCGACTGGTGTCAGAGTGCAGTGTCCCGGTAAAATAAAATTTCTTATGTAAATCCAATACTATACGTTGCTGGCGACATTGACAGCAATTTAAACTTAAGTCCATTTTTGAAGTCAGAAAGTGCAGAGAAGGTCGCAATTGTCTACATTTTGAACAAGTAAAATTGAAAAGAAACTGTAGAAAATGTAAGTATATTTGCTCGGTTTCACCGAGGAAGACATAACATAAAGAACAAAAGACGTTCCGATCAATATATCCATCTTCAGTACCAATAACTCGACGCAACACAATGAGTAAATCTTGAAGCTGAATTTGTAAGTTAAATGACTCATTTAAAAGGATCAGTACTTCCTCCAGTGTTGGAATCTGGTCTTGAAACGCCTGCATATAAAATAGTTTTCGATAATCAAAGGACAATGTCACTCCGTCCTCCTTCTTCCGTTTTCCCTTGTTTTCGTCTCCCATACTTGAGAGTGAAATACCTTAAGGGAACTTGGCTACCATGTTCTGATAGATATAAGGGAAATGAGGGATGGGGGGATGGGGAGAGGGGGTGGGATAAGGAGAATGAGGGATGGGGGGGATAGGGTCGGTTCGGATGGTATATTTTATCGCAGTCATGTGTACTCGCGAGGGGCTTTTTAAATATCTATCATATTAATATAATATGTCTTTTGCATATGATATACTCAGTCATTTTCTGAGATCGGCTTACTTTTCTATGTCTACTTCTGCTGAATCTTTTTACGACCCTCAGGGTTATGACCAAATATGTATGGACAATTTGTCCGTGATATTGGATGGCCTATCCAGCAACTTCACGTAATAATAAATACATTAGCAAACGTGTGCCTTTTCTGGTGTACACAGAAATACATACGAGGATGCCACATCCGCACTGCAGAACGGATTACCTTGCATGATCACTAGTGCCAACTATGGTAAATAGCCAGGATCGACACGTTAGTGCTGATAAGGCAAAAGCTGCGGGTAGTAGTGGGTACGATTAACAAACGAATGCAAAATGCAAAGCTTACATTATGTGTTTTCGGTAGACCCACGAAGGGAACGGCTCTCGATGATCAAAGGGTTGTATCCTCTGTGGCATACTTTTGAGTGAGGAGAGAGTAGTGCTCGTAGTAGTTGAAACGAGTGGTTGAGAAAAATTGTTTCACAAGGAATATGTTGTGAGGAAGAGTCAGAGAGATCATCAACTGTGTCATCAATTTTTGTAGATGCAGAAATCTGGATTCTTGATCGTTAATCCGGATTTCATACATGAAATCGCGTGCGGGACTTGCAACGAACTATGTTGCAAGTCCACAGATTCCCTGGCGACGAAATAAAATATGGACATCGAAATAGTGAATGGCTAATGACAGACCACCAGCGATATCATATATATATCCATACAATAGAAAATTTTGTTGGAACGGCCCTGACGACGTATGCGAACGAGAACGGGGTATGTTATACGTTGCATCATGAATTAGCTGTTTTACCTGTACTGTAATTAATTTACTGCATTAAATGTTTTTGTATTTATGTTTAATTCACAGTACAGTACTCTAGTCAGGGGAATTTTGGGTTATTTTAATGTATGGAAGATGTGGTCGTTTGTATCGATCCCGCTGGGAGTGCATTGTGCGGTGCGTTGAGCGGGACAAGTCGTCTCAGTGCCCATGCGTGTAACCTGTACCCTTTGACCTTGGTCCACTTGGGCCAATCGGGAGCTTAACACATCCATACAGAGTGGTAGATCTTTACAAGTTGTGCAATACAGTACAATGTAGTACTGTACAGTATGTACAGCATTTACCAGCTCATAATCTTGATCTCAGGATCAAGATCAACATTGATTTCACAAATACACGCAACAACCTGTACACCTGTCCACATTTTTCGCCCTCACCCTCTACATGTTGCCGCCAACCCACAGCTTTTCCCACCCCCCCTTTTTCCAAACCAACCAGGTCACCGCCGCCGTCAAACACACGCACCAGATACCGCCACAACGCCCCAAAAGCCGCCACTCTTCTCCCCCCCACTCCCTCAATAACCTCTGTCGGCACCGGCATCATACTGCCTCCGTCAGGTTCCTCCCACAGTCTCAATAACAATAGGTTCGGTGACACTAGGCGCCACACCGCCACTTTACCCCTCCTTAACCGCAGGCGCAAGTCCCCCATCATCCACCCCAAATACTCTGCACCAACTCATACACGTCCAACCCTTCTGCGCCACACCTAGTGACGATCTGTCCAATGCCGACAATGACCAGTTCATTCTCATCACTCAACTGAACCAATGCCGCCCCGCCATCCCCCGTACACGTCCCACACCGTCGTTTCCCGGCGCATATAGTCCGACTGGTGAAATTATTCGAATCCACTGCCATTCTACATCGGGCGGCCGATGCAATGACCACATCGACAAAACCTGCCTCGCCAGTGACGACACCACTGACATTATGTCGACCGATCGCACGTGCCATTTGGCCGTCGATAGGCACGTTGATATCCATGTTGACAAGAAAGGGGGTAGATTGAGCAGGGGAGAGGGGAATGTCGAAGCACGGCGAGGGAGGCCGAAGCGGTAGCGGAAAGGATGGGGAGTCGTAGATCGCCGCGAATGGCGGTGAGTGAGGGGAACATGCATGCTTCCGAGGTGATGAGATGGAAGCGGGTGATTGGGATGCCTAGACAGGGTAAGGGGCCGAGGTTTGCCGCGCTAAGGGTGTATAACGGGAGGTCGGTGGCGAAGAATTGACCAGACGCATGGGAAGTGAGAGCTCTGGTGGGCATGGTATGGCTGGTGGTGGTATTGGTGTGGATGACGGTTGTTGGCAGAGGGTGGGGCGGCAGAAAGAGGAGTAGAAGGGAAAGTGGGAGGAGCATTTGGCGCGGAGGTAGCGGCGGGACGGGAGAGGGGACGGTGGGATTGCGCGCGTCAGGTCTGTTGGTTGTGGCGTACAGTGTTGAAGAGACTAGCGGATCGGAGCGAGCTGGGGATGTTGGTGCGCTGCGTTCCATGGTAACCGCCTGGGGTGCAACGTTTTCGGAGAAGCAGTTGGTCGATTTGAGGGCGTGCCGCATGGTTGCACGACAAGATTGGTCAACGAGCACATGTTTACCAGCCATGCTGCAGTACGTACTGTACAAGTACTGTACATTCTGTACAGTACATTCCTGTACTGCATGTACAGTGATATGCAACGAGGCCCGTGGCTTACAGTTCGATAAGGTAAAAGGTGTGCACACTTTCTGTAATGTATTGAAATGTTCTGTAATTTTAGAGGGGAAGGGAGCGTGATTGGCGATTCTCACTCGTTGTCATACTGTAGTTGCTGGGGAGAGTATTGCAGCTGTGCAATACGTATCCATCTAACGGTGTGATTCTGGGCAACTTTTAATTCAAGTACAGCACAGTACTGTACTGTACTGTACGGTATGGTACATTAAGACGGCAAATTTGGTTCAACGTAGGGAATCACAAGCTCGGGTGCACCAGAACGTACCCTTCAAAGGGTAATCTTACTGTACTGTACAACATTTGCCATGGTGTACAACAATACTGTACGTACTGTACTGTACTTGTACCTGTACAGGGAAAGGGGAGATTTAGGGGATGAGGCAGATTTCATGAAGAAATGGCAAGCACTACTGCACAGTACTGTACTGTACTGTACTGTACTGTACAGTAATGTCCCTAAAATTGACCACAACCAAAACGTCGACGTTTAAAACAATACTGTACAGTACCTTGCCGTAACGTACAGCTATCCTAGAGCTAGAGCTAGCATGGCTGCAGGCAAGGTCAAAAGTCTGTACACATGTCTCCACGTGGCGGCGACAACAAGCGCCACCAGCCGCGCACTGTTGATCTCAGCCCCCAAAGCATACTCGGCCGCATAATACCGCTCATCCCAATCCCCTCCACCAGAGCCATCACTATCGCCCTCCATTTCCTTCCGAACAAAATCCGCATAATCCACACTACTCTCACTTTCACTATCGCCATCCCCCTGATCGACCATTCCCACCACCCCAACCTTGCGGCACCCCATACAACCACTACCGCTACTGCAAACCCCACGCCGACACCGACACCGACACCCCACGCCACCACAGCGCCCCACGCCCTCGCACCCCAACCCGAAACACCTGCACTGCATCGGCACTAAACCTGACTCTACCCCGTCCCACGCGCGACAACCACCTCCTCACCCTACTCACCCGGAATACAACCCCCGCACCAGGTATCGACCGCATAAGTATTCCCACCACACAATATCACCAGCATCATCAAATTGCACAACGGCTCCCAGACTGCCTTGACAGCCTCCACAAGCGGTGGTGCAGAAGAGTTGTCTCGGATCAAGGGTGTTTTCAAGGGGTTTGACACGCTTGTGGATTGAGGACGGTGACATCTGTTTCAAGGATGGTGGGTTGTGAAAAGGCGATGGTGCGTGCGAAAGAGTGGACAAAGGGGACGCGTTGACGACGGTTGAGGAGGAGGGGGGTTTGGGTTGGACGGGATTGGGAATTGAAGAAGGACGAGAAGGATTGGACGTGGGGGTTTGGAGGGGATTGGAGGGGGTTAGGATGCGACGGACGGGGATTTTGAGGCCTAGGGTGGTGTTGGGGTGTTGAGAAGGGCGAACCAACCGCGGGAGACGGGACAGGGTTGGGTGGTTAGGAGGAGGGTTGGGGTTAGGGGGATGGCGGTGCATTGGAAGGAGGTTTTGAAGGGGGTTGTGGAGGGAGGAGAGGAGGGTTGAAGGGAGGTTTGGGGGGAGGAGGATGGGAAGGGAGGGGAAGGGGGATTGGCATAGGGTTGAGGGGAGGAAGAGGAAGAGGAGGAGCAGGAGAGGGGGCATGGAGAATGGTTTTGGGGGTGAGGGAGTGGGGGGGAAGGGAAGGAGGAATGAGTTGGTAGTAGGTTTTTTACCCCATATGTCAAGTTACATGTGTGAACCGTTACAAGGAAAAGAGAGGAATTTTATACAGTGCAGTACTGTATAGTATACGGTAGTATTGTACAGTATGAGTGGTCATCGAGACCTAGTTGGATTGAGGGGGGGGGGTGAAGAACGGGAAGTGCAGATTTGTGACAACAAAATTAGGGTGAAGGGCGACGGGGTGAGGGGGGGGCACAGTAATACTGGTGTGGACAGGCGCGGATTGGTTCCGTTTGTCAAATTACTGTACTGTATGTACCTCCTCTGGCGGCCAACATCCCCGCTGGGAAAAAAGAAACGACAATCGCAAGGCAAACGACGTTTCACCTCGGATCCTCGCTCATGCACATCCTATAGCATTCTTGTTACCGCCCTTGCCATGCACCTCGCGATCACACATCAACAGTACAGTATGGCATGTACTGTACTGTGTAGTTCTGTACAAAATGTCATCAACCCCCATACCATGGCTTACAGCCCAGAGAGGCACGGATTGCGTGCCCATTACAGTAATGGACGCGTGTCGCTGGTTCTTTTTACACAGCTGAGAATTACAGGGCTGACCTGTACCGTATGATACTGCCAGGTTTCTCGCTACGTGGCATCCGAGTGGACACGTATCGTCCAAAACAGCAATGAACAGTGGAACCATCGCAGACTTTCGTCAAGTTAATTTCGCAAGTTTCGGAATATTATTGCGAGATATTTACACTCTTACCCGGCCACAGACCAAGTTGAATTGATAACTGCGGTACGGTACAGTATGACAGCCATTTCTCTCTATTCCGTACAAATCAAACGCAAGTCAACTTTTCGTTTATGACGTTTCTTTTTTCTTTCCAAGACTTGGTATTGGCGCAAATCAAGGAGCACAGAACAGTAACCGAAACCGATCCAATGCTTGTCGATCAAACCGCAAATTGTCTGATGGTCTGCTCCATCCCTTTTATCGGCCTCTACTGTACCCAAATCACGCCTCAACTTACACCGCCCCACGACACCCCGTCCACACATCCCCAACCTCCCTCTCCCCTCCACCCCAACTCCCACCGCCCACACTCTTCCACTACAACTCATCCACCCAACCTAATCCCTCCACATGCTCGATTCTCTTCCCTCTAACCCTGGCACTCAATCTCCCGTCCATCTCTCCCACCTGCACACCCTCCCCCTTCTAAACTTTCTCCCCGCCATTTCCTCAATCTCCTTCAAAAAAACGGTCCACTCTCATATAAACCCCCGGATAAAACTCGCTCCCACACGAAACTCCCGCACTCACACCCACCACCACCATCCTCCCTCCTCATCATACTGCACCAACGGCCCTCCCGAATCCCCCTGACACGCATCCACACCCCCCCTCCCCCGCACACCATCTCATCCGACACAAACAACTCCGTATGAAACGCCCCACGACACACCCCCTGTCGAATCACCGGCACATCCACAGACCGTAACACGCCCTCATCCCCATCCTCTGAAAATCGAAAAACGTTCTCCCATACCCAATCACCCTCGCATACGCATCCGCAACCGGTAATTTCGCATCATCATTCAAGTGTGCAAACGACGATTCCTCCGGTGCATGTTTTGCCAAATAAACCAATGCGATATCGCGGTCATAAAAGTCGGGATATGTTTGATTAAAATTCAACACTTTGGCAATGGGCACACGTACACCACGCGAGTAGGAACCCCCGCCGATGACGGCCACAAAGTCGTCGGCATTGAGAGCGCAATGTGCGGCTGTGAGGAGCCAACGGGGGCTAGGATGACCGCGGAACATGCGTAATGACGTTGGTATGGTTGTGAAAGGTGGCGAGGTAGGAGGCGGGGTTGGGGTGGAGGGAAAGCCGCCGACGATGCGGGTGTGAGGGGTTGGGGAGGGGAGAATCGGGAGGAGGGACGGGGGGAGGGCGTTGGCGTGACATCCACACATGGTTGTAGGTGATGCTGTTAGGCGTTGAAGGGTTGGAAGGAGTAGCCAGAGTGGAGGAGGAGGGAGGAGGAGGAGGGAGAGGAGTGTGAGCGACATTTTATGGTGAGGTTGGGTAGGGGTGGATTCGGTCGATGGATCGGGGCGGGAGAGGGGTGGGGTTGGGCAAGGGCGGGTGAAATATAGGCGCGGTGAACAGAGGCTGGGAGATGGTGGGATGGACGAGGGGGGTGGCGACGCTTTCGGCGGCGGTGAGATATGGTCGGGACGGCAAATCAGGTTGCGCCATGGGACGAGATTGATGGCCCGTGTCATATGGATGCTTGGTGCAGTGTGGTCTGTTGGATTGACGTGTTTGGGGCAGCGTATGCAGGGTTTGTGTTGTGTGGTATGATACGGCTTTGATATGGTAGGTGACATTTTGAAAGTGTTGAGATTCGGGGCGATTCAAAGACTCTCGAAGGCCGGCTGACGTCGGTGCAGTGCAGCGGAGTGGCATTGTCACTCGGAATTATCGTTGGGGGGGGGGCGGTTTGTGGGAAAAATCTGCGGGTTTCAGGGGATCGGAGGGCATTGGATTGGTTGTTTTTTAAAATGAAATGAAATGATGGATAGATTCGCAAATTGTCGGGCTTGAAATGGCGGTCCTCGTAGGCCGTTGTGAAGTGATAGAGTGGCGGATGATTCATGTTGCCGATTTGAGAGGAAATGGTTGTGGGGAACATAACATGAAGCTTTTTATCATCAGTGTTGGCAGCTTTTAGATTGCATCATTACGGCAAATACAGGTGAAATCAATGCTCTTTCATGCTCAATTCCAGTGCGAGGGCAGTGCAGCCACACCATGGATTCCTGGAATGTGTTTCTCTATTTACATAGTACACGTCGCCTTTTTATTTGCAATCATGTCGACCGCCCGTCGAGAAGAAACGGTGTCTGTCTCCATTTCTATCCCACTGGTGCAACTCTGTCGGGCACTGCAAAATGCCGGCCATGGGTTTGCTTGATTGCAGTGCTACTGTACATACGGCATTGGGGAAACTTTTGCGAAATATCGCAAGACATTTGTACTGCACCAACGACGATATTTACTGCACAGTCCAGTCCGTCCAGTCCAGTGGTACAGCATATCGTGTGACGAGAGACCTGTAAATGAACAAAAGTCGGCTTTGCACAATTACTGTACTCTACAATTTCAAACGCTCCCAAAAAGGTCCATACTGTTGACATTACAGCACTGCATTGCATTGTTACAGTAAACCCTCCCGGCCGGCGGCCTGTGGCAAAGCAGAAAAAGAGGCAAGCCAAACATGGCACAAATTGCGTCGTCTCTACTTTTCTCAACACGTAACCAGATCCCTAAACCCTCTTCCAAGCTGCAAGGCGTCTGCACAGAGCACAGGGCGCTCGACACTCGACACTGTGACATGAGCTGTTGATAATCGACAGTCGATCGTCATTTCTCCACTCGTTGCTGCATATCGTATCGGTATTATGAGCTATTCAAACATACACGGCATGCCGAGCACAACAGGGCACGATACTCTACTGCACATGTACAACTTTTTTATCAAGCCTTGCTTGAACCTGCCGTACCTCATTGATCATCGTGTGACATTACAGCATCTTGTACCGTACAGTAAATTACTGTACATGGATCATTTTATTGTTCACCAATCGACGTAAATCTACGTATTCTCTGCACTGCTGGCATAATCTGCCTTTTTGCTTATAGACCGACCATGCGTGGGTAACCTGTCCCGCCATGCTTTGCATATTCGAATAATCTATTTTAAAGTAAGAAATAAATTCAATGGATTTCTACAGTAAAACCCGTCGACTGGACCCTTCAAGGGTACTTACACTCAAAAGCCCCAAAGTCAAAACATGGCATCTCTCGAGACTGCTGTATGCATTTGCCAAATTTGATCATGTCCTTACACAAAGGGCTTGAATGGATGTTTTCAGACTCCTCAATACTGCACTATGCCGTGTGTTACTGTACAGCAACCTCTTCGCCACGTTTCAAGTTTGATACTACTGTAAAAATCTATTTCGCTTAAACTACTGTACTGTACACCTCCAGCCGATTGACAGTGTATTCCGCGTTTGAAAGGCAACTAAAAATACGCTTTCCTAATTTGTAAAAAGTCTGCGAATTGATCCCTTGCACAAAACCAATCATACTTTCCCCCAAACTAAAATTCGCAAATTGTTTTCGTCCACCCCCATTGAGAGATTAAATCCATTCTGCCGTTTTAACCTATATTTTCATTCTTGTGCGTAACCAACTACCGCAAAATCATTCTCTTCCGCCCCTTAAAGTCCCATCTCTAGCCGCCACTGGTTGACGTCATTTATGTTTTCCATTACTGTAGCAACAACAATGTCTGACACAAATTTCGGCAAACACAACGTTTCAACCGAATGTACTCCCCGGCCCTACTAGTCTAGACCCTCTCTTTCGGAACCTCTACCTATTACTGCACTAGCATCGGCAGATTGCAACCATGCTGACATGAGCCAGGAACCGCCGCTCAACACGACGCAAAGGAGATTCATAAAGTGCTACCGTGGAACCAACTACCGAAAACACCAGCCCCAAGTGTTGCCGCGCTACATGCTTCCATTTCAATTCACCCTCGGTTACCCTGCCTTTTCATTTTGCCGTAATATTCCTTCAAATCTTGTACCTTGTTCACCACGACATGAAAACACAACGCAAATTTTACAAAGGAATTTACAACGATCCTTTGAGAAACTAGATTTAGCGTTATTTTCTGCCTGTTTGAGAATGGACCGTCTGCAAAGTTCGAATGAGCTCCACACCTGCTGTTACAAAAGTTCAAGCCCATCCAACCCAAGTGTTGTGAAACACAAAAAATATCCATCATCCTGCTTTGCACAGCTTATTTGCAGAAAGCTGCTAGCAACGTTGGCAACAGGCACACAAAGGAACAGAGACCTATACCAACGACAGCCAAACAAAAATAAATCACCGAGCTACACGTTCCGACTGCCTTTGGAAAATCGTTTGACGGATGCCGGCGAGAAAATGCCGTTGACTTTTTCTCTTCATTTTTGAACACTCAAAGAGTGCATATATGTCCAATTTGGCCGTGCGAGGTGCCTTTTTCTACCAAATTGGAGTCTGAGCAAGTCCGAACAAGCAAGCTTATTAACGGCTGTATGTTTTTTGAAATCGCTGTGTACTTTATCTGTGTGGAATTACGTCGTCTGACATTTTGCATTGTCCTCCGCCACAAGTAATATTATCGGAATAAGGTCGTTGACCCATCAATCTTTTTGGCAAAAAATGGCAAGCTTCATTTGTATTTTGATGCATTTTCCCATCGAAACTCTATAAAATAAAAGCTGTCTTTTTCTCTCTAGTTTTTTTTTTGTGCGCGGAATACCTATTCAGCAAGAAACCAAAAAACCCAATAAAGTAATGTATACATTGCGACTATTCTACGGTTTGAGGTCAGCATAGACGCGATTGCCCACTCAATAAAAAAAAGAACGGTCACCGATACGTTGCCAACAGAGGACAGAGTGTCTTGTGAATTTACGGGTGAGACACAGCCAATCCAAGCCAAATGCACCGCAAAAGACTACAAGCTTGTGTTTGTTAGGTTGAGTGTACTGTACATTCTCTCCAAAAAATACCGGCGAAAAACGGAACAGAGACTTGCGTCGAGGCTGCGTGGCACGCACTAGCCGTTGTGGATTCTTTTCAGGCAATGCAAACACTGAATAGGGCATCACCGTAGCCCCGTTTCAAGGAGCAAACATCAAAAATGATTGCCCATTGTCGAGACGTGTTACCCTAGCAAAGAGGAAATAGGGGGAGAGAGGGTGCATACTGCGAGAGACTGGAGAGGGCTGAAAACCGGGGGAGGAAGGGTTGTGGAAGAGGATGGCAGACGTCCTTTTTCTACCTAGTGTAGAAAGATGTAGGGAGACCAAACAACGGACAGGAGGCGTTGGAAGAAACTAGTATTGTCTTTTAGCGCAGGGTGTAATGAATCAAGGAAACTCAATACTACAGTTCTGTATTGTAAAACAGGCGACATGGTACGAGTTGCAACTAGCTGGATGTAGCAAAGTTTGCCTCCGTGCAGAAATTTTAGAAATGGACCCAAATTTGGGATACGTTGTCCTCGAGGGTGCAAAGCGCAGGATGGATGGTGCCTGCCTA
This sequence comes from Kappaphycus alvarezii, assembly GCA_002205965.3. NCBI lineage: Eukaryota > Rhodophyta > Florideophyceae > Gigartinales > Solieriaceae > Kappaphycus > Kappaphycus alvarezii. Next base: position 166,370 of record NADL03000070.1, read on the forward strand.
CACGAGTATGTATAGAGCTGTAGTTGATTGAAGAAATTGGAGTTTTACCATGAGGGCAACGTAAAATATTGGACAAAAGTCAAGTGTGAAATAGCTCCATACGAGCAAGATATGTGAACCATCGTCACGTCTGATTGTTGAGTTTATTTATAGCTTTCTGTCCCGAGTATTGTGCCGTAGATTCGTAAATGTATGTTTGAATAACCTAGGAAATCGATGAGGCTCCAAATACGCCAGAATCAATCTGATAACGAGAAAGCAAAAGGTGATCGGTCGCTGCAAGGCTGTGTGTAAATGGAAGTACGTATGTAGATTTGCAAAAAACCAACAGTCCCAGAAAATCAGAGCGATAGGTCGTAAAAACTGAACGCAGTCTAGTGGATTCTACAAAGTAGCATGTTGATCAAGGTGCCAAATGAATATTTGCATGATGGACAAGTGTTGATTTCTGTGCAAGAATGAGGAATCCGTTGATGTGGAGAGTTGCAATTTTGTTGGAAGCATGTTGGTCGCTGGAGATCAGCCTGCGGGGATGCGATCTCTAGGGTGATCAGGGCGTGTTGCTGATCTGACATTCCATGATGCTCAATCCCTTGGGGAACCACTGGCCTCACTTTGAGAAAGGACCCTACTTTTATTCAAATATGAAATGTAATGTAGAATCTAATCGACGATTATAGGCACTTGTCTTGCGCGAAATGAATACAGGTTGGCATCCATCTCACGGATGTGCAGAGTCCCTCCCTGCCAGGGATTGGTCAGGGCTGCAACTTTTTCCATTGCACTAGTTGAAAAAATTTTATAGAATATTTACCGGACCCGACCGTTGCAGGCATTGTTCTGCAGGGGGGCGGTGCAGGGACTCGACCGTTACATCAAGCAGGTTTCTGCTGGAACGGTATAACTTTACGGCAGTGAACAAAGGGGCGGACGTGCGCAGCAGAGCAGCAGAGCTGGGTACAGTTGTACAACCAGACTAGGGAGGGCATGGCATCCCGAGCACAACCCTGGCCATAAAAGTGTCATACCATACTCAACTGTACAGTACTGAACCATACACGTCCCAACGATGCCTGCGTGCATCCCAACGCCAATCACGCCATCCCCTCCGCCATCATCAATTCCCCCGCACACAAGCACCCTACCCTTCCCATTACCGCCGTCCTCTCTCCAACCCTCCACCCCTCCCAACCCCACCCCATTCCCCTCTATAAAACCCTCCACCTCCCACCTCCCCACCCCCCACCCCCAACCCACCACCAACACCAAACCATCAAAAACAAATATGCATCCCCACTGCCACTGCCGCCCCCGCCTCCTCCCCCCCCCTCATCGCCCCAAACAACAAACCCTCTCCGTCCCTTCACCCCCCGCCCCCACCATCCACCACGCCATCCAACCCCAATCCACCATGCCTCCTCCATCGCACTACACGATCCAACCCCCGCCCACCGTCCCATCCATAACACACCACGTCCACAACTCAACCATGTCCAACCCCACTCCCAAAAACAAGTCAGGTCCAACGATGGCAGTTACGCACCCTGCGCTTGATCAATCACTCACGTAGCTTGTATCGCTTGCATCCCTTGCGAATGTCACGCCTTCTAAACTTGGTCGCCAGACGACATAATGCAGATCAGGCCTTTGTAAAAAGGGCAATAAGTCATATTGGCAGTGATGGCGCCAGTTTGGGCGATCGCTTGAGACGGGTGCGCTATGAATTTCGGTATGCCGCTGAGAATGTCGCCGCGGGGCAGAATAGTCCGCGCCATGTGCATCGTAGTTTGATGGAGAGTGCGGGACATCGCAGTAATTTGTTGAGTGACAAGGTGCTCGACGTTGGCTTGCATGTTGGCAAGGGGCCTGATGGTCGCTTGTATTGGACGCAGGTGTTTGGGCGTCGGAAGGGGTGACTGTGGTTTTTTTTCTTTTTTGGGGGATTGGTGACCGTTTGAGAGTGGGGGTGGTGAGGGGCGAAGGGGTGCGAGGGGTCGGTGTGGTTGGAATTGATGGCGTGATGCGGGGTGGTGTGGATTGGGATTTGGATGGGTGGTCGTTGTTGGTGAGGTGGAGGGGGTGGGGGGCTTGTTGAAGGTTTTTGTAGAGTGTGAGGGTGAGTGATTCAATGGCAATGTTTGTTTTGTGATTGGTGTGTTGGCGTGGGTGGGTGGGGCGGTAGGCGGGATACCGTCGGATGGTGCGCCGCCGAGTAATGGGTTGCCAGGGGCGGAGGATTGGAGGTTTGACAGGAATGCGCCGGCTTGGTGCGGGAAGATGGTGGCTCGGCCGATGATGGAACGTGCATGTCGGCGTAATCGCGATACGATGCAATGTTTGAACGGGCAATACATGATGTTCAGTCAGATGGGCCAGGATTATTACCTGTATACGCAGCATTTTTCAAAGTTGGCGAGACGGGGGGTGTTCCTGGATGTGGCGACGAATGATCCCATTGCCATTTCGAATACGTACTTTATGGAACAGTGTTTGGGTTGGAAGGGGCTTTGTGTTGAGGCGCATCCGCAGTATTTGGGGCCATTCATCGGTGGAGAGAGTGTGCTTTGGTGCCGACGTGTGTGAGCGATCGGTATGGAGAAAGGTAGAGTTTGCTTTGGATAGAGGGTTGAGTGGAGTGATGGAGACGAATAAAAACAAGGTGAGATGGGAGCGGGATGGACGAGATTGGTGACGCTGAATATGGAGTGCTCAACGATGAGAGTGGAGATGGAACGATATCAAGTCAAGGTTGTCGACTATTTGTCGTTGGACGTGGAGGGGCATGAGTTGGACGTGTTGAAAGGGTTTGATTGGGACAATATCAAGGTAAATGTGATGACTGTTGAAGCGCTTGGCGAAAGACTAAAGCGGGTCGAGGAGTTTCTCAACACCAAGGGATATGTGAGGCACGTGCCCACACTAAGCGCAGAGACCATCCGAACGAGATCTCTCGGGGAAGATGCCATATTTCTGCACAGCACTGTCGAGTTTGGCAGCCCGATTTAGGGTATTTTCAAGATAAGCGAGTGTTTTGCACACAACTCACTCCCAAAGTCGTCGATAAACACTTCTTGTAAAAACCTGTTGTGCATCCAAACCCTTCATCATCCGACCACACCGCCCACGTTTTACAGAAACCCATCAAATCGCCAGTCGCCGCCTCCACCAACCCACCACAAAATCCAATCTGCCGCCCACCGCGCACTTGCACGCGCACACCGTTCCCAACCTTCCACGTGGCCTCTCTCCATCCGCCACCCCTATCACACGGCCGCACCCAAAACCCCACTCGCCTCGCCCCACCCGAATCCAACCACAAATCCCTCATCCATCGGGACGGTGCCAGCCTACTCACCACCACGCACCGCCGTGGTGCACTCCACACACGACCCACACCCTGCCACCAACCCCCTGTTGCACACGGTATAAAGAGCGGATACCTTTTACAAATCTTCCGCATAGTTGATGCCAGAGGTACGCAGCATCTATATATATCATGGACGGGTTGGTGAGTAACAGTGACGCGCTATTGCGCCCCGATGTGGGGCTTTTGCTTCCTATCCTGGGAGTGTATTTTGAATCATGGACCGTATTGGTGTTGGCGACGATGATACAGCCGCTCAAGTGGATGTGCGGATGCGGTTGTATAGTAAAGTTGTGTGAGAAGAGGAAGGAGAGTTGGTATGTGAGTGTGGGGTTGGGGTAGTGTGGGTGTTGTGTACTTTGGGGATGGAGCTTGGGGTGGGGGGGATTGGGAGAGGGTTGTTGTGTCTGCAGTGGCTGCGTTGGTGTTGTCGAGAGAATCGGTGGATACTAGGGTGTTGAAAGGTATTGGGATGTGTATGGCTGTGTTTTTGGATGGGGGGTGGTTGGTTGCAGGGTTGATAGGGGTTGGTGTGTTGTATGCGTGGGTAATGGGGTGGACGGTTCGAGGGGCGGAGAGTGTGGATGTGGTGGCGGGGAATCGAGTTTGGTTGGTTACTTGGGGAGGACGGTTGGCGAAGAGGGTTAATTCGGCGGGTGAGTTTCATTTGGAGTATGTGAGTGGTGGGAAGAGAGTGGTGGTGGGGAATGGAAGACTTGTTGGGCAGGCTGGGAGGAGGCTGCAGAAAGATGGGTTGGATTTGGCGAGCTTTGTGCAGGAGGAGGGCAACTTGGAGTGCTTGCGTACGTGTGTGGAGAGGGGCAGCGTGCTCGTCAAAGGCGATAGCGTCGGTATTCAGCATTAGAAAATTTGGTGAGTAAATTCTTGACACCGCTTGCGTAACCAACGCGCTCCCCACTTTACCATAAACGGACTGGACTACTGTAATGTATATATACCGCACCGTATCGTGCTACCCTCAACCAGACCATTACTCCTCCTCCTCGCCCCTCCCTTCCCATTCCCGTTCCCCCACTCCACACCGCATGCCTCCTTCCAGAAACTCCACCGCTCCACCGCCATGGAAGCGCCGCCCAATCTTCCTCTGGCAACTCCGTTTCATCGCTCTAACCCTCTTCCTAACCCTGCTCCTCAACTTACCCCCATCCCCTCACCCAACACTCCCTCACTTCCCAACCCCTGTCTCCACCGCCCCACCCCTCCCCCTCTCCCCCCTCCCCCCCACCCACCCTCTTCTTCCCACACATCCCAAAAACCGCCGGCACAAACCTCTACCCCCTCCTCTTCCACTACGCAAACCGCACAAACTCCCTTCCATGCCACTACCCCTTGATCCATCACCCGCCCTCCCTTTCCAACTTTACCTTCTCCCATCCCGACCTTCACACCCACCCCAACATCCACACCGCCCACACTCCCCCACCCCCTGCCCCACACCACCCCCTCCCCCGCGACACCCTCGCCGCAATTCTCGCACACGATTGTACCGCAAAGAAACATCTCCTTGTCCGTGGCGGTTGTCGCTCCTTGCACGGTCACGTTCCATTTACCCTTGCACAACAATTTCAAGCACCCGTGTTTACCATTCTGCTTTTGCGACATCCGCTCGCTCGTTTCGTGTCCATGTATGAGTATGCGCGTGCCCAGATGACACTGCGACCGCATTGGGCGCAATGGTTGTCGCAGAGTGATAGTCTGGCCGCAGAGTTTGCAAACTCCACGTCAATCGTGCATTGGCCGTTTGTAGATGCTGGGGGACGCTGGATTGAACGGGGGGGGAATTGTCGTTTGGGTTTTATGGCGCCTTGTACCAGCTTTCGGGCATTGTGCCTCGGTTTGTCGGAGTCGCAGATCCCTACCATTTTGGTATGGAGAATGGAAAAGAGATGATGGAAAAGGCAAAGGATCATGTGTGCACGAGTCATGTCGTCGGTGTGCAGGAGGAAATGCCCGCGTTTTGGCGCGCATTTTGGGAACGTTTGGGGAGATGGTGCCCGTGGACAGAGGATGAAAAAAGTGTCGTCGAGGGGGGGAGGTGAATAAAACCCCGGGAAGGCTTAGTAGAAATATTGATGACCATCTGCCCCCGAAAATTAGAGACGAGTTGGAACAACGGTTGCGCGAGGAACTTGAGGTATACGAGTTTGCAAAGAGTGTCGCCGCGTACCGGAGAGCTTTGAGAGATGCAGAGATTTGAATCAATCGAAGGTGACCTGTCCGTGCAGTCTCACCGCGCTGCGCTTGCGCAGGAGTGGCATTTCGAGTTTCGAGCGGCTGGTGCGTTGCGGCTGGTATTGCAATGTCCGATAAAGACGGTGTGTGTGTGCCGCGAGTGCAGTCTCGATGCTTTGGTGTGGGGCAGTGAGCTTGTGCGGCGAGCTTGAGTGTGCACGGCGGCTGTGCGTTTGAGAATTGCAGGCCGGGCCACCATTTTTGCAAAGGCGCGTGTCTCGCCCACAGATACACTCGTGTGCGGCGGATGTTCACCGGTTGCCGGTATTGTCGGCGTGGAGCATGGAAAGCGTATGGGTAGGTCTTTGAACAACGGCGAGGGTGTGAAGAGGTTGATGTGCCTTGAGCGAGCGCTTTGGAGAGTTGGACGTTTGGAGGCGTGCCGGCGGGTCGGAGTGTGGCATTTGCGTGGCAGCCAGCGGTGAACAGTCAAACTAGTGTCACAGGTGTGATTGGCACAGGAGATGTAGAGCCTGGCCTCTGCAGCTTTCTTGTAGCAGAGGGTTGTTCGGCTGTGGAGAGCATAAATTCAAGGCTGCGATGGAGTTGAAATGGTCGTTGTGAGGATGGGCGGCATGGTTGGAGTTTGCAGGCGATATTGTACCTTGCGATCGGGCCTCCTTAGGGTAGACAAGTAGAGGGTTGATGAGGCCATTTTTTTCGATTAAGAGGGAATGTCGTAAGCTGTGCGAGACGGCAGTGGGATTGTCTCGCATGGTGACTTTGAGTGTAGTGTAGTAAACAGACGTGCACTTTGGGGCTGGTGCTTTCACGAGTGGTCAGGGATGTGCTTGTGCCAAGGGTGTGAAACCGTCTGGTTTCACGAGGGCAAGAATTTTGCAAACAGTTGTGTGTCCGAGGTAAACATGGCATCAGATCTCTGTAGGATACAAGTGGTACGACAGGACGCAGGTAGTGCGCTCGAAACGGATACACAACCTGGAGGCGTATGTGTCGAATGCTTGGCATGCAAAATGACGCAGGCGTGGACACCGCAAAGTCAAGCGCCACCACGCTGACAACATAGCCTTTGAGGCGGCTCTTAGTCAGGCGTCAAACAAGTGTTCACCACGCCACGAGTTTCCAGAGATCCTTGCGCGGCATTGCGCAACGCTGGTGTTGCTCAACCTCATGCAAAGCGCTGGTTATGATAACATAAAGTCTTCTTTGCGCACGGCTCATATGAGTGAAGCTGAGCAGTTGCAACTGATTTTCCCGAGCTTGTGCTTTGCGACACAAGGCTCGTTTGATTTTCAGAGGATGGGAGACTTTATCTCGAGATGAGTACTGCATACTGACAAAGAGGAGCGGATGCGTGTGGAGCAGAGAGTAATTATGGACGTTTGCCTGGACATGACAGGTACTTGTGTCATCCTGTGCTCCTCAATACCCAACATGTGTGGCATGTAGACCGTGTGATTTCGCACAAAGACTCTGTCATATGCGCCGTCTAGTACAATAGACTTGCTGGAAAACGCTCGCCAACACTCGTCCTGCACCTTGGCCACCCATGCAATGGCACAGAAATAATTCATTCTATACCAGGGCAGTGACTGGGTTTCCGACTTGGTCATCATCAACTCCAGGATTCGACCGTTCTCGCGGGACGGCCTTTGATACTGCAAAGAAAAGCTTTTGCACCTTCACACGATAGATACTCAATGAAGTAAAGTTTCTTCTTCTTTGGAAAGCACTGTAAACAGAGTCATGTAGTTACTGTAAGAGGAGATGTACAGTAAAGCTGAACAATCGTTGTACCTTACTGTAAGCATATGTCATCAGATACAGTACAGTACTGTTAGGATTCAATTAGTACGTGGCACGTACACGTGTATTGTCAGCAAATGTATTCACGTACAGTAGTAATCTGTCAGCAACGTACCTAGTTTGCATTTAGAGCCCCGCAAAGGTCTATATAAAGTGCCCCTGACCTGGTCTCCAGGTCCAGAGGCATCAGTGATTGTGTTACTATCAGTCCTGGTCCGTGCTTTACGACTTCATTGTCAAGTTGTAACATAAAATCGATTTTACCAGCACGACTACCCGAGCTAGTCATTGCGAGGGTGCAATCAAGGTACGAGAAGTCTTCAGAATCTGGGACGGCATCCAACGTCCGAGGCAAGGCCAGCCTTATTACAAGAAACCATCTTCTTGGTGCGTCCGTGAAGGGCACTTTTCGGATTCACGGGATCTAGACTTCTCGTAGGCACGTTAAACAGGGCTATAAGCTGATAATAAGGGAGGGGACTCCCGGAAAGAAGTTTGTGCGCACGAGGCGATCAATCGCCGGTTCAAGAGGAGACGTCCTCGGAAAAAGTCGAAGTCAGAACCAGGGTCGCAACCTGCTGACTGAGAAGGTCAAGTTTCGCCTAAGAAAGAAACATGGTTCGCCCGGGAACAAGAGCGAATCCACATTCAGAAATGCCGGAAAAGGTCAGGAAGGTGCTGAGCTTCACCAGGAGATTCGATTTCTCAAGACTCGGATACGCATCACGCAGAGGTGGAAATCAAAGCCAAGCCTCGCACAAGACAGTCAGTGCACTGTTGAGGTAATGGAGGAACTCCGTGGAGCGGTCAATGGCATTTCTACCGTAATGAAGGAGATAGTTCAGCTTACCAGTAAGTTTGAACAGATAAAAGGGCTTCCGGGAGTCATTCTGCGGAAGCAACGCAGAAGAGGCCCATACGGAGATGGCGGCCGAAGAAGATGAAGACAGGATTGATTCAAAGAAGGATTCCCGCGGCACTTATCCTGTACACGTAGCCCACAAAATATACAAAAGCTCTCTCGAAACTCTCGATGTCGTAAGGCCGGAGACGGCTCTTTTTCGATGCTAAAAGAACGTGGTACCGCCTGTTGAAGGACTTTCCAATTCAGGAGAGTGACGAGAGGCGCCTTCTGTCTTGTGCCTTCGAAAGAGATGCGGCTAGAATATTCGAGAGTGGCGAGTATACACTGGAATGCCAACGCCGATGAGCTCTGGGACCACTTGGAGGCTAGACTGTGCAACAAAGCGCAGCTAAGTGCATTGCAAGACAAGTTTTTCAATATTAAATGGAATCAGAAATATGAAAGGTGTCCGCTTTCGGAGAACGCTTAAGGTCTGCTTCCATGACTCTGCAGATTCCAATCTCAGACGAAATCATGGTGAACCGCTTTAAAGCAGGTCTGCCCGCGAGTCTCCAGGAGCAAGCAATTCTGGTATCAGGGGACTACGACACCGTGGTGAGTACCATTTCTAGGCTTGCAGCAGTACGTCAGTCTGCGAGTCGGGAAAGTGTCCGGCAAGTCCAAGAGCCAGTCAAGCATACAGGGAGTCCCGCGTGAGGAAGCAGGGTATAACTACCCTCAAGTAACCTGCTATTACTGCCACGAAAAGGGCCATATGGTTAGGGACTGTTGGAAGAAGAAGAACGACGTGATGCGGCGCTATCGTGGTAAACCCACAGGGGGAAGGCCTGGGGGGTCCGAAGCCCCCAGTCGAGAATTAATGCCTCCACGGGAGGAGGTGAAAAACAAGCGTGAGGGTGTTTGCGCTTGTCGGGAGCCGATTTGGTGGCAGGGGATGGTTGAAGATGAAGAGGTGGCAGTCCCGGTCAAGATATTTGAGGAAGAATAGAAGAAGTGTTAATTAGAGCGGCTTTTCAAGGTAAAACGTTTCGAAGGTCGCCGAGATGGACCCCGGAAAGTGAGTTACCGGAAGTAGTGGTGCGTGTATGACAGCCGTGTACCCACAGGGGTTGATAGACTGCTCACACAGGAGGGTCGGACTCCCACTGGGAGACTACGCTACAAGCTCGGACACTCTTCAGGAGTCGGACTCCAGGCCCCTACAGACCCTGTAGGTGGGACGCGATTTCATCGCTAACCACATCTTGCGCGAACCAAGATGGGCCAGGTACCCCTACATCATTGCAAGGGTCCCTAGGTGTCGGACACCCGGCCCCAGCGACCCGCTGGGTAGGACGTGATTTCAGCTGCCTGCCTCATCCCTGCACGCACGGGATGGGTGCAAATGATCCCTACGAGACGTCCAAGGAAGCTACTAGCGGAAGCCCGTTTTCACCCTTAGCCAAGCCGGTCTCTTGCAGAAATTGCGCGGCCAGTTCCAGTCAAGACAAAGACTGCACGCCACGACACCCTGTCTGCCGGAAATACTCGCTTGCACTCACCGTTATCCGCCCCTAAGGACCGGTCGAGGCAGCATGGCAGTACGACCGGCATTAGTTCAAGTCGCCAGGCTCGCGTCCGCGATAAAATCGCATCAACCGCTCGTCGTCCAAGCCTTGCTGAAACTGATGGTACGGAAGCACCGACGGGAGGTTAGTGGTTGCTAATGCAGAACGCCTGAGGTATGCTTACAGTAAGCCACGGTTACCGGGCCTCACGGCCACTGTACCCGGGCCTCAATGGTTACTGTACCCGGGCCGTAATCGGTGCTGTAGGATGTGCACTGTAAGAGGGCCCACTGTAAGGCATCTCTCTCTCGATGCGAGTAGTTCCGCCCTCATTCGAGTGAAGTGGTTGAGCGACGAGGTTGACAGCCGAAGGGGTAGACTGGGAAGTTGCAGGATAGTGAAGAGGTCCAAGAAGCGAGCGCATCGTGTAGTTCGTGCGACTCAGGAGAATGCGGGAGCCCAGAATTTTCGTTGCAAAGGATGCAGATCGAGCACAGCCCGCTGCTCGAGGCACAGCGGAAGTAGAAAGCAAACTCGGCATCTCCAGTACAACGACAGCCAACACCTGCAGTTGGGTTGGGAGAGTTCGCTGATGCCGGGCCAGGCTCGACAACACCGCGACAGGCTCTTTACACAATGCAAACATGCTTCGTTGGGGTTCGCTCATGCGTTCTCCAGGCGCCAAGTGAGGTTGTATCAAGTCCCAATGCTTTTCACAGTAGCACAGGTGACCGCGCATTCTTGAGTGCGGCGTTTCAATGTACATCTTCATGTGAGGCTTTGACCCAACTTTCGAATGCAACGTGTGCACGTCCATATTTTCTCGCCACGAGGCGTATGGCAATGTGTTGCCTGCAGAAGTCCACTTGATAGGAGGCCGCTTGACGGTCCTGACAAGGGTAGTCTCGTCTTACAATGTGCTTTGACGACAGGTGCAATTTCCGAATGTACCGCAGCGGGAACATATTCCTGCAAATCAGGGAGGATAGCCCGGGCAGCGTCGCGACGGAGGTTGAGGATTCCCCTCCAGGCTTTCCGGACGTCACGTTCGCGTTAATGACGCGACGGATTGCTGTTTGGATGGTTGGAGTGACGTTGAGGGACTAGCAGCACAAGCGGAGAGGGGGATGTGGGGAGAACTGGCCACCATGAGTGGCGTAGCAATTTGCGTCGCCTTCGGCTGAGTGAAATCGGGAATGCAAATTTGAGTAGACGTGGGACCTCTCCCATACACTGCATCCAACTGAGTCAAAAGGAGTTCCGGCGGTTGACTCCCTTCCCTGCTTGTGTTCCGTCCCAAACGGGATGAGACTGACCGTCAACCGAGTTCCGCCCTGGCTATAACATCGGAATTTGGCCATAGGGAAGTGTCGACGAAACGAGTGCGGCTTGTATATCCTGAGGTCGGCTCGACAGCCTGGCTAGAGTCATAAGGTCATCCGCAGCATCGACATCATCTGTATGCTTGGAATAAGTTGGTGGTATAGCCCAGGCAATAGCCCTGAGTGATTGCATTTGGGAAAGGCGGCTGCGGTGATTGATGCGGGGGGGAGGCATGGCTCTACGGTTGCGGGTACGGGACAGAAGGCGTAAGTGGATAAAAGATGCAAAGGAAAGGTGAAGTTGGGACAGTGATAATGGATGCACGGGCTGGTCGTGACGTATTGGGAATTCACCTTGGTAGTTGATTGGGACGCTGAAGGTGATTGAGCCTTGTGAGTGGATGGGTCACCTGGAAGTGCACAGCAATAGGTCTGCTGCTGAAGCTGGGCAGTTGGAGACGGGAGCGAGCTGTGTCGGTTAATATACTGTGGGAGATGGAGCGGAAGCGTTAGATAAGGGCGCTGGCGCGGTTGGGCTCGGTGGTGGTGTGGCTACGAAACTTGGTGCAGCGGAGACGATGGCGGATGAGGCACCGCAATTGAGCGCGGGAACGAAAGGACCGGTTGGGATCTGCGATGGATGAGACTTTGGAAGTAATTCCGCGAAAGTGACTTTATCGGAATTGGGCAGTAGGGAACAGGAGGTGAGTTGGCGCCTTTTGAGGAAATAATTCGGGGGTCGGGGGCCGGTGCCTAATTGGGCAGGATGGGCAAGGGGCCGAAAGGGAGGTGCGGCGGTTACATAAGAGGAAGGGGCAGTCCGGGAGTGACAGAGGAGTAGGCAGGCCGAGCATAGAAAGGAATGATGGATCAATTGGAGCGCGCTTGTCTAGCAGAGAAAAAGGCTGTGGAGGGGATGGTGGCGGTGTTGCGCCTAGTGGAGAAGGTGGAGCAGGAGGTTGAGGCAATGGACAATACGGAGAGGGAGAAGGTTGGAGCGCGGGACAGGGAACCATTGGAGGCGGTAATAATAGCGTTGTATGGAGTCCGCAGGGCCCTGGGAGAGACGCAAGGGTTGGAAGGGGAGTTGGTCGATCGCTTGGACCGGACTTGGGAAGAGCTGCGTTCGCGGGAGGAGAAAGATATGGAGTTCGTCAGAGAGGTGCGCCGCCAGCAACGAGGATGGTTGCCAAGCAAGGTTGGGGTCGACGAGTTGCAGTTTCGGCGGGAGGCCGTGCACACGGGTGCGCAGGTGAAAGGAGAACCGAGCGGCACGGAGGATGCAGAGGCGGGGACTACATTTTGATGTGTTTCGTTTTTTTTGTTGTTGTATTTGTTTGAATTTTTTAATTTTACGCGAGGTGTGCACAAGGTACGACTGTTAGGATTCAATTAGTACGTGGCACGTACACGTGTATTGTCAGCAAATGTATTGTCACGTACAGTAGTAATCTGTCAGCAACGTACCTAGTTTGCATTTAGAGCCCCGCAAAGGTCTATATAAAGTGCCCTGACCTGGTCTCCAGGTCCAGACAGGCATCAGTGATTGTGTTACGTATCAGTCCTGGTCCGTGCTTTACGACTTCATTGTCAAGTTGTAACAGTACTGTTACAACTTCACTCACAAGTTGTAAATCACGGACCATAACTGATAGTACTATACAGTAGCACAATCACTGATGCCTATCTGGCCTTGGGGACGAGGTCAGGGGCACTTTATACAGACCATTGAGGGGCTCTGATTGCAAACTAGGTACGTTGCTGACAGAATACTAGTGCACGTGTTAATGCACTTTGCTGACAATCACGTACGTGCCACGTACTAATTGAACCCTAACATTCGTACCTTGTGCACATCTCGCGTACAATTAAAAAGTCAAACAAGTGCAACAACAAAATAAACAAAACACATCAAAATGTAGCCCCGCCTCCGCATCCTCAGTGCCGTTCAGATTTCCTTTCCCCTTCGCACCCGTGTGCACCGCCTCCCTTCCGAACTGCAACTCGTCGACTCCATACTTGCTCGCCAACCATCCTCGTTGCTGGCGGTGCACCTCTCTGACCAATACAACTTCTTTCTCCACCCGCGAACGCAGCTCTTCCCAAGTCCGCTTCCAGCGATCGACCAACTCCCCTTCCAACCCCTGAGTCTCTTTCACGGTCCTGCGGACTCCATACAACGCTATTGTCACCGATTCTCATAGGTCCCTTTCTCGCGTTCCAACCTTCTCCACATCCGTATTGCCCATTGCCTCAACCTCCTCCTCCACCTTCTCCACTAGGCCCAACACCGCCACCGTCCCTTCTACAGCCTGCTCCGCTGCTGTACAAGCGCGCTCCAATTAATCCATCATTCCTTCCTGCGCTCGGCCTGCCTACTCCTCTTGCATTCCCGGACTGACCCTTCCTCTTGTATAACCGCCGCAACCCATTTCGGTTCCTCGCCCATCTTGCCCAATTGGGCACTGACCCCCGACTCTCCGAATTATTTCCTCAAAAGGCGCCAACCAACCTCCCATTCCCTTCTGTCCAATTCTGAGCTTTACCTCCGCGGCCTCCCCTCGGACCTAAGTAGTCTTGCTCCGCGCCTTATTGCGGCACCACGTCCACCAACGGCCATTGATCCTCAAAAACTCCTCCTCGACCCCGCGATCACTTACTATCGTCGAGCCGTTTCCAAGAGCAATCCAAACTCTGCTGTCTCCAGCAAAGGTTTTGCGCACCCTCTCGCTTCGATCATCAGCGTAGCACAAAGTAAACAGATAAATTGCGGCCAACGCGACATCACTTGTCGAAAACTGGGACACGTAACGGCAAAGAAAATCTGCGTCATCATACTCAAGGCACAAGTCCAAATCGTCCATGGCCTCGCCTCTGTTGGAATTGATCACATTTCGCAGGATACCATAATAGTAAAGCACCTACGCAGCATGCGTCGCGCCGAGAGAGTCTGGTACCCTATCATCAACCTCTCGACTACCAGACTAAGCCGTAACCACAGGTAGTACTCAAAAGAATAAAAGAAGCGAATAGTCTGCATCGGCACTATCTCTTCGACATTGGAACATCGGCACAACTTCTTCTTCCCTTCTTCACCGAGACTATCTCACATCACCATTTTGCCTTTTTTCATTCTCCCTTCTTGTCTCCGTCTCTTCACCCTCCTGCCACAACAACGCAAACGCGCTTGTACGGATCCCGCCCTCTGTTTATGGAGAGACTATATTCTAGAACAAGCTTCTCCAAAAGTTCATGTGGCATGGTTCTGCGATCCCCGAGCCAAGAACCGCTTTAAGGCATTCCTTAACCAGCGTGACGCTGGAATCCATGCCACACTTCTGTGCCTCGTCTCTCAAAAGTTCCAATGCGATACCCATATCTGGAACGAAATAGACCCTTCCCCAGTTTCTTTTATTCCCGTTCATCGGCCGCGCAGGCTTCTCTCTCGGTGGGGAACAACAAGCCGCCATTTTCCTGGAACTATCTCGAATCTATCTAAATGGAATATGCAGCTGTGTCTAGAGGTGATCTTATATTTTCTCCGTTGATTGTTACTGTAATTGAAACTTCTCCATCTTCCTCCATCACCTGCCCCCAACTCGGCTCCCTTCCACCACAACCCTTCTCATGCTTATTACCCCTCACATTAATTTGAGGGTTTACTTTCTGGCCGGGGTTCAAACCCCTGTTATCTTCCCCCGCATGTGCATTATGTGTACGGCGTCGCTCCATATCGCTCTTTCTCTTGAGGCAGTCCCGGATCATAAGCAGCTTTCGGTTGCAGTAGGAGCAACTTATCTGCGGAAAATTGTATCCAGCCAGGGCGGGTACGGCTTCCCCGCTTCTAGTCCCAGCCTCCTGGACCTGCCTTATTCTTTCCCTACTCGTAGTTGATTGGGCCGATGAAAGTCGGGAAACTATGCTGACACGCGAAATCTCCGGAAATTAGCATAGCATGGTCCTTAAGACGTGCTGGGAAACCATTAAACATTATTTCGTCGGAGATTGGGATCTGCATAGTCATAGATGCGGACCTGAGGCGTTCCCCAAATGCAGAAATTGACTCCATTCGTTCATTCCATCTCATGTTGAAGAACCTGTCCTGTAATGTGCTAAGCTGAGCCTTATTGCATAGCCGAGGCTCCAGGTGATCCCACAGCTCATCCGTAGTAGCATCCCAGTGAACGCCTGCCACGGTGTCAAAGACCCTGGCTGCATCTCTTTCAAAGGCACAGGAGAGCATACTTCTTTCATCCTTCTCGTGAATTGGAAAGTCTTTAAGAAGAAGATAACACGTGCGCTTTGCATCAAAGAATGATCCGTCTCCGGCCTTTCGGCAACGTGAGTTCTTCAAAGAACTTCTGCATATTTTGTGGGCCACGTGTACTGGGTATATGGCGGGCGCCTCCTCTTCAGAGCCTCTATTTCCATCTTCTTTTGCACAGTCTACACGCCGCGTGCCTCGCTCGCATTGATTTACGCAGAATTGCCTGCCGGCGGCTCTGTCATCCTTTCAAACTTCTCAGTAAGCTGAACGACCTCCCTCACGGCCGTCGAAATACCATTTACTGCCTCGCAGATTTCGTCCATCATTGCGTCAGAGTACTTACCGGCCCTTGATGTATCTTCCATTTCAATTTCAACGTCGAGAGATTGAGAAACTTCGCTTGATCCTATGGCTGAAGTTTTTGAAAAATCAGTTTCTTGGCCGTCTTTTGATATGTCTTCGCTCGGATTCGCCCTTTTTCCTGAACGAACCATGTTCTTGTTCACAGGCGAAACTTGGCCTCAATTTGGCAACTATATCACTTCGTACTATTTCTTTTGGAAATCTCCTCTCTTTGTTCGGCGGAAATGTCGCCCTTGAGTACTGAAATTTTGACGGACCCCCTCCCAATACACGGTGATTAAACACTCTTGTTTAAAGTGCCTACGAGAAGACGGAATACCGGGAGTCTGCGAAGTGCCCGACAGACTCACCAAACAAAAATATCTTCTAAAACGGCGTTACCTTGCCTTAACGACGGAGTCCGGTCCACAGATTCAACGACAATCGTACCTTGATTGCATTCTCGCCTTGGCTAGCTTGGGTAGTCGTGCTGGTAAAATCGATTTTGTGTTACAACTTCATTCCGAAGTTGTAAAGCACGGACCATAACTAAAAGTAGCACAATAACTGATGCCTATATGGCCTTGGGGACCAGGTCAGGGGCACTTTATATAGACCTTTCAGGGCTCTAAATGCAAACTAGGTACTTGCTGACAGAATACTACTGTTCGTGTTAATGAACTTGCTGACAATACACGTACGTGCCACGTAGTAATTGAACACTAAAAGTACTGTACTTGTCTGAAAGCAATTGCACTGTGCAGGCCTGGCTAGAATAAGTAATGTAAAGTTCACTCGAAATGACAGATTCGTAAATTATTGAACTACAGATTGAGAGAGCGATCTTTTCCATATTGTGAGTGCTTCCTAAAAACATGAAAACACAAAATTTGCATGCCCAAACCCTCCTCTCGCAATCAATTTTCCGCTTTCTGTATGCACAAGTCACAGTTTTCTACGAGCCTTCTCACCGGACGAGGTTTTTTTTTGTGTTGAGTACAAAAATGTGTTATATCATTTCGGAGACAGATCGGTTTCCCCCGCACGCTGTTGCTGAGGAAGTTTCGCTCCCCTCCGATGTTACGATTCCCATAACTCCCTCTGCATTCATTTCCCTTCGACTAAACAACGGCCACGTTACCCGGTCAGCTCATAATGTCATTTCCAGATTCTGACGAAACGATCCCTCCCTGCGAGCTAGTCCGTGAAGCTGAAATCTCCGCCAACCCATCCGAGACCCCATCGCCGTTGCCACCACCACCTCTTCCCCCAAAAGGATATGGAAATAACGCACCTGTATCTCCTGCGACACATCAGACGTGTCAAAACGCATCTTCGCCCGCTTTTTCTCGTCTTCCGCCGAGACTTTCGCGTGCGCAATCTGGGCGTGCTAGTACACGGAGTACTCGCTGACTGAGCTCTGGTCTGCGCGGGAAGCAAAAATTTGATGACAGGGGTCTCAGTTGTGGGACTCAAGGGCGTGGAGCCTCCTTTACAAAGCTCGTACTTGAGATTTTTTAGCATCTGGCTGTCGGAGGTAAAAAATGGGACGCTACAACGCTTATCTTACTGTCTCGTTGACCAGAGGAAAATATAGCTCCTGATTCATTCGCCGCAAGTTCCCACACTCTACCGTAACCGAATCCCAACCGGAGACCCGAGAATCCAGAACTCGGTTCTGAAGGCGAAATAGATACGACCAGAGATGACAGCCGAAGTTGATAAGGAGAAGGGAATAGAGATGTTGCAGATGTTTTTCCGGAGGGTTGTGAGGAGGGAAAAGCGTACGTATTGAAGGGTTAGATACCGAGAGAAGTGGTAGAAAAGAAAAAGGACCTTCAGAGTCCAATTCAAGGACCAGAAAGACATTTACACCGGGGACTGCGTTCCCTATTATCCACAAGTGGGGAAAAAAAGCAAAAAATGACTAATACGCTGGCGGGGAATAGCTTATTAGGGTATTTATACTACAGTAAAAGGAGTTATATACTGCAGCACGGGAGCATTTTGAGCAGAAACGGGATTTGAACAGGTAGAAAGTTCTCTGGGGAGACCGGCTGCGAGAGGAAAGCCGCTATGAAGAAGAGCGACGTAGGGAGTACAAAGAAAGGCAAGCGCAATTGAAACGAGATGAGGAAAGGAAGGTTTTAGAGCCATATATGCAAACGTTGCTGATGGTACTTGCTGGTGGAAACCCACGTCAGAGAATCACTGTGCAGCCCGTCGAAGCAGCTCCACTGCACATGCACGCAACAAGGGAACCAAATGAACCTCAGCCAGACACTTTTTGTGACATCGAATTTGGTGATAAAACACGGGAATGAACATACACTCTAAAATATGGTTTACTCCAGATACATTTTGGCTTCTCTACTAAGATGGGGCATGTAAAATTACAAATCTGATTGGGGCCGACTTTTTTGTGTTCATATTGAACATAAGTACATCAAGATGCAGTATAATTCTGCGCTTTACTCTTTCGTCGGAAGCAGTCGATTACAAAAGCGGGGAATGGCTCTTTTTAAGCACGCGTTCTCCATTCTGAGCTCTGACGAGCGGATTTTGCTTGTAGAGCACTCTGAATGACATCGATGGAAGACGATAATGGCACCTCCTGGAAAGACTTCAGTAGAAATGGATAATTGCCTTTACTAAATGCGGAATATAATGCACATATACCTCCTACTTTCTCATAAAAGACCTCTTTTGTTCTGTATAGTGATCCACATTCTGTAATTACAGAGTCTTGCATGCTGTCAGGTGCGTTACTTTCACATGTAATGATCAGCCCGCTGGGGAAAAGCCAAACACATTAGAAACATAATAGTCGTGCTACTAGCCATTATAAAACATGCTCCGTATCATGCTTTAGAACTTTGCTGAAGATAGAGTTTTAATCCATCTGGAACGGTACATAAATTTCTTAAAACAGAATAATTCTCCCTAACGCTCTTTTGAACTGCTCAATCTCCGCGACATCGGGCATTGCTATTCTTGCAGCTTCATCGTTTGATAACGTTTTAGCAATAAAACGTGGAAATTGGAGAAAATTAAAAGCTATAGTGCAGATTGACCCACAAAAATACATAATTCAGACGTGGATCCTCTTGCCAAACAACGCGACGCAGTGACAGTCCAGGATCGGTTTCGACGCTTTGGCCTCCAACGCATGCGGCATACCATCCATCATGGCTGTATGGAGAGTGGGAGCTAAAGCGAAACTCAAATTTTCTTAAATGGCTACGAAACGCGCCTTGACCAAAACCACATAAAGTGAGCAGCGACTGGTCACAACCTGAGCCAAAAAAAGGATCAAAAGACGACAAATAGGGATAATCAAGCACTTATCTTTTGATGAAGCGATCTCTGCGTCTTTCCTCTCAGTAGTTAGCTTTTTTCGAATGAAATTTTTGGGATTCGGTAGTGATAAAGGAGAAATAAAAGTTTAAAGGGAATTATCGATGATGTGATGAAAATTTGGGCGCTCAAATACTGCTTCGGAAGCTCATTTGTACCAGATTATTTCTACGGACATAATTTTTCCTCTTATCATTTCTGTGTAAGTGCCTAATTACTCAAATCACTATCGCCGAAATTGTGTTGGTGTACAGACCAATATATGATTTTAGGTAGCTCTCACTTATGTAGATTAGCAACCCGATTAAACAGTATCATTGAGCCTTTCGAGCTCCCATACTGTAAAAAAAACCCCTTGTTTCCCTCATTGCACCTCCTTAACATCACAAACCTTTTGACGGATTTCATGTTTACCCAAATGAATCTGACTCACACAGTTCGCTCTACCCTGTGGCGCTACACTGAAGAAAGTTCAGCTTGTTTTTACTGGGGAAGGCATCTATCGCGGATCACAATTCGCCGTCTTGGATTGCGTGGCGAATTTGGGAAGGATTTCGGACCTTCTTGTGTGTTAGCGACGAATATTTTGAAAGAACCAACAGGATTCGATTGCAAACAGTCTTCCACTCTGGGTGTGGAGGCTTATATCCAGCGATTGACGCTTTTATAAGCATAAAATTGTGATTCACCGGAGTAGAAAGCAGATTTGATTGATGGATTGGACGTTGGAAAATGTAACGTTCACTTGGGATTGAGACTCGATTTCACGTTGACCTTTCATCACGAAACCTGTCAATTACTTTCTCTATCGTTGAAGACTTTGGTCACCTCCGTTTGTCCACCTCCCTATTGAATTCCACAAATCTACCGGGTGGTGAAATGTGCGGGATGACTTCATCACGGACACTTTTGTCAACCCCTTGGCACCCTCCCGCAGAAGATTCCGTATTTTATACCAGCTAAATTCACTCAATGCAGCGAAAAAAGTGAAACAAGGAGATAGGAGACTTTCATTGCGAATTCTGCAACGGGTAGACTTATTGCCGTCCCCATTTCCTTAGAGTTTTGCACCCGGGTGTCTACGCACTACTATGAAGCGTCGTACGTAGTGTGTAGTAAGGAAAATGGAGACATATGGAAATTTTAAACAAGTTCTAGCTCAGGGAATCCGTAGCGGTATCATTTTCCAGTATTGCCTGCCTGATAACTGAACTCCACGTTTCTTCGTTTCTTGCAGATCTTGGGATATTCTTGACCATCTGAAGTCAACCGAGGATGACTTCATACTGACAACGGAGGTATTGCTCGAGAGTATTGATCAGGCGAAAAATTAGGAGATGGAAGACGCAAAGAAGCAAGAAATAAGAGCCATGATGAAACATGGAACATTCAAAGTAATTATTAAGGAAGAGGTTGTACCAAATAATAAAGTTTTACCCGGGAGATTCGTCCTGTCAATCAAATGGTCTATTGGATGAAAAAAAAGGATATCTCACGTTTTTTTACTGGAAGTAACCGCGATAATATGAAAATATCGTGGCTCACTCGTCCCCTACTTTGTAACCTCATTCACTAAGATTGCCTGAATCGTTAGCAGCAGTATTCAGATTCGAAGTATGGACAGTATATACGTAGTGAAATGAACTTTTGGGTCTGTTTCAGGGATCAATGATCTAATTTGCTAATCGAACTCGATTACTGTTTAATTGGTTAGTTTAGCAATTTTCTTTTGGTTTACAGTGACTTCTCTTGTAAGACTACCTAGAAGTGACCGATAAGGGGCTTGCCATGGGCAGGCACTGGCCCTGAATTTTATTCAGTTACTAATTTGCTAACTGCTGACAAGTAGCTAGTTACTTAACCGACCGGCGGCCCAACTTCTAACTTAGTATTTATTATTGGGCTTCTTTAAGTGCCCAAGTAAACAGTTACCAAAAGTTTGGCTCTAGTTGTTATTACCACCTTTCGCGACCCGTTTCTCCTTCTAACGGCTCCCTCAAGCGTGTATATAGAATAGCCATCCCCTTTGGTCCCGATCGTAGCCCTTCAGACTGATCATCCGCCAGGCTTAGCCCTTTTTCTTTTGTTCCATCAAGTTGCATTTGCGCATGTTCCTCAGGGAGGAATGTATCTCTGGACCCGTTTAGGCCGAAGCTCCCCTAGGAAGACTGTATAGGAAATACGCGGCGTTCAAGCTATTCAATGAAGGAGGACACAAACATCCATTAGAGCCTCGCTCGCCCTCGTTGCGCGCTACTCGCAAAAATTCGCTCAGATTCGGCCTTTATTTGGTTGATCGCCGACTTCAGTCGTTCTTTTCTACCATCCATTTACTTTTCTTTTGCTTTTGGTCCACAGGAACACATCCCTTCCTTGGTTTTCGCCACCTGCTTCCGTTCATCGAACTCTTTTCCTTAGTAGTTGGCTACGTATTGTTGGCTCTTCTGGACACTGTGTGTCCTTTGACTCAACGAGTGTATAATGAATCTCTACCAAACCGGTCTGCCAGACCACAGAGCTACTTCCCTTCACAGGGCTTAAAGAGAAAACGAACTCCTGATAGACGCACAGGTACTAACTGCTTCTTCTTTTATTTACCTATACATTCTGGTTCGCTACCCTTTCGGGCTATGTCTGTGCGTTGAACTAAAAGATAATAACCCGACTTACAACTAATAGTTTGAGCTGTTTGCAAGGATGTATATATATTAAAAAAACCTATCCCTGAATTCTAGCCCAAATCGGACCAATATCTCAAGTTGTTTCGATCACTATACGGCCTATGCAATGCCGGAGATCTATTACATAAGAAACCAGACAACCGTTATCGCAAAGGAATGAAGATGGAACTTTTCATATAGAACCGGATCTCTACTTCCTGAAAAGTGAAGGGGCGCTTCATGACTGGGTGGTAGCTACGTATACGAAATCCTACGTTGCGGCGACTAATATTTTCGGAAGCTTCCGAAGCTTACCAACAAGATATTTGAAATGAAAGAAGAGTCTCCCTTACCACCTGAATTTACTGGATTCATACTTGACTAGAACGAAGGTAATTTCGGCACCACCAAATATATTTTTGGAAACTCGAATGCCTACCCGGTGAGGTATCGTTTAAGCATTTTGGTTGATTCGCATGAAAATGGCGAGGCTATAAAATTCAATACTCAGACATCTCTTTGAAGTAGCGCAACTGGCGCAGATTGCAGAGAATAATTTCGAACAAAATCTTCGTCAAATTTTGAGAAGGATAAATAATTTGATCACGTAGAAGGAAGTGATAACCCGATAAAGTCAAGTACTATTGAGAGTATTAGTTTGCATCAAAAATCAACTGCGTCGGAGGCTAAGACCTCTGTCGTAGCCCTGCGTGGAGTGGCGGATATTTCCATAAACCAAATAACGTACTTAGTCAATAATTAAGTTTGTCTCAATAGTACCAAATATAACGGGAAACCATACGCATTGTTGTCTCGCAAATAACGAAAGTGTTCCTCGAATTTGGTGTTCATCGGCGATGTTGACGACAGCCTAGCTTCTTTATAGTTTGATTACTGTAAATTTGGGTGAGTTTCGCGCCCCAAAATGTCTGGAGAAGTTCACCGTCTTCAGCGATAAATTTGACACATCCGTTGCGCTATCGAAGGAAACAGATATAATGCTAGGAAAGAAGGTCCTCTTACAACTTCTATCAGATAGCAAAGTCTCCTAGAAGTTATATATACGGGCTCAAGTACTTTCGAGAATCCCGAAATGAGAAGATTTTCCCGACGAGGAAATCCCTGACATCTGTGTTAATGGGAGCGCGAGTGCTGTTGCTGAAAGGCCTACAAAGTTAATGAGCTGGAAAATTCCTCGAAAGGTCGTCAATGAAGGCCAAATAAATATCCAACGGAATTTTTCAACATTTTACCGGTGGAAGTACCTTGAGAACACGACTTGTTGAATAAGAACTTCATAAACATCGACCCGCACAATTCTTCAGAGGATGTATTGGCACACAACATCAACGAAATGGGCGTAAGTTCAATTGGAAAGGTACTCTGAGTCTAAGGTAAACCTGGGATCAAAATTGATAGCAACCCAGTGGTCATCGCAAGAGCCACGCACGCTCACTAGCGAATGATCCAAATGCCACTGGGGAACCTCGGATTCAAACTGAAATCCCAATTATAACGCAAACCATGCAGAAGTGAGCGGGATCGTTTGTTACGAAACTCAACATCATATACAGCTTGCCCACCATCTGGCAAGCCTCCTTGAGACTTCAAAAATGAACCGTGGAATCACTCCTTTGTATCAAAGCCTATCTCGCTTCTTGCTCATAAATCTCCTCAAAAATTACATTGAATACAGATTAAGGAACAGAATCCATCTGCTTGCTGGACAAGAACGGTACTTTCACTAAAGGGATCCTATAATTAATTAATCTTTGATCAATATATCTGGCCTCTGTAAGACCAGCCAGGACGGATACTTTAGAGTATATGTGGAAGAAAATTATAATTGGACAGTATACGGGAACTCTTGTCTGCCTCATCATCGTTTTCGGACTTCGAACCGACTTTTAAGTATGTTGGAGTGCCTCGAACACATTCCTTGTTTCCTACTATGACCTTTCGGAAGTCGAGGACCTACCTTACATGAATGGCCATCGATGTGGACGATTCCTGAACCATTTGTTACTTAGAGGGGTCGTTGCTGTTCCTCATAATTCCATGGCGGCAACCTGCGACAAAACCAAGTTATCAACATGCAACTCGTTGCAAAACATCAAATGCTTCAATACTTCAGTCACTCGCTGCAAATATTTCTGGTTTCCCTCCGAGTCATCGTTTCCGCTTTTATTGATCCCCTAAATATGTCGTTTTCATCATTTCCGCTCAACCCTTTTGTACCACCTCAAAGCCAACAAAAAAATCCTTTCCCCCTCTCACCCCGTGCTGTCCTACTTTTTCTTCTCCCTCCGTTGTACCATCTCATTGTTCTGGTTAAG
Source organism: Kappaphycus alvarezii (assembly GCA_002205965.3). NCBI lineage: Eukaryota > Rhodophyta > Florideophyceae > Gigartinales > Solieriaceae > Kappaphycus > Kappaphycus alvarezii. The sequence continues at coordinate 190,450 of NADL03000070.1, forward strand.
GAGATTTTAACTGTTCTGGTCACTGTTATAATAACTAGGACATCTCGAACCATCGTCAAGTTCACTTCCAAATGCCTGGCGATATATGTCCAGATAGAGTTGTTACGCTTTCATCTTCTCTTGAAAATAACTTTTATCCTGCCCCAGTCGCCTTTATCTGTTTATTTATTTATTCTGTCCAATTCGCCTTTTATGCTTCCATCTGATACTTTGAGCTGTAGGAATAACCCGGGAGGATAGCAATCAGTCGGATTTGTTGCTTGGATTGAGGACGGTAGGGAAGAAATTCGCTCTCTGGTTTGTTTGTATTCGCTGGTTTCGTTTGTTCCGCGTTTGCGCCATGTTTTTAGTTCTCAGGTTTCAAATTAGTTCAACCTTTGGTTCAGTTGCTCTCAATACACCCCTACTTGTGTTATTTGAGTTTTACGTCAGACTTCTTTTGATCTTATGTAAAATTTTCCACCTTGACTTGCTGACTGTTGTTTTCCTTACCAGGCCTCTACTCTGAAACTCGCTGCATTCTATGCGCTCTCTTTCACTATAGAAACTGTGCTCTGATTGAGGTGGCGATGTGAAGTGCATGTGACTTCTTTTAGATGCGTTTGGAATACAGTATAAAGTAGGCACCCGACGATCTGGTAAGAAAGGGGAGTGTAATTAGTTTTCAATACGGTCGTTGTCAGGCGCAATATGATAAAGAATATAGTGCCGCTGTTGTACTGCGCATATATAAACATCAAAGCTCTTTCACTAACTCGCTCTCCGACAAGATCATAAATAAGTTTAGCAGTATTTTTACTGCATTCCGTTGTTCCAACTACGGTACACAGTCTCGGATGTTTTGAATAAAAAAATTACTCTATTTCTTACTATCCTACGTCTATCTCTGCTCCTATCCCCACGCTGTCGATACATCTACCTCACAATACAAGGGTACGATTGCTCGCGTAGTGACTGTACCAAAAACGACAAAAAATAATATAAAATGTAGACGTGGACCTATACATCCAGGCAATGGGAAGCAGCGGAGGGACCGACTTTTTTGATGTTGCCTTCGTGAATCCCCTTGCTCCCTCCAACAGAAGAGTAAGGGCCTTCAACCAATTCCTCTCTGAATGCGGCGCGAAATGCAAAGCAGAGAGATATCAATCCTTTATCGCGACCTCCACCAGAGGCAGGCTCGTGCCTGTGCCAATCTCCACTCTTGGAGGTTGGCACCCGGATGCATGTGCAGTGCTAAATGACGTGGCAAGAAACGTGGCTGTGAGGGCACTGGAGACGTACGGAAAGGTTGGGGGGTTGATGCAAAGGCACGCTGCAGCAGCCGTCATGTCCAATGCGGCCTGCTTGATGGCTGGCCTGAAGGTAGCATTTTAGGAAGCGTAGTTCCTTCCCCATTACGCTGTAGGTATACCCTTTTTGAGTCGATTGCGGTTGTCTGGAAAACCATGGGATAGGTCGGAAATATCTTCCAACAGTAAAACACCCAAACGTATTGGCTTCTTGGACCTATAGTGAAAGGAAACCTACAGAAAGTTGGATGTGAGAGTGTTCGATACACGTTAGGACGTGCGCATTACTTACTGAAATCATAAGGCCATGATTTAAAAAGTTATTGTTCTAATATGTACAGAGTGGTAGAGGCTCAAGGTGTAAGGTCTAAGGATAAGTCAGTTTCAGGAATGTACTAGGCGAGTGTCAGGGAAAAGTGTCATTTATTTAGATAATTTATCAAAACCCATACAAACTGGAGTTATTTTATCTAGAACTCTCGGGAACAAGTCCAGAACTGACATTTTGGCGGGTCAAGGTCCATTATTGGGCAAAATGTCGACCCAACTCATCATTTACTTATGTATTTGTAATTTTGCTTTCAATCAAGCTTTTACCAGTCTATCATAGGTATTCGTAACCCTTCTGAGGATTTTTATACTTATTTGGTGAATAAGGCAGAAGAAATAAACACACAATTAGTTGTTGGCCCTGAAATGAACCAAAGTTTTGCTCTGCAGCAACCTTGCCTACGGAAAATTTGGTGTCAGCGCGTCGATACCCGAGGTCCACCTTTTTTCTCTTTTCACACTATTTTACATTAACGTCCTATTCTTTTATAATATTTATTCAATTTTTGCGCCCCAGACTCTGTCCCAGTACAGAAAAATAGGAAGGTCAAGGTGGATACAAGGTTCTTTTCTCCAGAGTAGATACCCATAGCTGCTGAATCGAATTAAGTCTCATTTCTTATCCAGTTTTGCACCATTGGTGGTTTTACTTCTCTCAATAGGATTTTTTGCAACGTTTAAGCTTTCCGCGGATCACATTTCTGCTTTAAAAGCTGTATGAAAAACATACCGTCAAGCCGATCGTGGAACACATTCCGGTATATCATCCTAACTACTGCCCACCAGAGAGCTTATCTACTGCCTCGCAGATCACTTTAAGAGAACGATGAAGAGAGATATTCATGTGATCCTTGATTTCCCTGCACTGTTTTTCCCATTTTCCGAAAGTGTCACAAACTGGAAACCGTAGAGTTGTCTTGTACTTTACGATCGGAGAGAGCAGTGCGCAGTTTTTCGAAAGGAAAAAATTGCGCATTACTCGTTGAATAGCAACACGGGGCTGAAGGCCACAAGGCTCATTTTTGAAGAATATGGCCATGTAGTATGACTATTGTGGACATATAAAGATCAGAGATATCTTGTGGATCTTTAATTCCGAACTTTATGTACTTTGACAATTAATTTTAACCCAAAGTTGGTAATTGGTCTGCCAACTGTTCTGGACGAGTATTAAAATGCGCATAAAGCCGCAATTTTGTAGAGGAGTGCATTACCCGTGAATCTAAAACTATCTTTGAAAGTTCGCATCATTTAAAAGGGAACTAATGTTTAGTTTCAGATTTCTTGTAAGTTCTAATATGGAGTTATTCCTTTCGACATAAACTAAAATCGAGCTGAGAGCCTTGGTGTTTATATTTCGAAATTTAAGGTCTCGGACGCAAGGAATAGCAGAAATAGCAGAAAATTGGGTACCAAAGAACTGAAGCAAAATAGCTATTGGGCAATTTAAAATGCCTGTACTCATCATCATTATATATTATTTTTAGTAGTTGTTCCTTCATGAGTCCATATTTTGACTCAAACTGAGAGTTATTAGGTAGGTTTAAGTATGAAGTATACCGAGGTGAATCAATTTTTAAGATCTTTCGTGAACAGAATAAATATATGCTCCGTGTGTCATTCATGGGATACTAAAGTTCTCGACGGACATGTTAGTGACTCGCAGATAACCAAAGACTCGTATTAGTTACTGCGTGGGTCTAGTTTTGAAAGCAAACCATGAAAATCGCCTCGAAATATACTTCTCCTATTCGAACGAAAACGAATTAATTTTGCTTCAGATAGCCATGAAAAGGTATAATTGCATTCAATTGTGTCCACGTAAATCTTCACAAATTCTCTCTTAGAAATAACAAATAAGTGGAAAATGTAAATTTATTCTCAAATAGTCATTGATTTCTTGAGACTTGACGAAGTTAATCTTATTTGCTGATAAATTAGTTAGACTCCCGCGAATATTCATTTGAAATGGCTCATTGAACTCAGACGTAATTCAGGAGTTTATTGATGCAGTAGATAAAAAACCTATGAGCAACTTCACTGTTAATTTTTCAGCTATTCCCAATTGATCATGAAAATTTGGGCTTTTTTCATTTTTTATGAGTAATTATTGGAAAATGGATGGTATCTAAATTTCAAAAAACTGCATTCTCAGTAACTAAGGTAACATAGTTAATTTACTTTGGAACAGCTAATTTTAATAAGCTTGAAACAACTATAACGAACTTCAAAAGTTTCATGCCGCAAAGCAGTGAATGTATCGAGACTTTGAGCAAGACTTTGGTATAAATATTAATGTTATGTTACCTTTGTAGTACAGCAACTAGAACAGTACTTGTGCGAAAAATATCATATAAAACTAGAGAAAATTTAATATTTAAATGTTTTATGAATACTCTCTAGCACCATTGATCTTCTTCAAAAAGTAAGAAAGAAAGTTTTTCAGGAGAGGCCTCAATTTTGGAGGCCAAAACAAGTTCTTTTGTCGTACCGAATGTTACCTATGACAAATGTGAAGTCTATGCGTTGTGTGAGGTAAGTAAACTAAACAGACATAATTTGTCCCAATAAGATAGCATTGCGTGTCTTCACTGTACTCTTAGGCCATTTATAAACAAATATTGATTCATAATAACAGAAATTAGCTGCAAAGTTACTTACATAAATAGCAAATTTACAGCGTTTTCATAGAGCGGTAAATTTTTTTGTTGAGCTATGATAAATGTCCCATATGTGTTATATGTTTGTGAACAATGTGAAAAAGCGAAATTGAAAATCTATTGTAATGGACTTCCAGATTTTTAAATGAGAAATAACTAGTGTGCTAATATGCTTCTTGCTCTAAATGCAGCATGATAGCAATTTGTTTTGCTTTATCCAACAGTTTAAAATCCAAAAATTTGATTACTTGCCAGCAGAAATGGTGAGATTAGACAAACAGAGACAATTTGAGATGAATCAAAAACTTCCAGCCTGAATTGGTATGGCTTGTGGAGGGGTATAAATTGGACCATTTATCGATACAATCGGATATGATCGCTTTCAGGTGTGTGTTTTCACGTATTTTCATCGTCATTATAATCAGCTGAAACGCTAATCAAATTTCTTCCGGTTACTTCTTTGAGTTCTTTTTTCTTTAAATATTGCGAAATCAAGATTCGGTGACCACGATGACACCAGATGTTTTATGACGCAATAGGTTTTATAAAAGCTGAAGTGAATAGCACAGAGGTCCCGGGAAAAATTAAAATTTAGTATGAGCGTTCTTAATAATAACGTGACTGTTTCGACCCGAGGTGAAACTCACTCAATTTAACACTATAACCATAATTTAAAATAGGTGTACGTATCACTATTTTTTTCCATTGTCTTTCACTTCACTATATTCTCCTCGAAATAAATTTCAGGTATAATGAATTAAAATTTGAAAGTGATTTGAAGAAATGTAGGATACATATATCACTAGGTCTAATTGGGCAACTGTCACTCAAATCGTTTTCCATTACTTCTTGATTTAAAGTTACGTTACATATTTTTGCTCATTGATTTCTTGAAATAACTAAAAATGTCCCATAGAACGTCATATTCATATCCTAAGAGGATGTATGCGACAAATTTCTAAAAGCAAACTCCTTGGAAAATCGTACGCCCATCACTGCAATGAGATCAAAATCATACTATTTCTAAACTGAAATCCTATTCCACAATTATTTGCCGCCTCACCAAATTGGATATAATCACTACAGAGGAAATTTCATTGAATTCTTTGTTGTAAAATTCATTTTCGATTCGCAAAGTATTCCTATATCTACACTGAACATTTTTCAACATGGACTTATCTGCTTCAAATTGAAATGAAATTGCGAAATCGCTTTTCTATTCAATGCCTCGGTGTACAACGACTCGTTTAGTTTTCTTAAAAACGCAATTTCCGCGTCCATATAGTCTCATTCCAAGAGATGAAATATGTTTCCACCACTTTTCTCAATTAGATCAACTTCAGGATCATGGCTCAACGACTAGAAAACTAATTTGAAGCTAAAATCTCCCACATTCCTTTATCTACAGAAAGGTTTCAAAGGGCTTGCTACGTTTCTTGTATCAAGCGGGTAGTATCTTAATGTATTTGATATTTTCTATTATAAATTAATGATTACCTCTCGTTTGCAGAGTTAGTTTACTACTATTTTTGACAAATGAGATAAAAAGTTTTTCGAAATGCAGGGTTTGCTAAGTTTGAATGTATTCTATTAATATCCAAATATACAAATTAATCTAAAAGAAGTTATTTGACTGAGTTAAAACTGACATACTTACAATCATTTAGACGTGACACAATTCACAGACACAGAAATCAGGCAAAAAAACTACAAATATATTAGTTTTAAAATTTTTAATAAAAAATTCTACTCTCCACTCCGATTCTTCCCAGGTAAGCAAAGTATAGCACTTTTCGTATTCTTGAGGCTAAATAGATTTCAGATGATTCGTACTTGTTGTGATATGTTTCTTTTAGGATATCATATATTTTGCTCTCTTTGGAATAAATCAGTACTACCTCTTCAGAACTTTTCTGAAATAAACATCTTTGTAATGTGGTGTACCTAACTAATTCATTGAAAGCCAATTCTTTAAGGCCCAAAAAACGCAAATGATTAGGTCTGTGATCTGCCAGAAAAATTTTCAACGAGGTTTGTGTAGTGCAATTGGCACTCACATTGTACTGCCATCGGCAGAGCTAATTTTGGTGATCTTTTCTTTGATCTGATTCACTGCTAACCAGCAGGCACTGTACTGTACACTATAGTAAGGGCAATTTTCGCTTGTCGCCCATTATTATTCCGGGTATTGTATAACCACCGAGGGGCTTGAGGGCTTGCAATGTGGACCACTCGGCCCCCAAATTGGACCTGATAATTTCGCAGGTGAAAGGTACCTATTGGGCCAAGTGTCGAATTTACTTACCTTTAACTTGGATCTCCCTTACTTGGCTGACCCTAACTTCACTCACCCCGCCGTCGTAGATAAAAATAAACTAGCCAACTAGTATTTATACCTACCTGACCACTACGGCCCCAGATTAAACAGCCTCCCCGGTGTTGGCTCTGAACTTGACTTCCAACTTCCGCTTTGCAGAAACCTTGCCAACGGCAACTTTGGCTATAGCCTCGTTTATCCGCCTGGTCCCCCCTTTTTATTTCCCTCCTCTCTATCCAATATTATAATACCCCTTTGTTGTTTGTTTGTGATATTTATTCACACTTGGCGCCCCGGACTCCGGCGTTTATATACAAGTAGGATCTTCGAGGTTGTCGTAGGTGACAATACCCTTATCTCCAAAGGAGATATTAAGAACTGCTGACCCACTACTGCATCTTCTTTGTCCACTATTACACCCATGGTGTCTACGGTTCTTTGGAATCGATCCTTATCAAGTTTCTAGCATTCCGCGGACCACGGTCCGGCCTACAACCCGGACGACAAGTATACCGTCCTGCCGTCCAAGGAATTACCCCGCTCTTCTAACCCCATTTCTCCTCGCCTTCGGCGAGCTGTGCTACTGCATCGCAGGGTGCTTCAAGATAAAGAGGGCAGCAAAAACCGTGTAGGTCTTGGTACGTGTGTAGGTTTTCTCATTTTTTGACGGTGTTCCGTTCCTAGACGAGAAGAACTGCGCACCGCGCATTGCACTACACAAATCTGGTCTCCCGACCTAGACCTTATTGGATTAGCTCCGAATTCGAAGAAGATTCTCAATAGTCTCACCTCTGGTAACTCTACCTCCAAGTGAGATTCTCCGTCTTTAATAGTTGGGGATTGAAGACGCCCCTTTATCAACCTTTGTTAATTTCTCGGTTCCTCGTGGTCGAGCCGCCACCGGAGGATAAGGAATAGTGGACTACGAAGCGGAATGTCTTCCATTGGATCTAGTCGGCTTCTTACTCGAGCGTCCACTGCTCCAAACGGTGTAGCCTCTTCAACAGTACCCCGTACGAAGACTCGTTCGAGGTCTGTGGCCGGAAACATACCGTCGGTCACGGAAGCACCCCCACAGGACATCGACTCCCGCTCTGGAGCATGACACATCTCTCCGGGAGGAAATTTGCACTTTGGTGCTCACGGAGATTGACACTGTTAAAGGAGAGATAAATGCAATTCAGGAATCTCTGAAGACGAGTGAAGTCCGGTTTGATGTTATATTTCGTCAGAAAGAAGCTCGTCTAAACAGCATAAGTGAATTAAATGTTGCTATAGGAACCCTGCGGGATGAGGTTGCAACTCTGAGGCAGGATGTTAACCGTCTGCTAGAAGACCTAGCCGTCGAAAAAGCTAGGGTATAGAAAGAGCCGAATGTATCAGCACCCGTCTAAGCCGTCTCCAGTCTGGGCGTACCGGGTACCCAAACTCTCGATTCACGCAGACCAAGGAGTTCTCGGTACTAACGATGTCGAAGGACCTCGTAGTAATGACGAAGAGATGATGATCAGGATGGAGATCGAAGACGTGGTGACCGTTCGCAACGAGGAAGAAAAGCAAAGTCCTTAAACAAGAACAGGGTCAAGAAGAACAATAGGAATTACATAAGGACTCATCGTCTCTGAATCTTGCTCACTCGACGGAATTGAGAGAATTGTTCTGAAGCCTATTCTACGGATCCCGATTCGGATCTCTCTTAGATGAATCGGGCATCCGAAAGGAAGATATGACAAGGCGCGGTCGCGAAGAAGTCCAAGAACCGCTCTTTCGAACAAAGTCCGAACTGTATCAGAAACCTCTGGTAGATCCACCAGGACACGAATTGGCCTTCTGAAGAACCCGGCCTGGGTGGGTAGGTCTCGAGGAGTTACAGCCAACAAACCATTTGTACCGTAGGCTGCTATTCTATAGAACGTACAGCTTGAAGCGAACTTTCCAGTCATTAATTCCTCTCAGACAGGGAAAGCTCAGACGAAAGCCAGACGCATTGTGCAAAAGATTAAGGAAGGATTTTTTCTCGGGTGAAGACCCTATCATGGTGTTGGCTTTCTGGCACTGATGGTTAGGGAGTTCAACCTCCAGGCATACAGAATCTCAAGCCTTTCGGGTTCTTCCGACTTCTTAACCGGAATTGCAGAAAGCAATTTCGCTCTGTCGCCGAAACAACTTCCCAGACAGGAGGTATTGCGAGCTGGCCGGAGGCAGTCCATTGGATGCTTCGATCGTTCGCCACTGACGATGCCATACAAAATGTGGTACTCGCATGCGAGAATTTCAGCAGCTACCAACGAAGGCGAACATGACTACTATTTGCGCCTTTTGACCCCAGCAGCCGTTGTGGTAACGTTCATGACGCCCAGAGCTTATCAACATGTACATCGACGGACTGGACCGCCGTATAAGGGATTTCAGCCATTACCGACGCACAAATAAGGCAGCTACCTTCATAGATATTGTTGAGTACGCCGAGATTCAAGGCATCTCTGTCAGAGCTCGCTCTCAAGCGCACCGAAAGGTCTCAATAGAGTCCCATCCGGTCACAACTAGTACCAGAATTACGGCTCTTGTGGGATCCAAAGTACCCGTCAAAGAAAAGGACTGTTGCCCTGCTAGATTCACCGTCCGCATCTCAAAATTCAACGATTGAGTATAATGTCGATGGAAATGACTACGAGCTCACATTATTGACTAAGCTGGTGCTTCGGATATTCCAACTTGTATGACGGATGAAGGACTTACTTCCATTTCCGAAGAGATCTCTTATGATACCTCTCTCCTACTCTCGGATCGAGGAAATACTCCCGCACCGCGAATCCCATACCCAAACCGCCACACAAACTTCAACCGCCCAGGTGGGGAGCGAACCTCGGCGCCGTCACCGTCACGACTCACGAAAGAACAGCAGATGAGTCCCGTCATAGCCTCATATGCCACACATGCAATGGCTGGGGACATATTTTCCCAGAATGATTTTTTCTTGGGGGAACTTCCATCGGTATAACGGAGCTATGAAGCTTTGACCCCTCAGGAGAAGGCCATAGTACCGCAGACAAGCCATAACGTCGCCTTGATGTTTAAGTCGGAGGCCCAGCATCCCACTACGGAGCCTAGGAGATGCCGCTAAACTGCATGCTTCGGCGACGCCGATAGGTTTCATACCACCGGGTCCATCCCCGCGCGGTCCCAGATAACTTTTTCGAAAAAAAGTAAACCGATCCTCCCATTGGAAGAGATTGTAACCTCGACACAGTTGAAAACCAATCTGGGCCCCACGGTGCCGCTGTCTCACTCACAAAATGGTAGCACTTCAGTACCGCCCGGATCCCGAAATGCAGCTGTTCTGTATCCCAAAAATTGTAGGTTGCAGTGGCTTAGATCACCTTTTCAAGCTTCGTCCATGGAGGAAGTTTAGGAGCATGAAACACCCAGACAGAGTCATGATCATGGCACGACGCAGTAACAAGTATATGCTGATATCTGCCTTTAACAGGGCTCACGCATCGGACGCTTGCGGTTAGACACTGGATCAGGCCCGACTTCGTCCAAAGTTCGGAACTACCACCAGAAGCGATGAATCGTCTACCTTATGCCCGCTCTTGCGGACATCTGTGATGCAAAAACAATCCGTTGAGAACACTTTAGACCATTAAGATACCCATCCGGTGGAAGATATCTTGCACTGGTCATGTTCATCGTATACAAGAGGCTCGCCGCACCAGTAATTTTAGGAACAGATTTCTGCGACCGTTTTTTGGAATCCATTCGTCTCCGGAAAAAATCTCGTTGAGCTCGAAGGAGGAATTACGGTTAGAATAGTACGAAGGCCTTAAAATGGGCACGAGTAAGAAAACGCTACCAAAGGAACTGGAACCACCCTTGAAGGACAGAAGGGCATCGCCCAAAATTAGGATGTCCACCCGGGCTACTATTTCACCACAAAGTCAATCATTTGTCCGGTAACAACAGACCGCCACGGCCTGCTAGTATACAACCTGACTCAATCTGTAAACAAAGCCGGACTGGCAGCCGCCAATGGTATTGCACAAGTGGAAGCCGGGGTCCCATTTCGGTTGTTGATCGCGAACTTCACAGAATCCCCCATAACTCTCTATTGTTGCAAATAGTTGCTCAAGCTTACCTCATCCATCAATAACAGTACCAAGCCAGCTAAGTTTCGGAGAAGTACTCGCATCACCGAAGAAATATCCCAGAGTATGGTCCTGCACCACCGCATGCTGGGACACCAGAGCCCGTGCTTTAAGAACACGAACACAAAACTCTGAATGAAGAAGCTTCAATACCAGAAAGTTCTACAAAAGCAGTAGAAACCTCTACTGGATCCACATAGATCCAACGTTGGCCACTCGATTCAAGAAATGCTGAACAGGTACTCGAGTATGTGGATGTTTTGCTGGAAGCCATCAATACTGTTGAACACCACACCGAACTGATTCCCAGGACTAGTCCTATCGCTCAATTTCCTTACCAGCTGACCCAAGGCAAGGAAATTAGAAGCAACCGAGGTATAGAGAATGTTAGAAGCAGGCGTAATTAGCCCGCACATCATAATGGGCTGCACCAGTGGTGCTATTTCCGAAGCCCGATGGGAAGAGCCGTCCCATCGGCTTGGATAGTTTTTGCGTTGATTATAGAAAACTGAACGCCGTCACAGTGAAGGACACTTACCCGTTACCAAGGATGGATGAATGTATTGACTGCTTGGCGGATGCATCAGTATTCACTACCCTTAAATGCAACTCTGGTTACTGGCAAGTTCAATTGGAAAAGGGGGAAGAGAAAAGACTGCCTTTGTGTGCCACTCAGGATTATATCGCTATAGGCGAATGCTGCTCGGATTATGCAATGCACCTGCTACCTTTCAGCGAACCCCCCACATTTTTCTGTCATCATGCCGATGGCGCTCCTGTCTCGTGTACCTTGAAGATGTCATCATTTTCTCCAAAAACATAGAGGAGCACATCCACCATGTCGAAGAAATTCTGCCGGTGTTGCAACATGCTGGTGTATCCTCTCAAGCTAAGGAAATATTCATTTGGTCCAATAAGGTCAAATACCTAGGACATATTATCAAGCCAGGAAGATTGGAAATAGATTCTACCAGAGTAGAAGCACTCCGGGAGGCGAAGCACCATTCAACTCTTACTTAGCTTCGGAGTTTTCTCGGTCTTTGTAATGTATATCGCCGTTTTATCAAAAACTTTTTTAGCATTGCGGCACCACTTAACAAGCTTTTGCGAAAAGGTTCGCCAACCAAGAAAGAACCATTTGGTGCTACCGAATAAGTAGCTTTCCGGACTCTTATAGCCGAAATTTGTCACCCAAGGTATTGGCTTTGCCAAAAGCGGGACTCCTTTATTCATTAGACACGGACGCTAGTCAAAATCAAGAAGGAGTCGTCCTGTTCCAAAAGCACCAAACGGGGGAGCGGAAACCCATTGGATTCTTCTCTAGATCACTCAAGGAAGCCGAGACACGTTACCCTGTCACAGAAAAGAAGGGTTGTCGGTTTGGGCGTTAACGGCATTTCCACCTTACCTACAGGGGAGAAATTAACCATCCATATGGATAATTCCTCAATAAGGTGGTCAATGAATATCACTGATCCACGGGTATACTTATGCGCTGCAAACTCCCAATTATGGAATTCGACTTTGAAGTTGTATATAAAAAGGGAAAAGCAAATACACAAGCAGATGCATTGTCAAAACTTAGTACCAGCGGTGAAACTGTGGAGATTTTCGACGAGGAAGTCCGTGATTTCTTGCAAAGGACTCCTCCGCTCTTACGGAGGGGGAGGCGTTGGACTCGTCCACAAAAATAGAGCCCAAATACAACAATAAGGCCGGGCAGATCACAGAGTTTGATGAAATAGATTTCTTTAGACATTGCGGATCAAGTACTATCCACTCAAAATGGAAGTGAAGAAGAATTCGAATGCATTTCTCCGGAGGAGCTTTCCAGGGAACATTACGAAGACGACTTCTGCCAGAAGATCCGTTCAAGAATAAATGCTAGACTCCAGCTCCGCTTCACAATGCACGCTCCCGGGCACGGAGGATATCTCTGTCGAACAGCATCGGAATACATTCAATTCGTCGTGCCCAACTCCCTTCAACAGAGGATTTTAATATTTAGTCATCATTCCAAGTTAGGCGCTCATCCAGGTGGCCGGAGACTGTATGTTTCTCTGAAAAAGTCCTACTATTGGCCATCGATGTCGATGGATCGTTACGCATCGCTCGTCGTGCCCAACTTGCGCGAAAATAGAATCAAATTGCGAAGTCTGGAAAGCTAAAGCTCTTTGCACCAAGCCCCGCTGGATTTAGTAGCAATCGACATACTCGTCGAACTCATCCGTACCAGCAGGGGAAATCGATACTTGCGGTGATCACTGATCGATACTTCAAGCTCGTAGAACCGTGCCCCTCAAGAAAATCTCTGCTGCAGCAGTTGCCTCCGCCTTTGATGCACTGGTTTTTGTGTATGGTCCACATATTCAGTTATGTCCGATAATGGTAGCCAGTTTGCTTCAAAATTCTTCTTCAGCGTGTGCTCAATTCTCGGAGTCAAGAACTTATTCACACCTACCACCGCAGGCAAATGGGCAAGCCGAACGTTTCAGTCGTACCATCCTTGCGGCCCTCCGGCACTACGTAGCTTATCACCCGAAGGACTGGGACCTCTTCACGGACGCGCTAACATTTGCTTATAACACGCAAATACACAGGACAACAACGTGGCCCCTTCGAACTCGTCTTGTCACGCGCGCCCACTTCCTTAGCAATCCAAGCGCAGCCTACTCTTGAAGAGAACTCAATAACAGTAAATACCACGCCGGTGGAGGCTTGGTTAAAAGGTCTTATTCTACCGTGACCAGTCCATAGAGAAGGAACAAGCAAGATACAAAGCAACTTTGACGTGCGGCTAAAACCGGCATACGAAATACCGATCGGATCGTTTGTATTCCTGAGGAAGGAGCCGGGTCGAGCAAAGAACGGCCAAAAGTTGTCTGCCGTGGCAACTGGTCCACATAGAGTCAGGGAAGTTCGAGATGACACTGTGGTATCGAAATAGGAGACACGCAAGAGCGTGTATCGCGCGAACGAGTCGAGCCTGCACCAATACCCTGGGCTGACGTACAAAAAAAGGCCCATCGGAAGCAATTGAAGCCTAAACTGGAACAAAAACCAAACGTATCACGCACCGCAGGCACCATACGCGAATCAAATCAAGATGGTACACCCGAAGGTAGTTCGTTATCCAAAGGACTGCTTGACCTTTCATTGATTGAAGATAGAGAAGGATCAATAACTAATGCAGCACAAGACTCAATCGAGGCTTAGGATTACAACAGGAAGTTGATGGTATCCAAAGAAAAAATTCCTCCCTTAGAGGATAAAAAGCGGCATCAGGCGATGCCTTTTCCATCCGTTGCGGCCCGCTCGCAAGGAAACAGTACCCCTAACAAATAAAAGCGATCTGAAGAGAACTACAGAGAGAACCATCTACCCCCAAGGACCCGGCATCAGTCAAGGAATCTGAGGCTAGCGTACAAAAGCCAGAAGTCCCGAGTCGGGAATATGTCATCGAGAAATTTTATCTCAAGGTCGAGCTGAACACGAGGAGCTATTGCTTCGCGTCCCTACACCGGCTATCAAATCTCTGAGGCAACTTGGAAACCTGATCCGCGCTTCCGAGGAGAAAGGTAGTGCAATACTTCCGGAAAAATAAACTGCCCCTACCACCAGAAGTGGAAACTGCTCAAGTTGGATAAAATACTCAAGATAATTCGGAAACTATTAATTCTGTTCCAATCTGCAGAAGGGGATGAATTAAAAACCTAAAAAGATAAATTTGAACCGAGAACTCATTTTCTTTTGGCCACCATGGACAGTAGCACAAGGATGTTTGCCAGGGGCCCGCTAGTAGCAATTTAAAAAGAGCTCACTGAAGTGAAACGGGATCTCCCCAAAACTTTCGGCGCATTGTTGAAAATTTTGGCTGTTAATTACCTACTATTGTTGGGATTCGCCCATTTTCTCTACTTATCCATCGATAGAGGGGAATGTCGCGGAAGATCGACCCGTTCGCCGGTTGCTTACCGCTCATCGTCCTCTACAAACGCGAACAAACTGCGATTCATCTCTCTAACTGACGACGGGGAGGATGAACGAGAGCTCCGACTGCTTGAATGAAGAAGTAATGAATTACCGCCGAAGCCTCTGCCGAAAAGAACACCCGATCTGAAGGTTGAGCCTGGGAACCCCAGATTACAAACAGACCTGTTCCATCCTCTCCTTTGATTATTTTCTGCGGGAATCGATAATGACACTTCGCAGTTTGTCTACAAACTGCGGTACGGTGGTAGCGCAACTTCCCTCTCGAAGTGACAGGATGGAATCTAGAAAATTCTTCACGACATCTACTGCCGTCTCTGGATACCCCATCGGTCCGTACTTCATACCTGAGGAAGGAATTGTAGCATCCACGATGATTGGCGCTTGTTACACTCCTTGGATTCCTGACTTGCCTATTCTTCCGCTTCAAACGCTTGGAGAGCGGCGAGTCCTCCCCAGAAGAGAGGATTATGACCTCTGAAACTTGAGATTGTCCCGTGAAATGATTATTAGAAGGAATCTGCGAAGATTCTCTACGCAGACAAGTCTTTCCGCGCCTTTCTGCGAATTCGGGGTTCTGGCCTAGCCGCCTGCCGGAGAAGTGCTTAAGAAGAAGCTCTCCCTGTTCCTTTCTGCTGGCTCGTCTTGCCGAGCTGACGAAGCGATGCCAGCGAAAGTCCGCGCCTCGCAGATATACCTTTGTTCCTAAGGGCCTCGACTTCTATTTGCAACAGACCCTCTAGATACCGTGCCCAACGGGCAATCCTGCCGATTTCCCCTGCGACTGCGGGCCTCTTCCTCATCACTTACCTGGTTAGACCACGGGTCGTACCAGATGAAGTCTCTCGCCTCCCCAAACCGTGATCGGCAATAAGTATACCGTTGAGCGCTGCCACGCTGACTGCTTCTCCGCGGTGCCCGCGTCCAGTCTGCTTGGTCCGCCACTCGCTTTAAGACTACCCAATCGCCATACCCTTCCTCACCAAGGACAACTCGCAGCACGTCCGGACCAAGTCGATAGAGTGCCACACGGATTCGAGGAGGTATCCACCACAACCGATAGGTATCGTATACCTCCCAGATGACGAGGCAGACCACCGATTTGGTCTAACCGGTTACAGTGTACAACCCACCAAGCAGAGGAGCGATTCGCCAATAAATCCGAGCCACGATATGCAAGCACTGGAGGAAGCTCGGCCCATAGAACCCACGGAACCTCCCACTCTTCCCACCAGGAGGGTACAGCAATGTACAGACAACGCAGCTGCGAAGGTCTCCAGCACTCTGCCTCAGATTAGTGCCACTGAATGAAAACAGCCGAACTCGGACTCGCAACGCCGTTCGTACCGCACTGTGCCGGACCAGAATGAGAGATCTGCCTTCTTCACAATGCGTAATCATGGAACAACACTTGTTCGGTCATAGGACCGCCTGTGAAAGTACATTGGCCGTAATCCCCACTTCCGTCCAGTTGTGAAAAACATCTTTGAGCCTGAAAAAAGACTGAACATACTGATGCTACCCAGGAGAGCGGCTACACCACAGGTCCAGCGGGCGAGGACCAGCGTCAGGAAATAAGGGGCCGTTGAGCAACCGCAACTTGTCAGCCAAGCGTGCAACCTGGTCGCGCCGGCGGAACTGACGGGGAGGTAGTGGCTCCCATCTACCCGCCCTCCACCGACGGTAACGCGTGCCCAAGTCAGCGGAGTGCATTGACACCCGCATCCCTCACTCTAATGACCGCAAATCAGTTGACGGTATTCCCCCTGATAGTACCAGCACCGACCCCTCCCACCGCATGTATCTCCGCATACCCTCTTCGTCCTGAAACTGGCAAACATCAAGCCAGGGAACACGAGAGAAACATAGGGTTCCTCCGACATCAGACGGAGCTCATGCTCTTCTTGGACGGAGCGCCGGAAACATGCCCAAACGAAAATCCGCTTGGATTGTATATGAAGGAACGGGTTTGTGAGGAGGATGAGGGGAGAAACGGGCGAGGGTGAGGGAAGACAAAAGAGGGGTTGGAACAAGCTAACATGTGGTGGAACGTGGACGAGCTGGTACAGATGATGGTGCACAGAGTACACAGGGGATGGAGCTGGTACAGATAATGGCGCACAGAGTGGAAACCCTGCGACGCGGGTGATCGCTGAAAAAGGATCCAATGGTTCGCTGCGAATATACCGAAAAAGGAACCAAGGGCTGGATGCCAAAACGAGGTTTATTCACTTTTGGTGATGTGTCGTAAGTACTGTATTCGCCAATTTGGCATCCAGGCACGCGTACTGTATCCGACCCATTTGTGGTCTTGCCCTTTCCCGTGGCTGTAATCTCCCAGAGGTGCGTCGAAGTAAAGCACCTTACAATTATTGCCAAGACGATACTGTACGTAAAAAACCTGTCGAAGGTGGAAAACGTGCATAACCCCGATTTAAGGTTAATATTTGAGGAGGCCTCCCCAAAACTGGGGAGAATCCCGTGTATCGAACACGGAATCTTCCCGTCAGCCGATCGAACACTACCGACTGGACCATATGGCCCAAGTTGGTACTATAGTAACCAAAAAGACGAATATTTTGAATATCGAAAAAACCATCGGAGTGCGATCCACCCGGTTAGCTCTTAGCTAGCAATGTAGTCGGATCCTGCAGCGGACACCCGTTTTACTGATGCTCAAAACTTACTACTACTAAAAGCTACCCTGTCCCGAGCCCCGATGAGCATGACGAAGGGTACATCCGGTTAGATCTTAGCGGTATAGTTAGGACGTGCGCAGTCTCCAGTAGATACTGAATGCATTAAACTTCTTTCTTCGCTCAGAAGGGGGATGTATAGTGCAATTGCACTCACATTGTACTGCCATCGCAGAGCTAATTTTGGTGATCTTTTCTTTGATCTGATTCACTGCTAACCAGCAGGCACTGTACTGTACACTATAGTAAGGGCAATTTTCGCTTGTCGCCCATTATTATTCCGGGTATTGTATAACCACCCGAGGGGGCTTGAGGGCTTGCAATGTGGACCACTCGGCCCCCAAATTGGACCTGATAATTTCGCAGGTGAAAGGTACCTATTGGGCCAAGTGTCGAATTTACTTACCTTTACCTTGATCTCCCTTACTTGCTGACCCTAACTTCACTCACCCCGCCGTCGTAGATAAAAATAAACTAGCCAACTAGTATTTATACCTACCTGACCACTACGGCCCCAGATTAAACAGCCTCCCCGGTGTTGGCTCTGAACTTGACTTCCAACTTCCGCTTTGCAGAAACCTTGCCAACGGCAACTTTGGCTATAGCCTCGTTTATCCGCCCTGTCCCCCTTTTTATTTCCCTCCTCTCTATCCAATATTATAATACCCCTTTTGTTGTTTTGTTGTGTGATATTTATTCACACTTGGCGCCCCGGACTCCGGCTTTTTATACAAGTAGGATCTTCGAGGTTGTCGTAGGTGACAATACCCTTATCTCCAAAGGATATAAGAACTGCTGACCCACTACTGCATCTTCTTTGTCCACTATTACACCCATGGTGTCTACGGTTCTTGGAATCGATCCTTATCAAGTTTCTAGCATTCCGCGACCACGGTCCGGCCTTACAACCCGGACGACAAGTATACCGTCCTGCCGTCCAAGGAATTACCCCCGCTCTTCTAACCCCATTTCTCCTCGCCTTCGGCGAGCTGTGCTACTGCATCGCAGGTGCTTCAAGATAAAGAGGGCAGCAAAAACCGTGTAGGTCTTGGTACGTGTGTAGGTTTTCTCATTTTTTGACGGTGTTCCGTTCCCAGACGAGAAAAAATTGCGCACCGCGCATTGAACTTCAGTTTGCAATGATTCAAACGGAAACATTATTTTTTTAGATAAATTTTTTCAATGAAGATATGTAAAAAATGAATAAAAGTTCAATGGGATAATTGTGTAAATACGTTTTTCTAAGCATATATGTATGATTTGTAAACGAAAAGCTTTAAATCACCAAAAATACGAACCATAATATGGAACAAAAATATTTCAACGGAATCATACCTACATTTACTCATTTAAAGAGGTTCGAATGACCTTCACAAGAGAAATGCCTGCTAGGTATTTTATACTGTGAAGGAGCATGTTTTTTATGTTAATCTAAATGAGTTTAGATTCAGCAGTGCACATAAAATAGGGATTGTAAATATTAATTGTGCCCATGGATAAAAGATTACGGAACGAAGAATAGCACCACAGATAATATTGAAATTCTCTTTTTTAACGTATAAATGAAAAACAAGACTCTTTTTAGTGCACTTCTGACTCGTTAGATTTCGAAGTTTCAATGGTTTGTGCATTGATACGGGCATTTATTCAATGCTGCAAACTTTCTTTAAAAATTATGAGGTCCTGCGTTCTACATAAAGATGGATGATCGTGCCACATATTTATCAGGTTTGTTATCAGGTGTGCACTATGCATCAGTTCCGATTGTTCATCTTCTCAATGACGTGACCAAGTATTTAGTGCTGCAATAGATTTAAAGGGAACAAAAACTTTCGTGACTCTCCAGATCATAGCATTTGTGCCCTTCTGGACACCACAAGCTCAAAATATAATACATGTTAAACATATTCTATATCGAGATGTTTAATCCATCCTCCGAGAAAAGGTCCCTGTATTCATTTCATTCTTTCGAAGTGGAACTTGCGAATATTCTGAAGAGAAAATATTTTTTCACTTACACATGTCTGTATGATGTTAGATTGAGTGGGTGCTTAATTTCTAATTCTCCGTCGAGTTTCAGACGAATTAATCTTCAAAAAAAAATTATCTGTCCACATAAATCTAAAAGAATGCTTGTTGAACTAGCGCAACTTTTATGTCTGCCTTATACTGATGAGGGAAAGCAGCCTTTATAATTTAACTACTTTGAAAAGGAAGCTAATATTCATCTACAAATTCGAAAATATTCACGAATAAGAAGGGAATAATTGAATTGATAATGTTTATGAAAATAAATTATGCGAAGCACCACAACGAAACACATGTTGAGGATTATTGGCCAATAAATTAAAAATAATGCATCTGAAGTATTTCTAACAACTTTGATGCAATCAAATCGTAAATAACTACAGAAAGTATTTATGCACCAGAAAAGCGTGTTAATGGGACATAAATAAGGGATTTAAAGAATTTTGTCTCAATGATAATATCCCACTAAATTCGCATATTATAAATTGTTTCCATGGTATGTTGAGCAGCTTTATATAGGAGAGTCCCAAACTTCAATGCAACTATTCAAAGTGCAACTAGAATCAAATTTCAATGCTTAAGTTACTAGAAATAGAACTTCAGTAAAATATATACCGATATATGCAGCTTTATTCATTTTGTGCCCTACCAAAGGGCGTCGAGGTACCTGTGCAAGATAATTGCCAAGCAAAGCGACCCGACTGTTGCGGAGATTGTTGCCCTGGAATCCGTAGCAATAGTGCAACAAGTTACTGCAATGCATGTAGAACATCTCAGGGTACCTTGGCTTTGGACAAGGAGTCTCAGAGGCGAATCGCATAGTTTAGCGGAAATAATGAAGCGATACGGAGAAATATTTGTGCCTAGTTTATGTCTTCAATATTGCTTAAATTGCGCAATTAGTCCATCCGTTAACATAATATAGTGACTTAGAGGCGCAAAATCACGGGTAAGGTCATTTCTAGGGGGCAGTTCCTATTCCAAAGCGGCATAGAATGCGTCAGTAAGCTTATTCTTTGTTTTAAATCTAATTTCGCAAGGTTGGTAAACAGAAGCCGGTATTAATGTCTGCAAGGGGCACTCTTTCTGTCGAAAAAATTGATGGCGTCATTGTACAGTACTGTATTATTTTTTTCAGAGTCGAAAATGTTTGCGCACAAAAAATTCAACGGAGCGCAGGGCGCAAAGAAAAAACCATCAAATATACATCATTTTTTTCCTGACGCCAAGAGAATTTCCAAGGTCGTCTTCTTGTTATAAATCGGTTTCGTAGGAAGGTACAGTTTCATAAATACAGTAGTATCAAACAGATCGAGTGAAGATGACTCAGGATGTGCTCTTACATGAACTTTTCAGAGCCTACTAGCGCGTTTAAAATGAAGAACTCCTCGTAGTATTCCTTCCAGGTATCACGTTAGAATGCGGTTTTAAATGCGGCGAACGGGTCAGCGGGATATCAGATCTTTCCGTTTGTGCCGGCAAGATAATGCCCAAGGTGTATAAACTCCGGAGAGAGCAGAACTTCGATTGACTTGCGTAATCTGTCATAGTGGTCTATGAATTAGCTATCACCATTGTGCCAAGATCCAGGAGCAAGGGTTTTTAACTCTGTATCCTTTTTCGGATAGTGACGATGGCAACTACCATTTTATAGCAATAGTATAGAGAAATAGAACTATTACAAAGCCATTAGGTGGTTCTCCATTCAGTCTTTAAAATCTACATAGTGAGTTTTTAAATCTCCTATAGTAGCATTACTAGGATTTTTGTTGAATCGTTTCTATTCTATATCTTGTTGACATCAAACCTTGGACAATTTATCTGTTGTATCTTATTCAAATGTATCCTTAAGGAAAGCACTTACTTTTTTATTCAAATAATTCTATTGTTTATTATACCTCAGGGATGGATCAAGAAAGCACATAGAGTGGTTTTATCACCCTAGCTAGCCTTCCTGAGACTAAAAATGGTATAATTCATATTTATAAGTATTTTATCCATACTTCTCAATTCTATTGATTCGATAAAACCTTCAATATTTATGAATCCCACTGTACTTACTTAATTGGTTCATGTTGCTTTTAAAATGACCTTCGTTGAACATTTCTTGCCTACATTCATCTTCCTTACGGAAATTTATCTTACTGAAGACGTATGAACCGTGAGGAACTTCATAGAAACCATCAAATAGGCGTATTGGTATGTCATTAATAATATTTTGGACAGAAGAAGTGATACCCAGAAGTCACAGTAAGGGGTAAGTTGGATTGATTGACTGCGAATGGCGTGGAGGTTAAGATTCTCACGAGTTTTTGTGTAAACGATTGTTCTGAATCTACACTTCAAATGACAGATCGTTAGTAATTGGACTGCATACTTTCAAAACATCGATATATTTTCAAATTAGAGTTATATAAGCTCGTCACAGCTATCAATGCTTTGTGAAATTTGGTAATCGTTATCTTCCTTTAAAATTCCCAAACGTCCTAAATACGAATGAAATGAATTCCAGTAATACTTAGAGGTCTTCTTGGGCTTTTAAAAATGCCATATTACCTCAAACATTAGGCAAGCAGACGTTTTATACCGACCACTACTTCGTCCTGGCTGAGTCAAATTAATGTGAACTAAACTTAATAATTGAGTTTTAAGACATCAAGTAGGTCTGGGATGTCATGGGTATACCAAAGCTAACAATATTTTGAAGGAGATCGAAGGGAGGAATAAAAGCAAAGTAAAGGTTGATAAGGATGTTAACTACCAGATTGAGAGCAGTTTAAGACTACTTCTTGGTACACTTAATTGCTTCAATATATGTAGGTAAAAGAGGGTTTACAAGGAAATTTTCATTACTGTTTTATTCTGAAAATGAATGGGGTTACTAATGATTTTCGAACAATTTTTGATTTCATGTTGACATTCTACCGTAACGCACAACCTTGCAACTATTTTCGATTGTATCACGAAACATTATTAGTAATCTTTATACCTCTCAAATGTGAGATACTCTTTTACATGACAGCCAGATTAGAAACTAAATATCTATAAAAGATTTCACATCCCTTTATGCTAGTTAGAGTCATTACATTTTCGGTATTTCATTGTAGTAGTATCCTCTTTGCAATTACGAAAGTACAGAACTTCTATTATACTTCCTATCCTAAAGGTTGTGATATAAATCTCAAAGACTTCAAAATATTTTCGACTTTTACTTGTTTTACTTCTAAGAATGTCTCTATGTATTATTTTTCGCATTTATTACATTTTAAGAACCAAGACGTAAGCCTTTTCTCATGTTTATTTGTTGAAAACAATATTAAAGTATTTCTAATTACATATAGTTATTGTCTTCGGATACTTAAAAATATTTAATATCACATCATCACCTAATTTTCCGACTGAACATAAGTAAATCACTTGCGAAAGCCATTATTTCTTTAACTGATTAGAGAGGTGATAAATAATGTCACTTATTTATTCTAAGTCCTTATTTTTCGCTACAAATCTTTAAATAATTTCATAATATCCTTTATTAACAAAAAGGTTAAGACTAACCTTTTTTTAAATTGATATGAAAATAGGATAATTAAATCATCAAATTATGCTCCTTTGTTGGTTAATTCGCTGAAAAATCTAGAAAAAAACACCTATGAAAGAATTTGTTACCGAAACATTATAAAGCGTTTTTTAATTCATTTTCATTTGAATTATCATTGAGGCCCATGGCATTGTAAAGTCAAGTGAAATAAGAAGGGCTTAAATTTTCTTTAAATTCGAAGACTTTTTTCAACCTTCAACACTAACTTTGCTACCAAATACGTTCGGTTGTTCTATTTTCGTTGCCCAAAAATTACCATGAAACCTGGAAAAGTAATTTTAAAGAGATTTTTAAATAGGACTGTTTTATAACTTAATCAATTTCCTTAACAAATAACAATTTTACGGGAATCACCTTAGTAGTGAAATACTTGCATCAACTAATTGACAGATATCTGAGCATTTCTGCGCTTTTTTCGTTACTACCGCTCCTTTTTCATAACTTGAACTCTAATTACACAGTGCATTATAAATGAGTATGTATATAATGCAAATGTCGCCTTTTAGAAAACTTCTTGCTCAGTAATGTGATTTATTTTCATGTGGTAAAAATATTATTCAGGGTTAATTAAATATTTCATAATTTTCCTCGCATCAGAAACATTTAATCTCATTCTTCGTTCCAAGTTTTGTATCAATATTTTCCCCTGGCTTGCAAATAATACTTTTGCCCCTATATTGTTCTTTGCGCTGTATATAGAGTATTTACAAGACAGCTTTATTATCCAGAAAAGCTTGTATGCTATTTCCTTGCTCTAAATTCCTTTCTAACTGTGTATTGAATGTATCCGTATTCCCTACTAATTTTTGCAATTCTGTTCGGAAAAGTAATTTTATCTTAAGAGATGTGTTTTGAAAAAGAATTGGCTTTTTTCTGAGAATGGCCCATATAAAATCACATTTCGCTCATTTTGGCTTCGTCAAATCTTCTTTAAGATTATTTAGTAGTATTTTAAATTTGATTTGTATTCAAATCATGCTTCTTCATCTCCTTTTTACTTCTAAATCATGAAAAAGTAATAATTTTTAATTATTCGTATCGAGCCACGTACAGTAGCCCTCCACCTGCACTCAAAGCCGTAACGAGAGAAACTGGAGTGGTAAAGTCATCTACCAAAGACTTTCCATCCTGAGTCTCTGTGTGGATGAGCTCCAGAAGTGCGACGCAATTTTTAATCGCCGCAAACGGCAATATAATCGGCAAAGTTCTTTTCTGATAGCAAGCGGCATTTTCGGATAAAATGACTACTTCTGTTCTTGCTGGTAAATCCTTCTTGAGTCGAATCATTCCGCCTCAATAATTGAAGCAACTGCCAAACCGTCCTGCTGAGTCTCTTTTTGGACAACATGGTCATAGAAAAGCATTGATAAGTGCTCCGGACCGTCATAAAGGCATGCTAAATCGTACACTGATGGAAAGTAGAAACTAAGATTCCGTGCGAGCTGATTTCCTTCTTTCCAAAGAAGTCTCTTGTTTTCTCCCTGAATCGAAGGAGTTCATATTTAATCTCGTAGTCTGCCAGTAGAACGGCCCTATTATGTCTACGCTGCAGTGAGATTTCGCCAAGCAAATTATCTAGAGCCACCTGCTGTGCAATAACGCTTTGAACGTCTGCCATGTATTGCATCCATTTTATCCTGACGTCATCGACGAATGTTATAGCATCCATTCTGCCTACGGGCAGGTAAGACTCAAGCTTGTTACATAAACTCAATGTTGCTAGGCAAACATTGCATAAAACATCTAGAGCTGTCAGTATCATAGTTTGGTTTCCCTTAAAGCAAAAGAACTGTCTTGAAATCCACCGGAATCTTTGTTTATGTGGGACTCAATGAAGTCCAGGTTGAGAAAGTATTGAACCCCTTCTATTTGCACTTCGAAATTTACATGGCGCTCCAAAGGAATGAACAGCTTTACAAGCCTGTTGAAGTCAACAATTGTGTCGTTCACTAGCCCTCCAACAATATAGTCCACTGCAGATTTTCGTCGCGACTCGCGAGCTGTAAGGGCTGAACATGCTGCTGAGAAAGAAGAACGCCCAACTGCTTGAAAGTTCTGCTCGTCGCAAGCAGTCTTATAATCATTAAATATTGTGCTCCTGTTTTTCTTTCTGGTTATGGAGGCTAAAATGTATTCCCTTCCCTGGCACAGAAATTTCCTAGTTCCCCACTATAACAGTTGAATGTTCGGCCTTGACATATGAAACTCACCACGAATCTTATTTGTTCTTCCGAAACTCGTGAAACACGCCTTACGTCTGACTACAATCTCCCACTTACCAATATGGAGTCATATTGCCAGTCTAAATGGGACTTTGCATAAGTCCGAGCGACTATCGGGTTCGACTCCAAGCGAATCCGCCCGTCTTCACTCCCTGCAAGATTATCCTTGCCTCTATTCCCTTCAACAATCTCGTCGTCAGCGTCAGCTCCTAGTTTCGATAAGAAATAATTTAGGTTATCCCGCTTCAAAGAAGCACAAAGGAAGGCATGCAATACACGACGTTCAATTGATACTCTCCTTGTGGGCTTCGAAGCCGGTGCAACATCTTCAGTTATGCTCGGAAAACCACGTCGTTTGTGAAAAGGTCCAATTCTGTTTTCGCATTACTCCCGTGGATCTGCTGGGTAGAACATTTCGCAAACTCGAGAAATCAACGTTTTTAAAATAGCATCACACCGTGCTAAATCACGTGGGGTGGCACTACGAGGGCGATTTTCAGAAATAACATCAACTTTTTTGCTACCAAGCGCTGATTCAGAGTTTCAGAAGGCCTAGATTACAGCCGCATTGTATTTGCTGGTATTGAGCGATCACCTATTGTTTGGAGAATATAAATTCAATACTGCGCTTCATGATTTGCATTGGTCCAGGAAGCGGTTGTTGGACGCACAGGCTGGGATTGAATGTAAGGTTTGGGCAGCGATGGTAGCACCGTTGCCAATGTTGGATCTGCCATCCAGCTAGAGTAGACTGTAGATGAAATAAATACTAGGGTGGCGATCGCCCCCGTAGTAGAGAAAAGTACACAGCATGTACACATTCCTGTCTTTATTGAGCAAGCATGTACGTCTACTCGCAAGCCAGCTGGATTATTTTGTCATCCACCAGCTTTTCAACTTCGCCTATGAGACTGTTTCCAGGAATAAGCACGCTTGGAAATACCACTTGCAGAGTTCCCGGGATCTGTGTCGATCGAAAAATTTACTTTTACCATATACAAGTGTTGGGGTCAACATCTCGGCGCTATCGTAGCAAAAACACACGTTTGTTCACGTCCGGTCCACCTTTGCTTGGATCGGACTTCGACTAGGGAATGACTTCTTTCTTCTGAAGGGCGTTTTTGTACCTTCTCTCAACAGCATTGTACTTACCAGAATCCCTTTGAAGTCCAATTACAGCTATGCCATCCAGACAACTTCTTCCAGGAACGATTGTACAAGATCTCTCACTTCCCTCAACGACTGAATCGTTTCCTTCACAGACGTAAGTGCCCAGTATGCGTAATAGTGTAGTCTTACCGTGGGTACCATACCACTCAATCATTTCAATCCGATCGGACTCTGATGATATTCCAGGACTTCGCATATAACTTGAAGACTCGGAAACATTACGTAGAACTGGCTTTCACCAAGAGACGCGTTCTGCGTCATGCCGAAAGAGGGGTGAAAGGTGACAGATTCTTCGGCCTCGTTCAGCGTACACATTTGTTGGATAAAATGGGCGATCTCCTCAAATTCGTCCAAGTCACAGTCCGTGTATGCCATTACGGAAGACGCAACAGCCTGCCCTTGAAATGCGAAATTCCCCGCCTCTCCTTCTATTTCTTCTCCCACCATCCGCCCAGGGCGACGCACGGGCTTCTGGAGCCGAATACTTATCCTTGATCGCAAAAAAGTCATCACGCGTTCCACAATATGCTCGTCAGTTTCAAACTCCCTCCCTTGAAGTCGGTCTATGTTGCTAATTACCTGCCATTGTAACTGCAAAACTTCATAAAACATTCGGGAATGGCATTTTCGCATCTTCTTAACTTGGAACAGAATGTGAGGAAGAGGAGGAAAGCTATCGGCGTTTCGTTTCAGAGATCTCGGACCTGCCTCATCGGGATCTTCCCAATCCCAGTCATCATCATCTTCATGACATCCTCCCATGCTACCAACACACTATCCGCTAGGAGGAACCTATGCCCGTCATGACAAGGGAGGGTTTTCATTCTCAGTACCCTCCAAGCATTCTGACTCTGCCACTCGAAGGCAGTGGTCGGGTAGAAACTCCACTGAATCAGTCACGGGTGGATAGTTCTTATACGCCACGTACTTGATCAACCCAACACCGAGAACTCCTGGGCGGGTATCCCCGCCTTCACATTCAATAATACTGGCCTTCCACCACACAACAGACGGAGTATCTTCATCATCCATTTCCCAAAGCACCTCAATTGAATCCTTTATCTTAGGTAGGGCCTTGCGTTGCGAGCAGATCCGTGGATCCGGGTAATCGGCGGAGGATAATGTGGGCATGGCGTTTGATTGAGACATGGCGAACGAAACTTCTCCAAATTTCCCATCATCGTGTGCTTTGTCCTGGTTCTTTTCGATGATGCAGACTGAGTTGCGGTCCAACATGGCATCGATTGAGTCCCGAATCGTTTCCAAAATCAAGACGCTTGAGGAGAAGCAAGGAGGAGCCCTTTCGAACCTCGATGAGTTGAAGTCTCGATCGAGACATTTCGAAAAGAACACGAAGTCATGCGCGCAGGAGAGAAACCGCCTGTTTGGAAGGAAGAAGGTTCTTGACTGGTTCACTTTTCATGATGGCCTCATTGAAGAGTCGGATGCACTGTCCAAGGTTGCTTCAGTGGCCATACCCTCACATATTGTCGCGATCGCGACTACAGACGGTGGGAAAATAGATGAGCAATGTGTGTTCGCTACAAGTTTGATTCTGTTTGGGAAAGCATCAACGAGCAAAAGAGAAGTTTTGAATGTAGGTTTTGGGTTGCGACACAGTGAGTTGGGGCTGTTTCTCGTCCTCATCCTGCTTTATGATCTCAATTTGAACAAATTTGGGATTTCAGAGGAGACCAGTCTACCGCGATCGCGGCCAAACCTCCATCTACGAGGAAGAAGACCAACCAGAAGAAGAAGTAAGGAAGCCTTGTCTTCCAAGCTTGTTGCTGTCTCGCTTCATATCGGAAAATATTGTCAAGGAAGCAGGGGTGTATTTTGCAACTGCGCCGCGTACAAGGAAAAACACGCACATACGTCGGACAGCCGGTGGGCAACGCGAGAGCATCACTCCGATCGGAGTAGGGGACAAACCTACAAACTGCGATATAGCTATTCATGGTGCGCGCAAGCTCTACAGTCTCATCATTCGTTACCTTCATTATTGTCGTGAAACCGCTGCAGAGAATCTTGGGTACCTTCTTGTTGGCGGGTCTTCGGCAGTGTCTACTGCTAGTCAGGGTGGACTGCACATATGTTTGTCCGATCGGACAGGATCCAACATGACGTCCCTGGACGGTATCCCAGAAATGTGTCGCCATGGCGGTGATGAGAATGAAGATTCTAACACGACTGAGTATCGTGAGGGGTTGAGGAAATTGCCGGAAATGGTTATAACTGCACAGTACACAGCTGTGTTTATCCATCCGGAGGAACCAGTAGCAAAAAGGACGGTCGGAAAGAACAAGTTTTGACAAGATCAATTCACCTGGTTGAGGTTGCATTGCGATTTATGGTCGATTACTGCCGCCTGAAATCTGAGATTGCCTATTTCCGCGGTAGTGAGGGATCACTCAAATCAGTGGTTGCACTCGCCATTGTGTTCAGGGGTTTGGTGCAGCAATTTCTGGCTAAGGCCACTGGCGATCGCCAGAAAGGTGGAAGGATTTCGGTTACGGATATACCGTCGGATGCTGATGTCGTTTCCGGCTCATTGCCGTTGTCTCTCTTAATGCCTGGAGTATCTACACTGAAGCGTGCTGTGGATGGGAAGATACTTATATTAGAGATGATTATGCATCACAAAACGTGGGTACGGCGGAGGTTACTGGACCAGACGCCAGTGCTGTAGATGATGAGCACGTTGAACCGGAGAATGAACCAATACTTCCAGCGGAGAGTATGGGTATTTTCCAACTGTAACACCCGCGTTCGCGTGTGTACTGTGACGGTATGAGGGCCTCTGCAGGTCCCCTTCATCGTAGTTTCGTAACTGCAATCTCTGCTTGCGAGCGGAGGTGCTCGTGCTCTGCATGTTGCAGGTTGAAACTGTTAGAATATGGTAGTTGTTCTCTGCGCAGGTTGTCGATCGACATGTAGTATTGTGAAGCGAAAAGGGTTTGTGCCAGTTGGAAGTGAGTAGCGTAGGGCATCGGCGACATGGCGACTGTCGATCGACATGTGCCGAAATGAAAAGAACCGCGTTGAGTGAGTGAAGTTGTGAGGCGACTGCCTCCGAGTCCCAGTAAATGCGTTTCATTCGATGCACCTAACTGAATAACCCATACCGGAGAGATCGACCCGGTGGAATGAACGGTTGAATTTGATCTTGAGGTAAAGAACCAAGTTTGGATCATCCCATGCCCGTGGCTGGCGCGCTCGCGCAAGAGAGCGTGTGTGGGGCTGCATCAAAAGCACGTAATGAATTATGTCATCGTGCATCATTCAGTCAAGTGGTACTGGCAAGTCAGCCGCCTATAAGCAGTCAAGTCTGTCAGGTGGTATTGACAAGTTGACCAAAGATTTAGTTCAAAGCGTCACGTTAGGCGGATCCGCCTCTTCTAATGAACAAGTTTCGTCGGGTGTTACTGGAGCCAAGGCCGTGAAAAGTGTACCGATTCCTGCAGGTATTCCTGTGAGTCCTCACCATGGTGAGGACAACGAGATCAAAGGCGGATCCGCCAAAACCGTTGTAGCCCCATGGAACGTTGGCCCAGTTCTTCAAGATATGAAGGAGTTGTCAGAAGCTGGGCGAATAACTAAGTTGCAGGCTGAGGGGGTCATGTTTTGTCCAGACCATTCCGATGAATTCAAGGCAAGCGTCGCAAAGCTTGGCAGACCGCTGTTGCCATGTGAAATAGGTACTAGGCAGGATCCCGCCTTTGACAGACGCCCTCAATGTGCGCACAAGAGAACGTCAGCTTACCAGGCGTTATTGGTGCAGGCTGGCTTTGCTGAGCCAACGACAAACGGGCTCAATTCCAATCCGACCTTCTATGCGGAATGGGCGGATGTGCGGTCGATGGAATCAGTACCAACTCGCCCTGATCGTGGTTTGATACGATGCCACATACCCTCCAAGATTGACAATCGGATGATGAGCGGTAGGCATGATTGGTGTCCGACACCGGTTGTTGTGCGAAGTTTTGAACATTTCTCGTCTATCGCTCGTGAAAGTCGACGCCACGACATGGCCGCGTTCGATGAGATGTCGAAAGACGACCACAGTACGACCTTGGACTTATGGTCCCAGTACATTCGAATGTATTCCTGGGGATTGCTTTCGCCCACATTGCAGAGCGATCGCACTCCTTACAAGGACGTGTTGGATGCTCACTATCTAGATGCGACCGACGCTCTGCTTTCTAATTTCGACGGAAGGAGAATGGCATAGCGACGTGAGCTATTACCCAACGGGATCCCGTTGATACTAATGTGACTTCCGTGGTCAGACAAAACACCTGGTAGATCATAGAAACGCCTTATACATGCAATCACCTTCACACAGACGGGATCCCGTCTTTTCTGAAAACGATAAGTTGTGTTTATGCAAGCGATGCAATCACGTATATTGGGATGTTAATAGCAAATATCTGAAGAATGTTAGAACTTTAGTTTGGTCTAATCCAAATGATGTGAACGCCGGCATACTCCCAACAGGGTACGGTTTAAAGTGAATAATATCTGCGAATCACACTATCCACAAACAGCAGTAGGTATCATACTACCTAGTTTACACACATTATTTTTCATGCATATTGAAACCCTTCCAAAATCCTCCTGCACACTTCACTCGTAACTTGACTTGGGCGTTGCGGGATCCCGCTGCAGATTTCAAGTACCACAAGGAACGTGCACATCGTACTTTTTGGATGGGATCCCATTCTTTTTCAACCTCCTATCATTTCCTGCGCACCCGACCAATGTTCCAAGCGTTGCTGAGTGATATATTTTGCGGGATCCCGCCCCTTTGCAACACACTACAAGAACAATGCAGCTTCCTGGAACGAAAAAGGATCCCGTTTCCAGATATTTCTGAGTGAGATATTTTGCGGGATCCCGCTATCTCTGCCACCAACAACAGCTATAATGCAACTTCCTCGTTTCAGAAGGGATCCCGTTTCTTGCGCTTTTTCATTTCTTATCAGAACACCATGTTGAGTGTAGTGGTATCTCACTACTACCATGATTACTTGGAGAAGCCTGTAGCATGATCTAGGCATGCCGATGACGTTTAAATACCTAGAACATACCCCGGATATGAGGTAAAAGGATGCAATGGCGATCACCACTTTCAGCACCGGAGCATTTTTAAACTGTACTATTGGATTAAACACACAGCCATTGCGCAACAACATCAACTAATAGTTTCTTTGATAAATCCTACGATCGTCAGAATATTGAACTAACCCTTCAGTGGACCTACGAGACTGTAGACAATACTGGGGTTGATCTTTGCCAATGAATGTATCGATTGGAGTGTAGAGTAGCAGTCATTATTCTTAGCCAAGTACGTTTGGAGTGGAATCTAGCACTCATAGCTCTGCAAGTAACATTTGATTACCACACTGGAAGGGTACCCGATCGGGTGCCATACCGCAGCAAGGGTTTTCCATACATGGAACCGCAATTTCTATTGTTACAGGGCACTGATGTTAGTGCCAGGCACCTCCACCCAATCTCCACTCCCTGTGTCATGGGATTAAATACCTGCTGCCATAAAAAGACCCGATCGGGACAAAGGAACTCAGCACAGGCAACATGAAAGAATAGCTGACATGACGATAGAACATACTAGCGTATCCGATGGGACTTTCACTGCTTCCAGAGGGGGGTCTTCCAACAATGTAACCATCATTACAAACGGAAACTTACAGAAATGAGGGTCATACATGGGTGGATCCACCCAATGGAAAACCAGAGCAGAAAAAGGCGGGCCATTTTCGAAAATCGCACACTGTTATTGCGCAGTTGGTCCCAGAAGCTACGTGATCAGCTCGAACCAACCTTGCCTTGACCAACTACATTATATTCATATCACCATCCCGTAATAACCCCTCGAATGCCTTGATGTCTTTGTGTAGTGTCGATCGACACACATCATGACCATTGACTGAATTTCCGATGTCCTGAAAACGATCGTATCCGGCAGAGGACAATATGGAAGAAGCAGCGCCGCATTCAAGATGGAGAATCTCGTGAAGACGTCCCAGAAAAAATCAGCAGGAGAAGACCGCTCCCATCCACATGGCTCTAGGTACTAAGAGACTCGACTACGGAATCAGGACACGCAGAATTGAATCTACTTGATATCTCAGTGGAGCCTGCGCAAGATCAGAATCCGCATGAACAGGAGCCCCACTTTCCCTCTCTACTCGGAGGGTCAGCCAACGCAAGCAATAATCGATCGACTCATGCAAACACACCTGATCCGGTTGATGATGATCTGTGTCCAACTGGGGGAATATGAATTCCGACGGAGGGGATGATGTCAACCCGAGAGTTGTGCCGTCGATCGACGAGGTAATTGCTCATTTGCAACCACTCGTACGTCGAACTTTGCAGGACATAGAAGAATTGGAAATACAGGATGGGGATGATGACAATGTCGTACACGGGGATGACCCATTACGGAATGCATTTTACAACCTCCTCCCACCCAGTGACGAGGAAGACATGCAGCAGATGGACACAACCTCTCAAGACACATCTGCTGAAAAGCTACTATCGATACCTAAGCGGGTAATCAACCCATGGCCTAAAATGCTTGGCTTTTTATTGGTATGTGGGAGTGTACGTTTCACAGTTGAACAATACGAGGAAGTCCGTGACATCATTCGTTGAATTGAACCTTCCTGTCAGATACCTTCTTATTCTACTGTTCAAAGGGCGATTTTTTCGTACCTCCGATACATATGCTTTGTTCCTAATTCAATGTACCAGTTAACTGTCGATTTGTTGAAGCAGAAAAGCTTTTTACCACGCTTACAGTTACGAGCCATCCGAGGCGGCGATCGCCGCATGAATCGTACCACTTTGCCAGTGTGAATTGTACTTCCTTCAGATTGGGAAAAGTATGATGTCCTCGCTCTACCAATTTTCAACTAGAACTACGATATATTGGGGCGCAAGGATTCCATTGAATCAATCATGGTAGTGAGAGATCGTATAACAGTGATAAATCCATGTGAATCAATTATTGTCATGCACGAAAACCAACTCGTCAAGGCGTATTGTGGTGCAAAAGTCAAGGCTCATGTTGAGAAGGAATGCCGCCGTGTACGTGATATAGCTGTGTGGCCTGATATGTGGAGAGGGGATGCGTGGGATCGAAGAGGAATGTACCGCAAAGTGCGAGGGACGCAGTGGCAAGGCCGTCAACCGGGGAACGTAGTATTGTGGTAATGTTGAGAACGTGCAAGCCTCTTAAGAAAGAGCTCTCCAAGACTGTTACCACATCAGATCGGAATCCCGATCGTGGCAGGAGGAATGTGAATGGAAGGAGGAAACGAGGTCGCCCCCGGAACGTACAACTTCCTGATTCCAATCAATTCGTATTACACGGCGATATATGCTGTCAGCTGCGATCGCAGCGCGATGACAATGTTGCAGCTGTTATTGTCTATAGACATTGGATTCCTATGGATGGTGTCACCCATACTCGTATGGTGTTCATGCGACGCCCACAGATGGAAGTCAATGTGCCCGCACATGATCTTCTGGAATCTCATATCATTTCCTCGCATGACGTTGTTTGTGACATAACGTCTTCACTGTCCTGTTGGTGTAAAGTTGGATGAAGCAAGTGGTAGATCTTCCAGGAAGGTGCCAACATCTCCACCAAGAGGTTATTTGGATGACGGTACGCTGTATATCGTGTATAGATCACTGCAGTACTGTGATGACTTCAAACAAGGATCACTTCAGTCGTCACTGAAGGCTAGCGGATGTTATTTCCTTCCTATGAACTTTCTCCCGAGGGATAGAACGACTCGTGCGGCAGTGCGGGTGATCAGCTTCACACCCCATGGTATGAGCTCGAACCAAATCCTAGTTTGCATCATACCAGATCTGGTACAAGCATGCTCGAAGGGTATTTAGGGCAGACTACCAGATGGAACGCATGTCCGTATCTTTTTTGACGTGATTGGTTTTGTAGGTGACTACCTAGAGTCCTTCGGTAGTGTAGATTTGCTGGGACATCGCGCAAATTTTCCATGCACAGAATGTTCCTTTCGTAAGAGATAAAACATTGGAATTTCATTTGGGTACACAAATTCTGTGCATGGCTGTAATATGGCTACGCTGAGCTGTGCGGAAAGGACTTGGGCTATGAGGGAAATTGGTATTGATGCTGATGACTGCAACTACCTGGGAATGTGCGACAATCAGAGGGTATGTAACGAGAACTCTCCTCCACCAACGTTTGCTGAGGAAATGGCAAAGTCGGATCGGACATTCCCCTTACAATCGATGGCCATCATGTCGTTCCAGGGATTTTTGATCCCTACAGGGGCAACGTAATTGCGCCAGATCATCTCCTATCTGGTGTTGCACAGGATCTACTCGATTATTGCTTTGCGCTACTTCCAAATAAAGAGACCCGGAAGGATATTGAGTTTAATATGCAATGCACTAACGGAGAATGGATTGTGCAGACAGGGCTCCGTGTACAGTTCCAACAACAAAGGCTTGAATAATATGAGGCTCTTAGACATTTCCTGTGTTCTATGTGTGCCTTTGGGTGTATTCAAGACCTGTGTAAGAGACGCTAAAGAAAGCCGCGGGATCCCGCAGCGAGTTGTCAACGCCCTCGAAAACCTCCATAAGTTGGTTTGTTTGACTTTTTGGTAGCTCATTGAAGGACTACACAGCCCTGAAACAGTCAAGAACTTTCATACTGGCAGCCGTGATCAATATTTTTGAGATCTCCAAAAGCTTGCGCAACAGTATCCTGACGATGTACATGACCTGTGCAAACGTCTTTTCGAAGCAAAGAAGCTGTTGGACAAGCCCAATTTGCATAGTATCCTGGAGTTGGACTACCACACCATCCCCGCGTTTAGTCATACTCGCCAAATCATGGAGTTGGTATTGTAAAATGCACATCAGCCTCTGAAGAGATGCATCACGAGCGGCAACCATTTGAACGGAAATTAGGGCTGTTGGTCATTGTCTGGCTAATGATTGGCAAGGCCACGTAGCTCTACTGCGGAGTTATTCTCACACTGAGTCTTACACAACATCATCTGATGATACGTACTATATGGAATTCGCTGAGGGTCGTTTGATGTTTGGAGAAGAAACAATGTCTATGCTTATGCATAAAGAGGACGCTCTCAGTGTCCGTGAATGCGCAAGGAACATCGTCAATTTGGCTTTGAGAGGCCCTGTTTTGAAGCGCATGGGTTCAGGGGAAAAGACATGCAGGCTTCATACAGGTGTAGAATGGTGGAATAGTTTTGGTGAATTGAGAGATGAATATGCCAAAGATGTTCCGATCGGAATGAACGCGGCGATAGACATATGGCACGCAGTGGAAACGGCAAATGGAATATATGGAAAGTACATGGAATAGTGCGGAGATGTGAGTGCAATCTCAGTCACTCTTGCAAAAACATGCAAAAATTATCAAGGAAGTGAAGTACGACGGAGGCAAGTATAAGGGCCGTTCGGCCCCTCACCACTGTTTGTACTCTGTATGCGTTGCACAAGCCCCTCTTAGTTCAACGACCTGGGCAAAAGGCGACCGTATCTTGCTCCCTTGTACAGGAGATGATGTCGTGGTGAAATATTTTGCAGTGGTCGCGATTCTGGGCTCAGATACAAGTGACATCATTCCGGAAGGAACATGGACCGTCGTGGTAAGGTGCAAAATATCAAAGCGTGGTGCCTTGTCCACGGAGTTTCCCCAGCCGGGATCCCACCTAACGCCCGAAACGTTTTCACTCCTCAAGCTTACACGGAATGTACGTCGAATTGCTATTGTTCATGCATGTGGGTTTTATCTACTGAACAAATGTGCTCGAGACCCTACTGGATATCGATTTGATCATGGTGGAACAATTTTCAGCGGTGAAACTTTCTACTACATCAATAGAAAAGGCGTGTTCCCACCAAGAATCGGATAGGAAATGGACAGGACTATACCCTAGGGCGACCAGATCTGGTCCAAGGGTACCGGCGGCAGTAACTGTGTCTTCCGGATGAGTACATATATATGAATTTTATAGCAACGTATTAAACAATGTCTAGTGAACACCAGAGGAAACAATGTAAGCAGCGCAACCTTCACTGCAGAGGAAATGGATCCATTGCCAACGTCGATGTTTTTACTACTGCGGCAGCACCTAATACAGTGCGTCAAGCTGTGACTTCAGCACCGTCGAAGCACCAAATGATGTACCTGACAACTCCGAAATTGCCACTGACGGAGCAAAGCTCGTACTGCTGATCGCGGGAAAATCGCCACTACGTGAGCACCGCTTGAAATGCTAACATCAGTGAATCCCATGTTCCCTCAACGAAGGTTGTCATACTGCCACTTAGCATATTCATTGTCCCTGTATCATAGAAAGCAGAGTCTACAGCACTAAAATCATCACTGCCAGTGGCACTGAATTCTATCTTCCTACCAGTGAATAAGACATTTCAGTAGTAGTAGAAATGCTGATAAACAGCATTACATGTGGTTTTGAGCAGCAATAGACTGTGATGTTTGCCAGCAGTACATATATTGCTGCATGCAATAATGAAAACAGCGCTGAGAGGATTTTTCAGCACTGCTTTCATTGTTCATGGAACAGTAAATTCGCTGTTTACGAACACCAAATTCTATGTTCCATGAAACAAAAAAGTACTGTTCCATGAGTAATGATTGTGTTGACGGTTAGTGAGTGACATATCTCGTTAACAGCAGTACAAAATACTGTTCAACGAACAGCAAATCAGTGGTTCGTAATTTCTGCCGCACGAAGGAAATTCCTTCGTAGTGAGCATCTCTAAATAGTACAACCTTTCGGGACCCTTGGAGGTTGTGTGTGAGATTTTGAGGCCTAATCGCGTAAAGAAGCGCAGAGAGAGAACCAATAGACTCATTTTCTTCATTATCGGTGTCTCAATCTCTTTCTTCATTGTAGCGCACACGTTTGATGAAGTTGCGAGGAGATCACAAGTGATTCTGCATGTTGTCGTTGGTGTGGATGAAGAGGTCTCTGGCCGAGGCAGGATTGGATTTGTGAGTTAAATTCATTGAAGCGTTGTGCACTTTTGAGTACAAAAAGATGATATCAACGAGGGATGTTGGCTAGGGGGGCGGCTTGAAAGGTGATCGGGGCCAAGGTGATCACGAGGAGGGAAGGGAAATGGGAACGACGTGAAGAAGATTGAAAATGATAGGACTCTTATCTGGCTGAAACTTACCAGAGTACGAGGGTTTCGTAATATCAAGATGATTGAGTCTGAAACATTTCTTTCAGAGGTTGGAATCCAATATCTATGGGAATGCCCTTTCTGGGCGCGAAATGCTTATATAAATGCCTTACATGACAAATATCTCTACATCCACCAATCACTACAACTTAGAGGAGCAAGATTCATGTTTTGTGGTTCAAGAGCTTTCTAAGGGTTCCAAAATGAGTATCAAGGCTCAAATACTTGTATTTTACCGTATTGCACATTCCTCAGAGAAGATGTCCCTTGACTCGCAAATCGTGTGTTAAATCACAAAAAATTGTAAGAAAAGAAAAGAGTTGGATGCTATCGCGGATGCTTTATATCGAGCAATTTTCGTGTTGTGATTTCGTCGGCATGGAGAAGCGCAATCTATGAACGTTGGAAAAAGTTTTGAGTAACTATAAAGTACACGGATAGAACATTCTTATAAGGATTTTAATGAATACAGATAGAAGGTAAAGGAACTTGGATGAGGGAACCGGAATTAGTTTTGCTATGCCTGAGAACTTGCTTTGGTTTCGTCCATATGTTGGAGAATCCAGCCTCGTTTTGGCTAGAAAAAACTTAGGGGAATAGAATTAGTTACTTGTTGTAGAATACGTTAAGCCAGATAATGCGACTGTAACCACATCACGTAGTGCAGATCATGACCGAGACACAGCTTCGTAATTGATGTTTGCTGGGACAAGAAATAATTCCGCAAATATTCATGGCAAGTCTTTCGTAATTGAAAAGACATGAATACAATTTATCACGGCTGTTTATTTCTTAAAATGAAGAACGGATATATTTTAGAAATTGGTAAGCTTGTCGTAATATCCTCTTGCCAGCATCGTATTAATTTTAAAGTGCTGAAAAGCCGTTTCAAGTGTTCTTTGATAGTCTATTTGAAGGGAAGGACGTCTCTTGAAATCTTGGGGGGATTCACGGCAAACTAAAAGCTGGATAGGCTTACGTTAAATACTGCTTTCAATGTTTTGATAAAATATCATCGTTGCACATTCCTTTTTATTCTGAGGAAGCCCTTTATAAAAAGAAATACAAAGGGATGCGCTTTACCAGCTGGTAGGATTTTTCTCTACTATCGGACTTTTGCTGGTTGAAAAGGTATAATATCGCCTATTCTTGTTGAAATTTAGGAATAGCCCTAGATTTAGTTTCAGTAGCTCCATTGAAGCGCTAATATGGTAAATGTTGAATTAAAAATACGTGAAGCGCTTCTAAAAGAAAGATTTTACTTCGAAATCGCATAAGTGCGGGGTATTAGACGATAAAGGGAACCATCAGATAGCTCGTTCTCCTAATTAAATTGCTTTGCTTAGCTTTGAAAGGACCGGTGATGTCGAGTAAACACTGGAATAGCTCTCTCCTATTATTTTGTGCGTAATTATCACGGAAATTGGACTTCATTACCACCCATGCGATCCTTTGCATAGATAAACGTTTAATTCTAGACCAGAAAATGACAGTGCAGATGTTGAATATATCATTAGTCACCATTTATACTCTCTCGAGCCTTTTGGATTAAAATGATATCTTGGACAATGGATAGGGCTTTTAGGTTCATATTACAATACGGGCCGGTTTAAACAACAAAAATACTTTACATACTTATGTGTGGATTCATTCGTGAAAGTACTGCGTATCTCGTTGCGAAATATAGAGCCCAGAAAATTGTGACCAAGCGCCACCTTAGTACATGCGGATGAAGCAGAGAGACTGCGAGCTCTTCGTTGAGAGCTTCAGGGCAGTAGGATTACTTTCTTTAATGATTATGGTGGTAATCATGCAGAAAATATATATGTGGAAAGAGATGAAGGGCGAACAGCCATGATCCATTTATTGAATGAGCGCCATTACAATAAAGGAATCGAGGGCACTCATCATGTTTCCGATGCTTTTACTTCGATCTTCACTCCTGTACCGAGAATCTCAGCGGAATTTCAGATATTTTTCGGATTTTGGAATTAAATGAACCTACTTGTCGCTCACGGGACAACCAGGTAATCTAAAACATTGAATCAAGATCATATCGCTTCACCGGGACGTGATAATAAATGACCCGTCTATTTTGCAGAAATTAGTTGGCGAGGGCGGCAGCTTCCTCATTGGTTTGACTTTTATCAAGCTCCTGTATACTAATACCTTCCAAGAATCAGCTTTGGGATGCATGAAGCAGTATAAGCGGCAAAAATCGCGAATTCAGACATAATGTACATCAATATTTAGAAAAGATGAATTATTACACTTTTAAGGACCAAATTAAATCATCAGAACTCATCTGAATATTACTTTTCTATTCCTATGAAACTTTGCATACCTCTTCAACAACATGTCTCTTTATTGCTCTAAAGTCTTGGAAGTCGGGAACAAATTGTGCCTCACAGAGGCTAATGTGTATGTAGGTACTTACCACTGATAACATCGTATGTAGAATAAAAAGAGGGTGAGCTATTTTCTGACAAGAAAAAATGAGAGGCAATTTAATAGTTCTATTATTCAGATGACCGGTTTTTCACGAAAAAAAAAATTTACTGAATCTAGATAAGACACTGCATACTTCTTATAGATATTTTGACGAATAGTATAATTTTGGAGTTTTGCCTCATATGGGGACAAAATGAGCCGGAGTCGAGGATAAGACTATTGCGGTATAAATATAGACACTAATAGGGATATTACTTGATTATATGGTATCGTGTTTAGCATTTAATACTTCCTGGGGCAATATAGATCATACACACGTGAATATCAAGACTTCAGCTTCAATTCAATAATATGTTCCTAATTCCTCTTTCTCCAACTGAATACTTTATTAATTGAGTATTTATATAGCTGTCTATCATTTGTTGAGAAAAATGGTAAGTAAGAAAAATTCAGCAATAGGTTGTACTCTTTATAGGCAAAATATTTATTCATTTTGGTTCAAAAGCACGGTTTAAATATTAATTGAAATCCATCTAAATCGTTACAAAAAATTTATTCTTAACTTTTTCCCCTGAAAATAGAACTTCTATCTACTTAATAGCATATTACGATTTTGCAGACAGCTTAAGTCGAAAGTTTTCAGCTCCCGTGGACATGTTGGTACTTTTTTGTTTTTCAAAATATTTAGAGTGGTTGTAATGGATTCCAACTAAATACCGAAATAAAAATATTATATGTTTCATTCCTATCATATTTGATTGGAAAAAAGCATAAGTTTTGCCATGAGACGTCACGAATAGCTAAATATGTCAGATTTAACGCCTCCTTCTCTGTGGTCGTATAAAAATAAATTATCTAACCATAGGAACTGGAAGAATATATTTTTTGGAAGAATTGTTTTATGTCTCCTTAATTTGTTTGAAATTCATGTTATCTATTATTTTTAAATGAGGATTGGCATATAGTGGGGCAGAACAATGGATCGTCAGAGATTCCGGTATTACTTCATGTTTCAGGCATGCGTTAGTATACCACAGCAACTGTTTCACCTCTGCAATCCTGAGCTTAGGTGTATCGTTACCCCCGCATAGCCTTAGGCTCTCCGGGAAAAGCCGAATGGGGAACCCTTCAGCCGAATCCAGAATGACACTTTGATTGGCATCTACGAGTACGCAGTGATCTACCAAATGCACAGGGTTCTCCAGGAGAAGCACAAGCCACACTTCCTTCCTTAAGCTCCCAATAATGCGGCATGCATCTTCAATACTGCTGCTGCTAACCACCTTTGCATCGGCAAACCTTCGGATATTAAGTCGCATCCCAAGGCTCTTAATGAGGGCACCTGCTCTACCGATACTGGTTGGCCGTTTTCCGCAATCAATGAGTTTATCCCTTGCACGCGACGCGACCTCATGGCCCAGCAGACAATACGCGCCATTCACAATGGACGCTGAGATACAGTCTAGCATCCCACTAATCCCAACCATGTCCTGATGTTCTCGCACTTCATATTCTTTGAGTTCAGGTCTCGAATTCCTAGCACCGCACACACTCGTATGCACGGATACACCAGGGTTCCTACGGCAAAAGCGGAGTATCGTGTTCAGGGCTGACTTATCAAAACGTTCCTCATTAATGCGGCAGAGCTGTCTAGGACCCGGGACGACCCAGCTACGTGGTGCAACCTTGCGCCTTGTGAGTGCAAGCGGAATGGCATCGAAACGCACTATTCGATAACCCACACTCGGTGGTGAGAGCGAATCGATATCAATATAAAAGTAGCTTGACGCGTCCTGAATCTTTGATTTGCATCCAAACCAAACGCCCTTACGGAATTCCTTGCCGTTAATGTTCACACCGCTGCCGAACATTACGGCATCAACAGTCCATTCAGTGGTTTCCATATCGACGGATGCATGCTTGCCACAAGTTGGACCAGTTACTGTCAGTCTAGTGAGACTCTTTTCGTTGTCACTGGTGTGGTCAAAATAAGCGGGCACCGAACAACTGCTGGTTCACGTTCTTGTGAGATTCGGTTGAGAGCAATTTGGAAAGCACCATCGGCGATGGTATTGTTGCTTTGTGTCGGTTTCTTCACTGAAACGTGCAACATTGATGCTCTTCCATTCACACAACGCACCATTCTCGATAAACAAGGACCGAAAGGGGTGAATTAGGTGGGGGAGGAGATAAGAAGAACGAAAACGCTTAGCCGCTTATGCAGGTATCGGTCGATCGTACCGATAAAATTTGGTGGGCATCTGAGATTCCATGTGCTCTTAATATCGGTACCCTGAAGCCGGCCAAAACATTGCCCACGATTTTGAATCATGGCTAATGACCGATATATTCAATGATTTGGAGCGTTTTATTTTATTTTCACGTTTCTCTGGTACTGGCTGTGACCGATGATTTGTTCAAATCGGGGGAGTGTCGATCATTCGCAATGTCTTATAAGTACACTGTACCTACAGTGTACAGTAAAGCTCATTTCACACTCTGTATTTGAAATCTGTGATCCGAATTTACAGTCGGATCAGATCATCGAGGTCACAGTGTTGAACTTAATAATTCTTCCCGATGCCGTATGCCGTCGTCTTCTAGGAGGTACAATTTTTTGAAGAAGACATACTACGTTGACCTGAGTCCGTAGTGTTGACGTCGTGACTGCGCCGGCCCTTCTTTATTAAAATCAGCCCTACTCTTATCTACCTATCCTCTCTTATGACGTTAGTTTGATTGTACAAGCTAATAAGAGAGCCTCAGTAGGACGGGTTTCACAACAGATACAACCAACCACATCTTCCACACATTAAAGTTGTAGAATGTTGGAATTGTTTGGGTTTTTTGTTGTTGTTCTGGTCAGTCAGAAAGATGTCTGAAGTGTCCTTTATTGTTGAAATACAGGATACACATAATTTATTTATGTTCTATTTGCAGTCCTGTAGTGTATTTTTTTGTCCTTACTACTGGTTTATCCTACTTATTCTATATTTTCTCTGTCCCATTGTACTGTTGGCGATCCCTGCTAGGACTGTAGTAGTGTAAGGGCTACTAGGGCCGTCCGCAGGACTGTCCGCTAGGGAATCTAGTAAGTAGTTAGTAGATGTGCTAGAGATAGTCTACGGCATCTACTGCCTATAAAAGGCCTAGCCGCCTTGGGCACTGAAGCAAAAACACTATCAACAACTTTTTACAACCTACTCAACTTGTCTACCCTAAGCAAAAACGACTACAGTTTTTTCAGGCTTGCCGCTAACGCCTCCAGTTTGATTTTATCCCTTGCATTTTCGCGACATTTATATAGAAAAATATTGTCGAGGGCTGCCAGAGAGTTTCGGTACCTGAGAAGCAGTGAGC
This sequence comes from Kappaphycus alvarezii, assembly GCA_002205965.3. NCBI lineage: Eukaryota > Rhodophyta > Florideophyceae > Gigartinales > Solieriaceae > Kappaphycus > Kappaphycus alvarezii. The sequence goes on from NADL03000070.1 coordinate 233,980, forward strand.
ATTCCGACTGGCTGCCATCCTCTTGTCCAGGGGTGCTTTTCAGGAAGGTGCTGACCAATAAGAAAACAGCTCCTGTCTGGGCTGTATAAATTTGCCTCTTCCGTGAACTACGGTACGTACGATAAAAGGCCATCTCTTCCCCTGTACATACGAATATTCCAACCAAAAATAACCTAAAATATCCCCCTGTACTGTACTTAGTGATGGCCGGTAATAAAAAAATTTATTCCATGACAGGCACTTAATAAATGAAAATATTCCATTACCAGGTAATTTAATTCCCTCTCGGACCAAAACAGTAATTATTACCTCATAAGTAATTTATGAAGTCATAGTCATAATTATGACTATGACTTCATATTTTAATGACCTAGGTAGTCATAATTATGACCAGCTGGGTCATTAATTCCGCAAAGAAATTAATTCCCCTAGTCCTGACAAGCGGAATAGTCCCGCATTGTGCTATACTGTACTGTACAGTGCTTTACATTACAGTGTAAGGGCTAGCACAAAGGTGCAACATGCAGTCATGCACTGAACTGTACAATCCAGTACATGACTCCATGTTGTACTGTACAACATGGAGTACTGTACTGTACGATCTTCAGTACTGTACACATGGAGTACTGTACTGTACGAACAGTACAGTACAGTGCAGTACAGTACGATCTTCAGAGTAAGGGTTCGAACCCAAAGGAACAGGACCGCCTGAATTCTTTCAACAGCCCCTGGCCAATGCACCCACTTGCAGACAACCGTCAATGCGCCCAGTCAAAGTTCTCAACAATCGACCCGTGGTCGAATGGTTAAGCCTAAGTCCTGGGATTCTGGATAGTCATATCCTTTCTCGCAGCAACTTAGTTGGAGCGGTGATTTAATTTCCTGATTCCGAGATCGTTCTCAGATTACTGTCATAACGTAGTACAAGGAAGTTGTTATCTAGATGACAACTAAGAAGCACCAGAGATTGGAGTGCTATCATAGAATATGTCGCCAGAAGGGCAGCTACATTTTTAACCTGTTTTGGTGAGTAAAAGGCTGTTTTTTGAATATTTTTACGGATTCACTACAACAAACACACACTTTATAAACTGGAGTCCATTAAACATGTGAAAGAGAATCTTGAACTTACCTGAAAGGGTAAGGTGAATTATTTATATGGATATCGATAAACATCTATTTTTACAGGGATTGGGACAGAAAAGCAGTGTATATGTGTATAAACCGAAGCATATATCGTCAAATTAGCGAGCGCTATTTAATTTTCCGCAGGTAGCGTGACGTATAATAGGTATTAAAAAGACTTCAAATAAAGAATTTATAACATTCTTAACATAGCGGATCTAATTCAATTCGTCTGGAAGATGCTTTTGTCTCTTCAGATAGTCTCCAACTTTCAAAAGACATTCGGTAAGGCCAGCTGTCAGCCGGGATCTCTTTTGGATCTAATTGATCCAGCAACGCTAAAAACTCTTTCAGATGATTGGAGGAAGAATTAGGAGTAAAAACAACTCGTGCGACTTGAGATAGGATTGGGAATGTGCCTTCATACTTCTTCCAAAAATCAAGCTTCCATTTCTTTTGCAGAAGCCGCCATAAACTTATAAAGGTTAATTTCAGAATCAATGGAGGCATCAACTTTATCCCCAATTTGCACATCTCATCATCTGAATCGAAACTTGATAAAACACCCTTCTTTGAATGTTCGGATGCTTTGCATTTAAAGCATCCGACCCTGACGAAACCGTGATAGTGAAGTAGTTTTCGCCAATTTTGAGATAAGCTTCACAGCAGCTGTGTCAGAAAGGGTAAGCATCAACTCCACCCAAGAAAACCTTGTGCTTCATTTTGAAATACCTGGGAGTCAGAAGAGTTGCATGAGCGCAATGCTCTGCCATTGGACACTGAAGGTTATTCTTCTTACGATCAGGATTAATTCAGATAAATCATCTACCAATCTTCGCGTCACAGAATCCATTAAATTTTGCTCCTTCTTCTTTTTAGAATTTTCAAAATTCCTGCCGAACAAATGTCCTTCAAATGCATTGTCGGGCCTACCTGAGAGCCCAACAAAGCTGTACTTTCTTCGACTGCCCTGAATAGCTCAACAATAGCTTTCAGAGATAGCTTTTCCCTAGCGGTAGGTCTATCAGCTGGACCGACACCTTTCCATGTAACATTGTCAGCATACAGTTTTTCGATGCAGATCCAAAATAGGGTTCCAAATACAAAAACCTCAACCATTGAAACAGTAGATCCCCATCTTGTCTTAACATCCAAAATTGGCCGCAATATACTCGCGTTTTTGACGAAAGCTCTGAATAAGGTACTGTGCAGCAACTGCAGACTTCTTAAAAAACTTGACAGTCTGGCGCACTTTCATAAGTAATTCGTCAATCTTGTCTGAAATGCCTTACGAGACGAAATCTGAAGCGAATGAGATGCACATGCAATTCGGTTCCAAGAAGATCTGAAAGTGTAGGCTGACTGTCTGATTGGTCGAGGATCTTTCAGGAACAGTATCTGCAAGGGAGAAGTTTTCAGGCAACTGCGGCAAGGTGCATTCAGGATCAAATTGAGCTGATAATCGAATGAATCTTCGCTGAAATCCTCATTGATATCATTGTCATCCAGTCCAGTTTCTACTTCTTCGAATACTGATTCATTGGCAGCGGCAGATTCAGTTGCCTTAAACGTAATTGCATCCCTTTCTTGCTCATAAATAGAGGCGACCTCGTGAGTTTCGTTTCCACTTTCAAGCTCTCTGATTTTCTGAGCCGCGACTCCAGCAGTACAGAATCCTCAATTTCAGCCAAAATCCCTTCCTCTTCCGACGTAAGTTCGATTTGTTTCCTCGCATTAGCAGCGCTGTCAGTGGTTATAAAGCCACTTTTTTTTCGATTCCTAATTTCTTCGTAGATTCAAGAAGGAAGCGTGAAAGTTCCTTTCCAGTATGGCGACCAACCAGCTTAGTGCAGCATACCAAGTTTGTATGGTATCCCCATTCGCTGTCAATGAACGATATTGTTAAAGATGAATAGGAATCATTATTTTCGGCCGTCCAAACATCTGTAGTTCCAGCTAAAATCGAACTTTTTCGAGTGTGTCTGCATTCAACTTATCAACGAGAGCCTCGGATTTCTGTAGAAACTACGACGGCCTGACTGACATGTTGACTTTGGAGCAAATTCATCAACAATTGCCCGAAACCCCGAATCTTCAACAATAGAAAGCGGTCTTTGATTGAGAGCATCCATTCTGCGCATAACCGAATAAATTTCTTCTGACGAACCCGATTTGTTGACCTTCTGGTGAACATTTTCTTGAAGCCAGGGTTTGTCAGGCTTGATATAATAGCTGAACCCCCTTACGTTTATCGAATGACACGGAGATGTCAGTTTCTTGTGTTTGCTGTTCATGTGGCTTCGGACATTTGTGGTTCCACGTCCCAAAGCACCTACTTTCGCGCAAAGCCGACATTTAAACTTTCGCTTGTGCGGTTCATCTTTGGGGTAAACCCGTTCAAGCTGCACGAAAGAAAAGATCGGGTTGTTGGAATTTCCATCGTACGGTACGAAATGAGCAGTCGCCGGAACTGGTGAGTTTCGCACGGAGAGAGGGGCCGTTGGACCTTTTTCGCGGACCGAAGGGGGTTCTGCTTGCATTACGGGCTCAGATTGCGCATTTGCGCCCTGGGAATTCATTTGCAGCAGAAAAGGTCGTTAATTCGGCAGTTTTCGCTAAATCTTGTATATACTGGTCTTAAACGCTCTGCTCAAGTTTATTGTGGCTATTTGGATCTAGGTTCAAAACTGTGCCATTTTGAACAATAGTATAGAATACTGTAAAATCATGACTTTTGAGGGGATCGGTGGTGGTCAGTCATAGATAATTAATTACTTTCCGGTCATGAAATTCTGAACATATGGTAAGATGAATATCTATTCGAATAGAATAAGAATCATAATACAATCATTATTTCTCCATGTCATAGTGGTGAATTCGATAGTAGGCAGGTAATTAATAGGTAATAGTAATAATTCTGCCATAGTGCAGTCTATTGCTCCTCGGTAATAATTTGGTAATCAAGTCATTAATTCTTTAATGACTTCAGGAAGCAATGACTTCAGGAAGTCATTAATTCTTTATGACCCCAGGAAGTCATTAATTCCTTTGTGAGTTCATATGCACAGGTCTTAATTCTCTTATATTCCTGTCCACCACTGTACAGAAGAAGAAGAAGACTTTACCAAGCAGAAAAGGGGGGGCTAGCGGCCCTCAAAAAGAGAAAAAATCTATCCGAGCCAGGAGCGGTTGAGTTGTCGTCGGTTGATCGCGACAGAAGTTCGTTGTTGTATGAGCGAACTGATAATCGTGAACAAGCGATCGCGCTCGAAAGCAGGGCTACTGCTTTTCCGTAGAGCGATGTACTCAGCCAATTCTGGACAGACCTCGTTCGGCACCGGGACCGGCAGACCCTGTATATCGAAAGCCATCGGGTGGAAGTCGATACGTAGCTCGGCGCAGAGGTGGCCATAGCGGAGAGATTTCGCGCGCTCAGATGCAGTAAGGGCAGCGAGGGGCGTGTGAATCCGCTGTTGGGCGTATGGAGCGGAGTGGAGGCTGATGACAGTGACGTCGTAGCCCTGGGGACGGGAGAGAAACTGGACATCATCGATGTAGATGTCGAGGCGGCGGCGGGAGTTGGAGGGTCGGGGCAAGTCTTGCGGGAAGTTCCATTCCCGGACAGGGCGAATCCAATTGATAAGCGTGTAACCTCGGAAATGAGGCGGTCGCGAAACACAATTGTGGCGCCGAATGGAGCCGTCGGCGCAGGGTGTCCGTAGAATCCAGGGTGGGACAGTGCGGAAGTGGGCGGCGGCGCAATAGGTGCAGGGTTGTGTGCCAGAGAAGATGGGACACCAAGACGGAGGCAAACCATGGTTCGTCAGACTTCAGGAGCGGCCCGGGTACCGAGATGGCTCTGCGAGAGGTTGTGAAAGGGACGGGAGGCGTGGGAAGAAGCGACGGAAGCTAGGCGCGGAGTAGCCGGAGCCTTCGGAGGAGGAGAGGTCGACGGAAGAGAGAAGTTTGGCGCGAAGCGCCTTTGTGATCTCAGCAGTAGCGGTTGCCTGGAAGTCAGACGGCCTGGGGAAGAAGAGGCGCGGAGCCAGCAAGGACGGCTCTGGGGAGAAACTGTCGGGGAGGCTTTATTTGGCCCGGATAGAGGCAAGAGGCGTTGAGATCAAGGGAAGACGTCGAAGCAATCACCGAGGAGGAGGCGAAGAAGTGGTAGGAGGAAGAACAGAGCCAGCGTAGCATGCCTCTGCGATGGTTTCGGTTAGGGGAAGTCCGAGCCCTCCCATACGTAGTGGAAAGCTGGGCGGTGAGCCAGGCACTGTCTGGGAGACGGTGCATGTCTTCGAACACCCTCGCATCCCAGAGTCAAAGGTTTGAGCTCCGGAAAGAGTGAGATGCGGCGGGGTGCAGCGAAGAACATAGATCAGGCGGCAGGAACTGGCACAGTGTTACAGTAGTTGGTAGCCCAGTTGAGGGTCATTCAATCCGGAGATGCGCGACCAAACCTCGGAAATGGCATGTACCCGGGAGGCAAGAAAAGGACTGGCAGCTTTGCGGGTGCCGATTGGGGATCCGAGGACTGTCACGGAATTGTGGAACGTATCGTGCAGGATATGGCACACCGAAGGGACGCGGGAGGGATCCGGGCCAGGACGCCATAGCGTTGTTTTGGCCATGTTGAATAGAGACCCTAGTGGCTTTCCACGGTCTGAGATGAAGCGGAGAACCTCAGAAGCGACGTTGACAGGGACGATGACGGTACCGTCGTCGGCGAACCAAGCGTTTGGCGTATGGCGGGAAAGCGTGATGAGCTGGGTGACCAATGGATGGATGCCAAGGGGAACAGGATGCTTCCGAGCGGATCTCCCTGGTGGGTGCTGTGCGACTGTGCAGGATGTGTGAACCGAACATGAGCGTGGAATCACCTCCATATAAAGTAGTGCACAAACCGGGCGAGGTCGGGATATGTTGGCCGTCTCGAGCAAAATGTTGTGGCGCTCGATTTTGTTGAACGCGTTTGACGCGTCAATTTGAAGGAGAGCGAAGCTGGCGCTGTCAGGCGGGTGGAGAGAGGGGAGCTTTGGGTGTTTAATGATTGAAAAATAATGTCGGCTGTAATCCAGATAACATTGGTATGTGAAGGTACGGTCTTGCGATGTCACAACTTGCGCGTAAGTCCAACACTTACTGATCCTCGTCCTCAATCGAATCTGGCTCTAATGGGGTCGGCGACGTCGCTATTAACGTCATCGCCTTCCACAAAATTAAAGTCAGACCAATCCATCCAGCTAACCGGCACCCACAGGCGCTCAGTTCCATACGGACCCTGCAGAGGCAAACCGGTGGTCGTCTCCATGCTCGTAATAGCCTCGCCCGCGCGCCTAATGTACGCCTGCCCTTGAGCGACTTCGGGGTTGAATGTGATGGGGGCGGCTTCCGAAGAAGATAAGGGCTTCCCATCATCGACAGATGATGAGCGTGAGGGAGCGGTAGACATGAGGTGTTGACCGGTGGGTTTGGTCGTTGTAGAGGCTGAATAGAACAGGGCTCAGTTCCAAAAGGCGGCAAGTTCGTTCGCCGTTTCCGAGCTCGTAATAGTCTCACCGCGCGCCCAGTTGTACGCCTGCCCATAGGCGACTTCGGGTTCAATGTGATAGGGCGGCTTCCTGAGAAGATAGGGCTGCTCGTTACTTATTTGTGACGGGCGTGAGGGGTTCGTAGACTCGGAACGTGGACAATGGCCTGTTAGATTTGCAAACTGAAGGGCAAGCTCTGGTCCGAGCGAATTCCCGTCATAGACGGTGAACAAGAGGTCGTGTAAGGGACCGATTCAACCACCGAGTGGCAGTTTTCGAGGCCTTGACATGGCAGGGACAGAGACAGAATTGATGCCACGACGTGCCCAACTCCGTTTCCCCGCCACACTGCGGCCTCGTGCACGCGGACGAGCCGCTGCAGGTCTGACACAAGGCGTTGAACGTGTGTGTGCAAAGCTATAAGGTGGGGCCGGGGAGAACGGAGCTGCTTTTCTATCTCCCCCTCCAAAGCGAAATTCACCATTATCAGGTAGAAGAACGAGTGTCCAGGTGGCTTGAGGTTTTGCGGCACCTCAGACCAGAGCTCGAGCGCTTTTGCAAAAGGCTGCATGCGGCGTGCAGAGCACTCGGGGTCATCGTTCCAGTCTTCGAAGCCATCAAGATCACTGTACCACTCATAGTCTTCACCGTCGCCGTAGTCTCCAAGCTCCGACATCCTTGAGTAAGGGCTACTCACCCTGGTTCGTAAACCAGTGCACCCAACTAAGCGATTGGACTTATTACAGTAATGCATGCCGGGTGGAGAGAACCCGTGTCGCATGAATGATGGCTTCTGTTCCGTGGCGGACTCCGACGGCGAGCTGGTGAGGAAGGAAATAAGAGACGACGGTGGGTTGTGTAGACAAGCGCCGAACGACGAGGCGGCAGATGAAGCGTCAAAGAACCGTACCCATGGCGATGGGGCGGAGACTATCGCCGCGGCCTTTGGGATGCGAGTAGGGTAGCCCGGCGAAGAGATGACGGAGCTCAGTTGGGAGTCGGCCGTCCACGGCAGAGTTCACAAAGATTGTGAGCTGAGGCAGGGCGGAACGATCTGCGGTATCACCACCTGGTGCATGGGAGAGGGATTTGAAGACGGATGGGCGGAGGCCGTCAGGGCCCGGAGAGCTGTGGTGTGGTAGGAAGGCGAGCTGACGGCGAACCTCGGCTTCCGTAGTACTGTACTGTAAAGTAATAATTCAGAACAATTTTCTTATCTGCCGGTTGGCCTGCTGTACCACGGATTACAGGTACAGAGGACTCCCAACCTTCCCATTACTAGCAGTAAACCAAACCAATTTCCCCCCCTGTACCACGGTGACACTGCGTCATACAAAACAAGGAGGGTTCTTTTAATGTGTTTAAAAACCTGAACCATGCAGGAAGTGGGTTACAACTGGCTTGGCAATTATACGGTATCTACGCCCCGGTACAACCTTCCTTCGCTGCTTCCCGTCGCGGTTCCTCCCTCAACAGGAGCTCCGCGACTTCGTTACCCGTTTTGCATTTAGTCTCCAAATAATGCAGGCGCGGACAGGTTTCTACCCGCCGCCCACATCCGTAGTTAATTTATGAATACCCTCCGCACGCTTCTGTGCGACATTGTACAACCAATAAAGATTTTACCACCACAAGTTTACTGGGTACCAACCCACATATCTACCACACTAAATTAACCCCCCATTTTCCCCCAGTGGGTTAAACAAAGAAGTCTTGTAAATCATCAATCACTGGCAGTTCCTTGCATTAATATCCTACAGATCGGCAGGAATACTAGGCTGTATTTGTAAAATTCAACCTATCGAGACTACAGCAGAGTAGCAGGTATGAGAGAGTGCCTTGTGTTTCAGACGGATACGGTTGACGCTGATATCATGCCGCCTTCAGAGTCATACCACTGTTCACGAGCCCTTCCATTAATGCTTCTGTCAACGATTGATCGAGGCTGTACTTCACACAGAGATATCAGATGATGCACGAGAATTAGGAGATGAAAGAGCCTTGTAGACTGCTTGTAGAATCTTCACAGCGGGCTCGCAAGACGTAAGGCACTTGCTTCTCCCTGCCCAAACGGAGAATTCCTTACCTTTGGCAGTTACGTACAAGACGAAAATGACATGATAGAACGTTGGATTCGATTCTGAAACTTTTCGGCAACCTCATCTGTATTCTGTGCGTTCCGACGCATGTCGTGCCAACGCAATGAACTTTGGAGTTGCAGTATTGTAGTAGGAAACGTTTCTGTATAACTACAGTATACTTGAACCCTGTTAGAGGCACACAGTTTCTCGGGATACTGCATTTCGTTGATTTTCAGAAACGCTGCCCGATCACGTTATCTTCTTATCCTATGGTGGTAAATCTTTACGAGTTGTACAGTATGGCACAGAGGCGTGCGGAGGGTGTTCAGAATCTTATCCGAAGACATGGTATGAATGCAAGTTCTTAGGACTCTCAATCTTCGCGCCGCTCACAGGGAATCAACCCCATTTATCGCCTTTATCATCAAACTGCTTTGTCCTGTCACAGTAACTTGTGATTCCGTGGCCCAGGTGTTATCTTTGGCATGTGTACTGCGAATAAGTTGCCGCTGGCTTTCCAACGCGTTTGTTCGCAAGGTTATAGCACACTGGGCTTTGGAAGTTTCGTCACATGGTAGGGTTGATCAAACCGAAATGACCTCTGTAATAACTCTCGTTGCTGAGGAATGTCGGTTTGACCACTGTTATGCTCGGGCTGTAAACGTAAACAGGTGAAACTGTAGGGTGCGTTATTGTTTTGAAAGAATGTACTGTGTACTAATTGTTGCTGCTACGAAATGCAGTGGTATAATGAAAATGGAGTAAATATCAAATATGTTCATTGCGGAAAACAGGGGGCGCCTTTACTAGGAGACTTTGGAGGGCTGAAAACCATTGGGGGCTTTAATGTAGGCGTTGCGCAACGGAGAGGATAGTTGTTCATCAGGAGTCGAATATATCTTCCAAAGAGTAAAACAAGCAAACCTTGTGTGTGTGTAATCTTTACGGGATGTGGACAAAGCATGTGGGAGAACATACTGAGGGGGATTACAGAGAAACTAACATGCGAAGGGGGATGAGAGAGAAACTAATCGGAAATGCATCTGGTAAGAACTTGACGAGCTTGCAACCCATGCAAGCAGAACACAAAGCGCGTGATTAGGAGGTGCAGCTCCCATTGGGGAGTGGTGCCTCGACGGGCAGCAGCGAACGTAGAAAGGCGCCGGAAGAAAGTCGCCCCGTCGGCCCCAAGGGCACCGAACACATCAATACCAACAGGAAGAAGCCGTATATCGTTCGTGTGGCAGACTAGACCGTAGTGCGTGTGTTTCGCACGTTCAGCCATTGAGGCAGCTGCGCCGCCAGATAGGGCACACTGGGAAACGCGAGAAGTGACCTCTGGATGGGCCACTGTGACATTCAAAGCGATATCCTTCGGGTCGAGGCCATATGTAGCAGGGATATTAAGATCTATGCGAAGGGCGGACGAGGGAGAGGACGAAGGGGGAAGGGGAGGAAGCAGATTTTCAAGAGAGGTAGAAATTCCAAGCTCCTTACAGTAACGATGGAGAGCGTTACGCAAGACATTGTGGCGACGAGTCTGCCCATCGTTGTACTTACAGGTGAGGGGATGTTTGCCCAGGGGATCGAGCAACGGGGCGATGTCGTTGGAACGGCGAGCACATACCGTACATCGATCATGACCAGAGAAAATCGCGCGGCCGAGGAGTAGAGATACAGCGACTATCCAAGCTTGCGAGGACAGATAGGTTCCGCGGTGATGGTGCGGTAAAGTTGAGAAAGCTGAACAGGCGGACGACTCACGGACGGATAGGAGGCGAGATCTGTCGCGGTCAGAGGATGATGGGAAGATCCGATCAACGTCGAACTGTGAAGCTCAGACGAGATAGAAGACTGGAGCCGTTCGCCGGGGACCGGCGTTTGACATCGCTGAAACAGAGAAGTGGGCGACAGGGAAGCCGAAAGATCTAGATAACGGGTAGATAATAAAGAGATCGCCCCGAGGCACTTCCTCCAAGTGTAGGTCTCCCGAGAAGGAGAGCAGATCTGAGAAACGGCGGAAAACATCAATCGTCGAAGCCGCATAAGCGGACTCAGGGATTGAAGAAGCGAGAGGAATGCCAAGACCACCGAAGAAAATAGGAAGGCAGGCTTGCTCCCATTCGGAGTCGGTGCAAGGACCATGAATCTGTGCGAAAGCCTCCCGCTGCTTCCGGTCGAAGCTGACGGCCAAAGCCGTAGATTGGTGGGGGAGAGAGTCCGCAGCAGATAAATAACCTTACAGGCGCTCGCACAGAAACGGTGCAAGTGGTAGGCCATCTGGGCGTCATCGAAGGACTGAAGACAGGAAAAAATGCGATCGACTGCAGCTTGACGGGTGTCGAATGCGGCGCTGACGAAGGAATCGGAACCAATGGGAGAGCCGAGAACGGTAAAGCCATCAGGCGTGGAGAAGGGGCAGGGAATAGTGAGGGAGAAGGATTATAGGAGAGGCCGTATACGTGTGTTTTGGTCATATTCAGTGCGAACCCGATGGCTTGTCCCTGACTCTGGAAGAATTGCAAAGCCTCGAGGGCCTGCGAGCGGGGAACGACCAAGTTCCCATCGGCTGCATACCAAGCGTTGAGCGGGGGCCGGAATTGCTCCTGGAACTGAGAACGAGAGGATGGAGGGCGAGAGCGAAAAGCAGAGCCCCCAACGGATCCCCCCGTCGTGTGCCATCGGGCATAGTATGGAGAATGAATCGAATGAGAGAAAAGAGGTATCCCCATAGCAGTAGTGAACCCATCGCCATGCCAGGTCGCCCTTATTTAGGATACGGGATACTATACGTCACTGCGTTACGTCATACAACGTAGCACTTCACTTTTCATGTATTTGCGGGAGATGACCCAACGATTACGTACTTCAGCTACTGATCTGAAAGAACTTGGTAAACTACTCAACTGCTCAAACGGTACAGTATGCCTTCATTTCAATCCAAAAGTTGAAATACTTAACTGTACCTCAGGTACTGCCGCAACACTCGAAGAGCGCGAGAAACATCGTCATTACGGCACTTGCTGCGACCAAAACGATATCTTCCTTTCCCCCGTCGGGATTGATATTTATGGCGCCTTGAGCGACGACGGCAAGGGTTTTTTCCGCCGCCTTGCTTCCTTCGCTGCTTCCCGTCGCGGTTCCTCCCCTCAACAGGAGCTCCGCGACTTCGTTGCCCGTTTTGCGTTTAGTCTCCAGATGATTCAGGCGCAACTGGTTTCCACCCGCCTCTTGCATTCGTAGTTAATTTCTGAATACCCTCCGCACACATTTGTGCCATGCTGTACAACTCGTGATCTACCACCACTGTACTTACGGCTGGCCTCACACCAGCCCCGTGAGATAATATCCCATGACTCGGCCTCAATTTCGGACTCTATTACACAGACCTGTCCCACCTAGTCCTCGGAAAATAGCCGTCCTGCATCCCTTATCAGTAAAGCACCCCAATTTCTCCCCCCTGTAGTTAATAGGCAGTACATGGAGGGTCATTATTGTACATATATCTCGGTCCGCCATCTCGCTCTTATCCTCCCGCCACCCGTAGCTGTCTTCGTCGCTTACAGCTACGGCTCTTTTCGAGCGTTGTTCATCGCCGGTCCCGGCGAAAGGCTCCAGTCTGCGATCACAACTGAACTCATGCTATCGAAGTCCGATAGGTTGTTCACGTCCGCGGCAGCCCACGACCGAGCACGGCTCCTCTCCGTGCGCACGTCCTCCGCCTCGTCTGTTTTCTCTTCGCTTCCTCACCCCACCGCGGTACGTACATGTCCTCTTCTACGTGGAAAGTCGCTCTGGCTCTCCGTCTCGGCATCGCGCTATTCCCTAGATCTACTTGCTGTCCGGTCTGCTCCCGCCGCTCGGCTGACATCGCACCCGTCTTAGATCCAAGTGGTCAACACGCGTTGACCTGCAAATACGAAGACGGAATGACTCGTCGTCATCACATCCTCCGCAACGTTCTTGCCCGCTACTGCAAGAAAGTTGGGATCGTCGCCCTCGTCGAACATCCGCTCCTCTACCAGGTTCCCAACCCATCTGGGCATTCGGAGTCCCCCGCGCTACGAATGGACATTTACATACCGGCTGCATACGGGCTTCACAGTACCGATATCGCTGTCGACGTTACTGTTGCCCACCCCTCTGCACGCCGCCACATTTCGCCAAGTAAGGTTACCGCAGGCGCTGCCGCAACACTCGCAGAGCGCGACAAACATCGTCATTACGGCACTTACTGCAACCAAAACGATATCCTCCTCTCCCCCGTCGGGATTGATATCTATGGCGCCTTGGGCGACGACGGCAAGGGTTTTTTCCGCCGCCTTGCTTCCTTTGCTGCTTCCCGTCGCGGTTCCTCCCCTCAACATGAGCTCCGCGCTTCGTTACCCGTTTTGCATTAAATCTCCAAATAATGCGGCGACAGCTTTCTACCCGCCGCCCGCATCCGTAGTCAATTTATGAATACCCTCCGCACGCTTCTGTGCGACATTGTACAACCAATAAAGATTTACCACCAGAATTGTACAGTATATTTCTTGTAATAACACGACCAGCTCTTTTCTCTCAAAAAAAATAAAAAAAAAATAACCACATATCTACCACAGTAAATTAACCCCCCATTTCAGTTTTCTCTCAGATTACTGCTTTTTATTCGAGTGGTGTGGTTGGTCTGTCAGATTTGTTGGGAGTTTCAATAACTCAAGGGGACAAATTCCGTAGCGTCTCAGCTAAGCCATCTGGTCCAGAGTTGCTACTGCACTCCTTGCTCACACGCTGTGTCACAGCGAGGATACTGCTTCGTAAACTATTACCCTTTGTATGACATAGCATGACGACCACTCCCTGTTAAGATAACAGAAACGATTTGCGGATGATGTGGTGGCGGTTCCAATCGTGACCTTTCAGCTGTCTAGCTAACCTGAGCTTAACAAGGTTTCCAGTTTCTCTCTCTCGAAACCTTATTAATACTTAACTAACTTGATCGGATATATCTACCAAGAGAAAAAAACACCCACACCTTTCCCCCTAACTTCTCGTTTTGAGTGCATGCAAAATTCTCATAATCAATATGAAAATGCTCCAGCAAAAAATGTCAACGCAGCTGTGGTGAATGAGGGTGACGGACTTGTTGCACAGTCTGAAATGGGATATGCTTTAACATGTTGGCGACTCTGTGGATGCTAAAGGTCTAACGGGTGTAGACTACATTGGGAAACGGTGCAGTCTAGACCTCATATCAAAGTTTTTCCCAGAGGGGGGAAATTGGTTTGGTTTACTGCGAGTAATGGAAAGGTTGGGAGTCCTCTGTACTTGTAATCATTCCCAGAGTACCGAACACCTCGAATAGTCCATAGCTTACGGACATCCATGTTGGGTTCACTCGCAGAGTGAACCCACTGCTTACCAAGAGAAAAAACACCCAAACCTTTCCCCCTCGCAGATATGCATCAGGAAATAGCTTACGTCCTTATCACAGATCAGCAAGGCGGATTATGTCTCAGAGAAGTTAGAGTGTGTGTTTACTGGAAGAGTCTGGAAAGCTAACCGGGGGCGTTTTGGAAGTTGTATACATATACATGTATGCAGTACACGATAAAACTTTATGTCTCACACTCGGTTCTTTCGCCGCATCAGACGGCCAACGGTGTTAAAGCCGGGTTGGACTCTATTGTCCACGACACCCGCACGACACAACGTCGCTTCTCCGCCACCCGAATGTCGCCACGGTCCTCATAGACGCCAACAACGCCTTTAACCGTGTTGATCGGCAGTCTATGCTGGACCACTTACCAATGCTCGCCCCTCGCTAGCCCACTTCGCAAACATGATCTACGGCCGCATGCAACTTCCACTGCTCATACCGAACCGGGATCGCACCGTCATACCAAGTGCCCAGGGCACCCAACAGGGTGACCCGGCCAGCATGTTATTGTTCTCGCTAACGATCCAACCCCTCATCCGTCGGGTTGCTGAGATCCCCAACATTGCTCTCTGCCAATGGTACGCCGGCGACGGAAATATAGTTGGGAACCTTGGCGGTATCCGTCAGGCGCTCAGGCTCCTCGAACGAGATGGTCCCACGGTTGGCTTCCATGTCAACCCACGTAAGACACGGATAAATTGGCCTCACGTCATGCCTCCGGATCGAGCAGCCCTCTTAGCGGAATTCCCTCTCGCTGAATGCTCGCGGGACGGCTTTCCGCTTCTCGGGGCCCCCATTGGCAACATAACGTTCACGGAGAGTTTTCTCCGGTCCAAGATCGCTCAGTGCCGACGTACCCTGGACCGCCTTCTGCTGGTCCGCGACGCCCGCGCCCGGTTCCATATGCACCGGATCCGTGCCTCTGAATGCCTCCTATCGCATGCATTCAAGCTCTCAGACCCACGCTTCGCTGAGTCCGCTGCAGAAGAATTTGATGATCTACAACGTAGAGACGTAACGTAAAGTAGTTCCTCGTTTTCGTAGTGAAGATCACGTTTCGGTACCAAGCGTAGTGTACGATGGTACTTAGTCAGCTTCTTCACTGAAGTATCCTTGACAACGTAGTTACTTGGATCACGTTTCGGTTTGACGTAGTCTTCACGTTTTTCGTAAGGTGGTGGCACGTATTCAGCTTCCTCGTAGAGTGTCACGTAGTCAGGGTCTCACGTTGGTATCCCACGCGCGGGCCCAAGGTACGTCAGGTAGGCGCGCGGTGGAAAAGGAACAGGCACAAGCAGAGGTAGTCGTAGTCAGTCTGGTAAAACGTCTGTGCGGACGGCTGACGGCTGGCAGCCGCACCTATGGTGCGGACGCACCTATTTATTTTGAAACTAGAATTACAGTATCTAGCTCGCGCGAGTGCCATGGGGCAGTTTCTACGATGACCTGTCAGGAGGATCTGCACGTCTACACATTGCGTGCCATGTGGCAGTTTCTACGCTGACCTGTCAGGAGGATCCGCACGTCTACACGGCCCCTGAGCACGGTCAGCTTGCTGGGTGTGATCATGAAGGAGAGAAAGGATGCTCTTGACCTTGTCGACCAAACGTTTTTTGCCTTTCACGTTGTTAAGGTACGCTGTAACGATTTCGGGTAGTCATTGTAAAGATCACGAACGTTATTCCAGGTCCAGTCTCGTTTGTCCGGTAGACCTGTCTACTCTACGTGGAAGAAAAACCGTCATTTGCTTCGCCAACATCGTGTATACGTTCGACGAGTTCATATTGCGCTTCGGTACGATTAGCTAGTTCCAATAGCTCAGGTTTTACGGGCTCGTTTTCATCCGACGTACGATACAGTTTTAAACGTACACAGTGAACACGTTCCGTAGAGGTACCATCGATTTAGAGACATCGTAGACCAGTTCGCTCACAACATTCGTAATACGCCTTGGGCCCAACCATCGGAAGTTTAGCTTGTGGCCCTTGTCTTGTGCTCGTTCGTACTAAAACGTAATCGCCGATTGTGAAGTTAGGTTGAACAACGTTGGTCTTGCGATTGTGAGCTCGTAGTTGTCGTAAACGTGTTTTTGAGACAGTTTCGACTTGTTTGTGCATGTACTGTATGGTCTCTTGAAGCTTGTCGATACATGCTAGTTGTGTAGCCTTGACACGTTCTAGAGTTTTTCGTTCAACTGTTTCGGGAGTAGGCTCAGTACCAAGTAGTAAAGTACGACGTGGACGTATTCCTGTCAACTTCAAGTGGGCAACGGTACGTTCCATCTCCACGCGTGCCAAGTCGACGTAAAGGAGCTTCGTTAAGTACGTTTTCAACGATAGCGATGATGTCAGTCCAGTCGTTGGGCGCGAGTCCTAGCTCAGTGGCCAACGTGCGGCATGCAGCTAGTACATGTTTGTTAACGGATTCAACGGTTCCGTTAGCCCAGGGCGAGTACGCGACGGTAAATCTGTGACGTATTTTGTAGTCTTTTGAGATGATTTCCATCATGTTGTTCTTGAAATGCGAACCTTGGTCGCTTACCCACGTATTCATTGCGCTAAACGTACGTATCCATGAAGCCAAGTGAGTGGCTGTTGTAGCGGCATCCGTCGTTTTTGCCTTGCGTAACCAAACGTAGCTTGATAGGTCATCCTTAATCACGAGAACGTAGCGGAAGTCGTCTGACCCGGCCCCATGTACAAGTAGTCGAAGTGCACGACGTCGTTCGGAGCAGAGGCGTGTAACGTTTCGGACATAGGCCGTGGTATCTTGTTTCCAGTCTTTGCCATTAGGCAGTGAATACAGTTAGAGACAAAATCACGTACGTCGTCTTTGAGAGTTTTCCACGTAAATTGTTCCCGTAGTATGTCCTCAGTAGACTCGGCCCCATGACGACCACCAGATCCGCAGTGAGCGACAATAGTAGACGTAGTTGAAGTTCGTCCGCTTCGTCGGGGATCCAAATTCTTCCCTTAACGTTCCAGAGGGACTCGCCATTACGTTCGGCGTTCTTCGGTCTAGAAACGTTATATTTTTCCTGGGCCTCGATGACGTTATCGACATGTGGCCATTCGAATTCGTTTGACTCAGGCGAGGGTACGACGGCGTTCTCCAAGAGACGATATGTAATCTTTCGTACAGCAGAACGTTTGCTACGATACCCGCGCATCCATCGTGTCATGATGTCGGCCATAACGTTAAGTTCTCCATCAACGTGCTCGATGCGATATTGAAACTGCGAAAGGAAAACAGCCCAACGTAAGACTTTCATCACTTTATGACGTCCAATGATGGCTCCAACGTGGTCGGCGAGTAGCAGAAAAGTAGATTACGGTGATCAGTGAAAACACGTACTTCTTCGCATAGTAGTAAGTAGTCCATACGTTGAAACGTTTGCATTATCGCGTAACCTTCTTTCTCGTACGTTTCCATGCCAGTTCGGGCCCCGTGAACTCTCCACTCAGAAAGGCAAGTGGTTCGTGACGTTGCTCGGCTACTTCCTTCTCGAGTTCCTCTACGTTGCATTGAGTTACGACTCCTGCCAGTAACGTTCACTCTCGTCGGTGTATACGCAGAGTTCTTTCGTCTGATCACGATGAGATAGCTTGACGGACGTACGTAGTTGTTCTTGTAACGTTTCGAACGCGACGTCATGTTCGTCATCCCAGCCCAGAGAATGAACGGAGTACTTCTTAACTGAACGTTTCGTACGTGATCCGCTTTTCTTGTGAGCGTCTTCGAGTAGTGCTCTCAGTGGCGCAATACGTTCCGTAAAGTCCGGTATCGACGTTGACATCCACGTGACGCAGTGCACGAATTCGCATAGTTCTGCTGCGGTTTCAGGCTTGGAAACGTTCGTCAAGCCAGAAAGTCGACGGGGTCGAGACGTACACCTTCTTGGTCGATAACACGACCGCACCACTTCAACGTTTTAGTAAAGAACGTACTCTTTGTAAGTGATACCTTGAGGTTACGTTTCCTGCAGGTCGTAAGAAATTGTATAAGTTCTGCCATCAGTTGCTGTTCGGTACGAGCGTGGAGCGCAAAATCGTCTAGCCATGCCTTCAATGCGTGCCGTTGTTCACTGAAACATGGCTCGACTCGACTTTGGAAGTTGCTCCTGAGTTACGTCCTCCTTGTAGCGTTCTCGTAGGCATAACACAGGCTTCGTTGTCATGAACGTGTGGTACTTTTGCGATTCCTCGTCTAGAGGTAACTGCCAGTACCCACTAACGAAATCAATTAGAGCGAAAACGTGACATACGTAAGTCGAGAGTTCACTCTCGATGTTGGGCATCGGCCACGTCATGGGTTTCGTTACCCGTTGATAGGACGTAGGTCGATAGTAAGCCTAAACATGGCTGGAGGTGCCTTGGGCACGATCAAGGGTGCTGCGACCCATTCTGTGTCAGTTGATATACGTAGAAACCAAGTTCCAAGAGTTTGTTCGTCGTACGTTCCAGGAATTCACGTTTTTCTGGTGGTATCGGCGTTGCGCTGCACGAACAGGACGTACGTTGTCCTGTAGTTCGATAGTCATCGGTGGTACGAGTGCAGGTCCCTCATTTCCAAGTCGGATACGTAGTACGTCTGGAAATTCGTTCAAGATAGCCTGTAGCGTATTAAGTCCTTCCTTAGAGATCCCGTTTTCTTCTGCTTCACGTAAAGAGTTTTTGATCCCGTTTGTTTTTTTCGTCGCCGTCATCCTCGCCAAAGTCGTTCCATTCCTCTGTCTCAGTATCAAGTTCATCGACTCCTCCGTTGGAGTGGTAAACTCCTTCGTTGATGATACGAGATACACGTCCTGATGCGTCTCCGCCGAGTTCGGATACGTCAACTTCTCCACCAGACGGTCTGCTGCACGTTCGATGATATCTCGGGCTACTAGTCCAAGCGTTCAAGAACTGCCCGACTTAGTAGCGGGTCCTTACAACCATCTTTCGTGACCATCCACGTAACGTTACGAAGTACTAACGTTTTTCCGTGACGTATGTGAAGTTCTGTGGGACATGCCGCGGCCTTAGTGCATATGACGTTAATCGGCTTGGCTTGCGTAGTATTCTCGATGGCGACGTTGAAAACACGAGGTGGCTTAAGTTCTCGTACTTCGACTTTGCCGTTTTCGTTTTGAATGCGTGATAAAGAGTGTTATCCATGAGTTAACGTCTGATCCTGTGTCGGCGGTAACGTAGTCACGTGTCTTTCCTGCATACGTACATGCAAAAACGACACTGCTTTCCTTTCCGACGTGCTTCTTCTTTTTACGTATTTTCTTGACGTCCTTCTTCGCGTTACGTTTCTTTTCCAGCTCGTCACGGTGGGCCTTAAGGATTTTTTCCTTCTCGTCTTCAGGACATGAGCGGCAGTCCTTAATACGGTGACGTATACCTTTTGCAGCGTGAGGTGGCCATAAGCACATGGGTGCTTTAGGCGTAGGAGTTGTACGTGTTGAAGGTGATCCAGTGTCCTTGGGTACATCCTTAGGATCCGTAGGAGTCTTACGTTGACCGTACTTTTGGCAAGCTTTTGCCTCGTCAACAAGTTCCTTGACGAATGTCTTCACGTTCTTTTCCAAACTCGTATCGTATTCAACACGTTGTTTCATAGCGTCACGTAATTGCTTGGGGTAGAGATGTTCGCAAAGTAATTCGACTGTCTTTTTCGGGTTCTGCGTACGAAATTCACCGTAACCAACCGCTTCAAGACGTTGGAAGACGTTAACGTAATGGAGGATTCGTGCCTCTGGGTCCGCGATCTTGGACGGGACACGTATTCCCTTGAGTGCACCATCGACAACCTTGGGGTCGAATCCGGACGTAGATACAGTAATCAACGAAGTAATAAACGTTTTGATGTGTTCAGATGTAAGATCTTCTGCTTCGACGTCCGGAGCGATTGTGTCAAACTTTCCGAGGAAAACAAGGTTTTTAGTAGACCCGCGTCAATGGAAACGTTGTACGAAGCTGCCCGTAGTGTAGGGAGTTCAGCTTGTTTTTTTCATTCACTTGACGTTCGTATGTTTCACGTTCACGTAAAAATTTAGAAACGGAGACGGGGTCACCGATTTGAGCACTGGATGCGTAATCGGCGTGAATACAGTGACGGCCCCATGGCCATCAGGTTGAGACATTTCGCCAGGTAGACTTGACATTTTTCTGCGTACGATCGGTTCTTCGACGTGCAGGTGGCGCGGCGGTGAATCGTATCCTCCTCCGTCACGTGTGCGCATCAACGTAGTCCCGAGAGTCTTCGAGCTCGATAGAAATTTCTAGAGACGTAACGTAAAGTAGTTCCTCGTTTTCGTAGTGAAGATCACGTTTCGGTACCAAGCGTAGTAGTGTACGATGGTACTGAGTCAGCTTCTTCACTTAAGTATCCTTGAAACGTAGTTACTTGGATCACGTTTCGGTTTGACGTAGTCTTCACGTTTTTCGTAAGGTGGTGGCACGTATTCAGCTTCCTCGTAGAGTGTCACGTAGTCAGGGTCTCACGTTGGTATCCCACGCGCGGGCCCAAGGTACGTCAGGTAGGCGCGCGGTGGAAAAGGAACAGGCACAAGCAGAGGTAGTCGTAGTCAGTCTGGTAAAACGTCTGGTGCGGACGGCTGACGGCTGGCAGCCGCACCTATGGTGCGGACGCACCTATTTATTTTGAAACTAGAATTACAGTATCTAGCTCGCGCGAGTGCCATGGGGCAGTTTCTACGATGACCTGTCAGGAGGATCTGCACGTCTACACATTGCGTGCCATGTGGCAGTTTCTACGCTGACCTGTCAGGAGGATCCGCACGTCTACAACGGTCATCATATGAAAAGTTACATGGCATCGCACTCACGGACCGAGCCTGGGACCGAGTCTGCCTCCCCATGCACCTTGGCTGTCAGGGCTTCGAAACCATCGCCTCGTTCCTCCCTGGCGCAGCCGCCGCCAGCATCATTGATTCAGCGCCCGCACGGCAGCGGACTTCCGCATACGACACGCCGCATGCTTGTGCACTAGCTTCAGGCCGCTTCCGCGGCGACTGGTCCTTCCTCCTCCGTCAGGCTTGGCCTTCGCTCCGCCGTTTCGCCCTGTCCACCCCTGGGATAGTCGACCTTTCGACCCTTGACCCTCCCGCTCTAGTTGCTACACCCACCAACACTCCAACTCTTCTCAAACGGGTGCAGCAAGAGGCGCGGGCAAGAGTACATTGGCACGACGAATCCTGGGCGACTGCCCCAAATCCGACGGCCCATAGCGACGCCGACGTTTCGACATCGCATCCCTGGCTTAACGTTCCGCCACAGTCCCGCTGCGGACCTTTCTCTTCGGCCACCCCACGGCAGCAACGAAGGTGCACACCACACACTAGCAGACCATGCTCCGCCGTCACCTCAGACTGCCAGTGTATGATGACTCCCTGCCCTTCAACTGCCACCACTGTGACCACCCCTTGGACACCTTCGGGGATCGCGCCGCCGACCTCTGCCTGCCCTGGTTTCGGCCGTCGTCACCGCCATGAATCGCTCTGTTATGCGTTTGCGATATACGTTACCCGCGCTGCGGGTCTGGATACTCGGCACGAGGTTCCGCTCTTCGTCCCCGGCACTGAGCTCCGGCCCGCCTATTTCCTTGTACAACCCCCCCAACCTCGGAAGGCACAACATAGCGCCTATTGCGTGTGACATCACTGTCGTCTCACCTTTGAAGGCCGCAGTACGCACCGAGGCGACCCAGGTTGCCGGTGGCGCTTCTGAAGTGGCGGCCCGCGACAAGGTTACAACTCTGGAATGCAACCTCGCCCGACGCCTCTCCGCTCCCTCAACTGGCCCATCTTCTGCGCCTTACACGCCGAAATTCACGTTTCGACCTCTGGCGTTTGATTCCCTGGGTGCCCCTTCCCCGGTACAATTGTATTTATCGAGGAGTTAGTTCCGCGGATCGCATCCAAGTGTCACTCGACACTTGGCGTTATCCGCCGCCGTATCTACCAGCGACTGAGTTTCACCCTCTGGTCATCCATTGCTCAAGCTATCCTGTGCCGAGCCCCGATGCGCATGGACGACAAGGTACATCCGTTTAGATCTTAGCCGTATAGTTAGGACGTGCGCAGTCCCCAGTAGATTCTGAATGTAAAAATTAATAATATGCGTATATCCAAAATAGATAGTTCGAAATAAATGAATAATAAATTACCAGAATATGATTGAGAATAATAAAAAAAAGGATGCCAATATTTATAGATCGACGGAGATAGTTCGATGACCCGAGACTTTCTAAAATCTTCTAACAACCTAAGACTATTTATACCGCGGATCAAAATAGAAAGCTGCCAAGATGATTCCAGTAGTATAATAATTATTGTAGACCAAATTCATGCTCAATAATAATTATATAATTATCCAGGTGAGCATTAATCCAAATAATAATTTTCTGGCAATATAATTCCAGTAATTATAACTGCAGAATATAAAAACCAACTGAAAGACATAAAAATTGCTTCACGTGTAATACAGTATAAGAATGGGCCAGTGAAAAATAGATAAAATTATTTTCGATGATTCACAATAAAAAAATTGTTGACCTCTAATATTTATTGTTCCGCAATATTTCATCACTGTATTGGATGGACTGGTCTAATCTCAACTCTTCGGACGGCGAAGACGTCGGTGATGTCGCTGCCGATCTGGAGGGGTTAGAAGCTGGTGGGGAGAAGGAGCAGTAAGGGGTGGGCATATCTCGTGGTATGCTCCAGTAACTTTGCTGGCAAATAGGACTTTTCATCATCGGTAACCCTCTAAGATACTCCGGGCCCCAACCGACCACATCTTTCAAACATTAAAGCACCCAAACATTTCCCCCTGTATTCGATATGGAAAACCAAGTAAATAGTTTTCCGATACTTGGAAAGATACTTTTTCAATTTTCACACTGAATGCATTAAACGTCTTTTCTATGTCTCCGCATCCACAAAATTTTAAAAATTCAGGCATCTATCAAGTAGATATCTGGGTGCCCTGAGACATTAGACATCCACGGGGACTATTCGCTCCACTGTCGTTATGGATTCCAGCGCAACAATTGCCATAAAAATCAGGTTGCTTTGCTAGGCGACGATCTTGGACGGGCAGCTCGGCGCCCTTTCATCGAACTGCGTGTGTATCTTCAACATCGGACAAGACCGGACATCACAGCCATGGGTTCCGCAGGTGGAACTGCGTATTTCGACGTAACATTCGTCAATCCACTCGCTCCACCCCATTCCAGAGTCCGGACTTTCAATCCGATGACCAGTTTCAATACAGCGAGCGCGAAAAAGCGGCGGAAGTACCACGGCTTTCTAGCGGAATTACCGGAGAAAAGCAGGCTAGTTCCTCTTCCAATCTCTACTCTTGGCAGATGGCATCCAGAGGCGTTTTCATTGGTCACGGAGCTTGCAAGAACCGTCGCCAGCCGCGCAATGGAACGGTTTTCCAAGGTTCGAGGCATTCTTCTACAACGACACTCGGCGTCGGCAGTAACTTTAACGCTGCTTGTCTGCTGGCTGGCATCTTATCTACTTTCTGGTAGACTGTTGCTGGTGCTAGTATTCGACAGCAATGATTTGTACATTGCTTCTCACATCGGAACATACATGTATTTAATGTGACATTCAAATTTACAACTCCAAATGGGTTCCAGCCAATCCATACATCTCAATAAAGACACCCTTTTTCCTCCAGGTAGATATCACAGGGCACGAAATTTTCTTGAAGAGAAGCCGTGTACATTTACTGTGCTTAGAAAACCCGGACGTTCGCAGGCTAGTGGTTGTCTGCGTTGGAAGAGCATATATAGAACTCGCTTAACAACATTACCTCGGATCTCAGCCGGACTATATCTTCCAAGCATTAAAAACCAAAGCTTTGCCACAACCACACTCCTGCAAGCTACCATTAGGGTAGCATTGACAATAACGGGACACAAAAGGCAGAGATAGTAAATCATATTACGAAGACTTATCCCCTCTGCAGTCTTTAATTACTCTGAAACGACTTTACTCCGTAGTCGGTGCCGAAAACAAAGGGAGATACTTTATTGGAGCAATTTTAAACATACCTGGGATACATAATACGGTAGGTAGTGGAGGGTCAAGCGAAAATGCAACCAAAAACAGATGACGGAGTACAAAACCTGCCACATAATCTTCTCCTTGAGAAGCAGATTGCATACGAATGATATTTTGGGAAATGGAGTTTTCAGCTATCCTACCCTACATAGAACTAGTGATAACACAGCTTAGCTCCGTCAAATGGTCGGATTTCAATTATAGTTTTGAAAATAGCTTCAAATCATAAGAAGCGCCGTTAACCACATAAAAACTGATCACCACTAACAAAGGGCACAAACTCTGGTCACTAGAGCCACGGCTTTTGATAATTGTACAATTCAGAGAAAAGGGAATACGGTTTTTGTTTACTATGATATTTTGGAGGGCTGTAACCCCTTCGATTTTTCGCGTTCTTCATTACGTAGCGGAGAAAGTATTTGTAGAAGAGCAATTTTTTCGGTGGAAGGTTGATCATCTGAAGAAAATAACTCATAGCATAAAAACTCAAGAAGTGTCGGTACAAATAGACTCAACTTTAAAGGACAAATGGTGGTTATTATTCCATAATTGTACTAACTTTATCCGCGTAGATTTCTTCGTGAATGAAATGCCCCGCTAAAATACTGCACTCTCCTTCATTATAAATCCAGAAGCCGGAATAGTCCCCTAATCAATCTACCAGTAGGAGCTCACAATGCAGCGAATAGCAATCATGTAATGAAACGAAGCAGTCTATCTTCTGTCTTTTCAATAGGGTTGCGCGGTCTTTTCCTGTTTGTCAGAAGATTACTCCTGTGATAGACCTCTCAGTATAAAGACTAAATTTCACATCAAATTTTACTATGCTAGAAATTATTGCAGCTAAATACTCTGTAATACTGTTTATCTGGAAAAAAACGTCGTACTCCAATATTCGGGACATGATACCCTTGTGTCCTTCACTTTTGCCAAATTACGGTTTGTTCAGCAAAGCTGCTGCTATGCTTACTAAAGCTGGATAATAAGCTCTAACATTATATAGAGCAGAGTGAAATGGATAGTCAGATGACAAAACTTAAAAACCTAGAAAGCCAGCGTTTCTCACCAGAGCTACTCCAAACACAACAATCGTGTTTATAGCTAATTTCTGTTCCCTGAAGAACTACATTATCTGTCTTTGAAACCAAGAATTCACTTCTCATAAAAATGCGCCAAACGTTTACCGCTAAAAGTTGGTTTTATGTTTCTGGAACATTTGTAATTCGAACCAATCCCTCATAGGAAATTCCATGCATAAAAGTTTCACCTTAGGAAGTCATTTGTCTTCTTAAAATCATGAAAAACGATTTTTTACTAGGAGTGCTTCTGAGATATTGGACATTGAATATTGTAGAAAACATTATAGGCTTCATCCTTCCTAAAATATTTAGGAAGGATTCTAAAATATTTCGGAAGGATAAAGCCTATAATGTTTTCTATACATTAAATTATATCCTTATATAGTCATTTTCATCACCTCAATTAATACTGTACGGAGTGTTGGGCGTTTTTTTGATATGATCGTCTGCTTTTTCTCAAAGTAAGTTCAGCAAAAGATTTGAAACTCAAACTTTTGATCTAACCCTTTGTATTCTTTTTGTTACGCGTGAAATTTAATTTTTTCAAACATGAATTCAATATACAGGTAATGTTTTCTGACTTTTGTGCTCATTAACACATAATTTTTGACTTTTTGGAAGATTAACCATTGGAAATTAATAATTAAAATTTGAAAATTTCTGTTAGAATTATATTGATAGTTTTGTAGCATCGAGGCCATCCAAAATTACCTGACTCATGCAACGAACAATTTTTTAGTTATAAATATTGGTGCATACTCTGTTTGCATGTACATAAACAATTCTGCATAAAATTTTCTCGGCAGAGACGGTTCGAGAAACGTCGGAATCATGCTCCTGTAAAATTTTCACCTAGGTCATATATTTAAATTTGCGAGGTTTTTGCTATCTTTTTTCTGTTTGGTGGTGTTGAAACGTCTTTTTCAGCCGCCATGGACTTTTAATTTTACGGACATATATTTTTCAAGCAATTCTGTGGGAAATCAAATAAATTTGCTCTACGGGAGAATGAAGTGCTTTTAAAAGCCTTGATAAATTAAAAATAATTTCGAGAAATCAATATAAATTGTTTTTGTGAGATAATACTGACATTGATAAAAAATTTCGTTGTTTATTAATCAGTCATATTTTTTATAAGAACTTTTTGATATCACCAAAAACTATGTTGCGGTTCTTCACAAATACCTCATACACTGCACCTAATTCTGTTGAATGCCGTTTTCATTGAATTTGGAGAACATAAGCAAGTTAATTTGTTTGGGTATGGAGCTTTAAAATAGAAAAAATATTCTGTTACATTCGAGCTATAATTCATTTAGTACCGTTAATAATTTGATACCTTGGTATTTCGAGACCGAATACTTTAATGCCACACTTTTAGAATAAGTGAGAAAAATTAGCAAAATCTATGTAGAAGATAAACAAGGTTTGGATGAAAGAAGAAAGATAGAGTTGAGGCGGATGAAGAAAAGTTGAAATGAAGTTGTCGCTTGGTTTACGAGTTCATCCGAATTCCGATGCAACTCCGGTATCAGTAGAGTTTTGGAAACAGGAATTTGATCAGAAATCAGTGCGAAAACCACCCACGCGGCGGCCTTCGCGGTTCAAATCTGATCTTATCTTATCTGATCTAATCCAATCGCTAAATATTTTGGATTTTGGATTTTTCCAATTTCTTAATTACCTAATTACAATTTCCGACCGATTACCATTTGTTAACATTGTTAACATGACCAAACTAATACCATTACTTCGAGCCTAATTACTCTCCCAACCATCCATTTACAGACCATGTCGTTAATTACAATCAATCAACGTTGTTCCAAATGACTTCGGGATAGGAATAAAACTACATAAGAAATCTAAATTTAAATCCATTTAAGAAATTTTGGTAACTTTTACTCTGCTGCTGAGAAATAGCATTTTTTATATTATTTCATCTAATTTTAATATTTCAAGCCTCTTTTGCGCCCTCGTAGCGTTAATTGCATTTAATTTTTCAGAATGAGTTCATTTTTTCTCATGTTTCGTGGTAAAAAGTAAAGGTAACTTCCGGATAATTTTGGGCTGAAGTTTAAAATCTATTTTCTTTTAAATAATGTCAGAAAATGTTGAGATGATTTTAGATAGTAGTTCTCCGTTTCTAGCTCCTCACCAGCTTTACTACATCGATAAACCTTGCTCTGACAATATCGTTTATTGTGAAGACATTGTTCAACTCATCCTAGAAAAAACAGGGTTTTCATGTTTTTTGCACGTTTTCCGAGCGAACTTATTTTTTCGCCACCTACGCATCTTTATATGGAATTTTTTATTTGAAATATTCTATATTCTGTTTAAGAAAGAGAAACGCCAATTTGAACCAAGTTTCGGAACAGTAGAATGCTTCCATATATTGAAAGCTGACATTGAAGAAATTTTAATGATAAGACACTCTCAGATTGATTCAGACTTTACAAATAAGTAAATAACTGAAAAGGTCAAGATGCATTTTAAGAGGACATAAGTGCTTCGTTGGATTTATTTTGCGTTTGTAGGTTTCAAGTCTACAAATTGGTAATTGAAATGATGATATTATTCTCCAAAAATTATTTGCAGTAAAGAATATTGAAAAAAAGAAAATTGCTGCAACCAATTATAAAATGCTGAAAGTGTCAAATCAAATTCCAATATGGTTATTTCCAAAATTTCCAATTATTCCTGATTTAAGCGCAAAAAAATTTTTAAATTATTTCACTTACATTAAGGTAGAATTCAATCGTGTGTTATACTCATCAACCGAAGCCTGGACCAATACAGTAGGCCGAAGTACATTCTCTTTCAACGACATGCAGCGTTGATGGTCACCCTTAACGCGGCTGGCTTGCTTGTAACGGAGATAACAGCTACTTTTTTGTTAGTAAGATTTTTCTGTTATTCTTCCCGTACTGTAAATCCTCAATCCCGGCTTGAATAAAAATTCATAACAGTCCCACCCTTTAAATATTTTGCAGTAAAACAGTCACGACTTACCCCTTTATCATCGTTTCTGCCATTAATTCCTTTATTTTTAGGCATGTATACCCAAAAAATAATTCTTTATTTAATAATTAACACATTCTCAAGATGGAGAAGCTCCACGATGTCATTTTACTAACTACACTCCTCTATACTCTCTCTCTCATACATTTCTGTGAAATCTTCCTGTCAGATTTTCAGTTCCCATAGTTTCGTTTTTAAGGAATGACTATTCTCCTATTATAATATTTTCAACATACAGTTTGTGCTTATCCCGCATAACGCATTAGCCGCGTGGATATAACCGACCACATCTTCCGTGCATTAAAATAACCAAAAAATTTCCCCCGTTTGTATTTTTTGTAGACATATTTGATGATTTCTATATGGGTTCAAAGTATTGGCTATGTTCCCGATTCTCCTGTCCCTACTTTTCATATAATGCCTGAGAGTACTTCTATAATACCAGTTACCCATAACTGGGGGACTTCAATAAAAGATGCATGGCTGGATAGAAGCAATGTTAACTCTCGTATTGAATTTGCGTATCGGAAGGGATTGATGGGGTAGTTTACTTCGTCGTCTGACACTTCTAGCGGGTGGAATCTAAACGGCGTTTGGAGAGAACGAAAGGAGAAAACAGAAACGGGTCTGCACCCTCGTGAATCTGTGACTACATCGACGGGTCAAGGCAGGCTAGGAGGCATGCCGCATTCGACAGTACAGCTTGCGCTGCGTGTCTATGTATGAGGACCATTTTGGCTCTTGAGGAGCTCTCCATTGCCCTCATGGCTATCTTTAAGCTTAATTATCTCAACCAACTTCTTATGGAAGAGATAAAACGACTTTATCACCAAATAACTTTCGTTGCTCTTGATAATTTTCTCAACCTACAGTTTTTCAGGCCCGACGTATATCCACATTGAGGACAAAATCAAAAATTCGCCGCCGAAGAAAGTATTATAACATGAATCCTGAGTATACGAGATCGAACTGCTCCACAAGCCGCATCCTAAATAAGAATGCTGTGTATATGTTCGAATGAAGAAAGTTACAATTGTTGCACAGATCTTTCAGGGAGGCCCTTACCCTCGTTTATGTTTTCATTCTGTTTTGTTATCCAGCGGGTAAGCTCAAAGTTGTCCTATCTACATTCTCATGTTAAAGGCCTTCTATCTTTATTCGTTCAATACTTTATTTTATTGCGATGTTGCAGGAACTTTTGCGCCTGAATTGTAACATGAGTTCAATGTCAGCTGTTTCTGCATACAAGTCCAAAACTCAAATTGACACATATTTCCGGATACTGTAGATGGACATTTACGATTTTCCTGATATTCATCGAATAGCCTTTCGGATTGAAAGTTCATACATATTTCCTATTTCTTAGGGCCTCATTACTCTCATGTCACTTCAAAAATTATTTCACCACCCTACGACATATTAGATCCAAAAATGTACCTGATGCTTAGTAGTTCATCATTAAGAGCGACAAGTACACCACTTGGTATCATGTACGATTTGTTCTAGCTGTCTCAATGCCTATTCATGAAACAGAGCGTTCCTTACGAATTACTCAAAGACTGCAATTTGGCTTTGAAATTCGAAGAGGGGGGGTAACGGGGTGGTTTACTGCGAGTAATGGAAGGGTTGGGAGTCCTCTGTACTTGCAATCAAACCATCGGCAGGACCTATAATGCAAGTGCTTGAGCGTGTGTACCAACTAGAAAGTAGCTGCTAGACCGGTTGACAAGCAGGCTGCGTTGGAGGTGACCATCAACGCTGCGTGTCGTTGGAGGAGAATTGCCCTCACCCTGGAGTATTGGTCCAAGGCTCGGTTGGCGACCGCTCGGGCTACCTCCGTGATGTGGCGGAACGCTACGGGATGCCACCCCCGAGTGTGTAGATAGGAACGGGCACGAGTCTGTTCCTGCCAGTTAAGCTGGCTAAGAATCCTGGTATTTTCGTAGCTTGTCCGCGTGGGCTGCGTTCAAGCTGGTAAGGGGGTTAAAGGTTCTCATTCTGAGGTGAGAAGGGGCCAGCGGGTTCACGAAGGTCACATCGAAATAATCGGTGCCGCCGGTGGCGCCCGTTGCCCTGATGTCAGGCCTTGTTTTGTGTTCCCAGTGCGACCGGGGCTCGACGGCAGGATGCCTTGCGCCTAGGCTCAGGTCGTTACTTAGTAGTGTGACCTGGTCATCGTGGCGGACGATCCGTTGCGCTCCGTACCTGCAGTGGATCAAGTGGTCGCCGTGGACGTCCACTATTTCCGGGCATCCGACTCTTGGACAAGGGGTTCCTGGGTCGAAGAGCGGGGCTTGGCAATAGTATTTGAACCACACCGAGAAATGTCGGGTGCCTATTGCGGTCTTCAAGCCTGTTGTGGGAGGGCAATGGACCCATTCCTTGGCACCTGGGAGAGCCATTGAGGCCCTGAAGGCCTGTGTACGGCAAGTACCCACCGGAAGCTCTTCATGTATTGCAGCATGGACTGCGTCAGTCAGTGTCTTCTACGATGGAGGGTTAGAGCAAAAACGACTGAATGGGAGCCTGTCGACCGGGCGGCAAGATGAGTTCCATTGAGTGAATACCATCTGCATCGCAAATTCGAAGATGCTTCGCCTCGCAATTTCGCGGGAGTATTAGTGCATTGCAATGTAGTATGTCATGCGAAGTCCTTCGCCTCGATGTTCCCGATATTGCTCTTTCTTCTTCGAGTGGGATTTGAATTGCTTATGCTTGGGGTGCCGACGCAGAATAGTCTTTTTAGTCATCTTTAAATGTTTGTAGACTCGATCTCCTAAGACTAACAATCCGAAAGATTCTTTTTGATGGTGATTTTATCAGACTTCTCGCCATTAACTTACCAGCATTCAGTAATTCGAAACGTCAATGTACGTTGCAGACGAGCATCAGTCTAGTGGATGTAAAGAGTCTGAAACATATGTCTGTGCATAAGTTAAAACGCCATTCGGGTGTTAGTTTCTCTAGTCTTGGAACGAAAAAACACTATGCTGTGTTTGCTGCTCAGGTGGTTACTACTGGTCATGAAGCTCAACATGAGAGAGCAACATGAGAGACATCTCGACTTGAGAGGAATCTAACAATACTCAACCTAGCCCTGCCCAAATTTTTGCACCTGTTTGTACTAGACGAGTTTTTTCACCGGTTCCATAGATGTGGCAATCAGGACAGATTAATCACGTAGATTTCATTGTCCAGAAGTTCCTTCCGGAACTGGAGGGGGATCTCGCCTATGGCATGGATGTGCTTTTGGAAGCCTTGGCATATCGTTGACGGCCGTGGCACCAGGTAAGTGTTGCACTATTTGTTCTAATCTATTTTATTCCCTTGTCATAACCATTGCAAAAAGTTTGCTTCTCATTGCTCTGCTATTTCCACTTTTTTGATTTTTGGAATCTATGCATTTGCTTGCGAAGCAGGCATGGCAAGCGTGCATGGCAAGCTCCAGATATGTCTACAGATTTGGATCATCCAACTCACTGAGCTCTATTGGCGAACAATCCATATGAATCTGGGCGGTAGCGCCAGGCGAACCCAATTTCATATGCAAGGTCAAAATTGATCCGGCAGACTCCTCTAAATCTCGGAGGCTGCAAGGAGTGCCATTGATATCTTAGCTCACGCAAGTTTTTAACACGAGCGTATTCATCTGTGTCATTCCCCATAGTTTTTTCTTGCTGTGAAGTCTGAATTGGTACTGTGCTGCTGTTGCAATGGAGAGAAGAGTGTAATGCCACAGCAATTTATCTTCATTGCTACACACACAAAACCCCATTCTCTCGTCCAGATAGGTTTAACCAGATATACTGTACATATTCCACACGTAAAACATGATATCTGTGTTTTGTCTTGAATGAATTTGTGGTCCCACGAACTCATCAATTAAACAAGTAGATCAAAGCACATGAAGATTTTCAGGTAGGTAGAGTGCTGAAGGTGATTGGGACGAAGCGCATACTATATCTATTATTGGTTTGAAATTTGGCATGTAAGATTTAGTTTGTGCACACAAATCTGTACCCAATGCTCAGATGAATTGACAAATCAAGGTTTTGGAGGATCGATCCTATACAGCAGTTATCGTTCGAAATTTGCGCTAACCATACTGGTGAAACATGCGAGAATCCTCTAGGAAGGCACGCACTAAATATAGCAACATACGTACTCACTTTTCGTTGAATACATTCTGGAGAGCTGCAACTGGACGCAATTTGGTTGGCAAGCTTTTCAAAAATGTGGCCATGGTTGAGAAAAGACGCAAGTAAAGGGGTAACACGGGGGCTCCATTTATTGTATCAGGTAAGCTGGCAAGGGGAAAAATTGGGGTGTTTTAATGATTGAAAAATAGGTTAGCCTATGTTCCAAAGCGCATCAAATAAAGCTGGCCAAGTTAAGTACGGGTATTTACGGTAATTTCAGCCCGGCTGGTTGCGTCGAAGGAAATGCCATGCGCCGTTATGTTCGGGTCTTATCTCTCGTCCCGTTATCACGTACTGTACTGTACAATCCTGCGCATAAATGGACAAAACAACCGAAACTGTGTATCTTTTATTCATTTACGATACTGCTTTGAGTGGGATTCTCTAAACTTTAAGGTGCAACAGACCAAATCCTGTACGCAACAGCACAAACTCCTCTACTTCACAGCACTCCGAGCTCCCGTAGTACATATCCGTGCAATTTTCCCTAGTACAGTATGCGGTAGTGCCGTATTATTTTTCCCGAGAAAGTCACGACTCAACGTACAAATCGAGCGCTGCTCACCGAGAACAAGGCCTTAGGCTACAGTTATGACCAATCGGCGCAAACGTAGATCCATCGTTACCACTAAGGACGGTATAGCTCCCGTGTTGGGAGTCCCAACACGCATTTACGGCATACATGATCAAGTTTTAAGAAAGTCCAGTGAGCTACTGATGTTTTATTTGTACAGTGTACAGCAACGATTACATGAATAGGGCCTCAATCCATGTTGAAGTGTACGTAGTTTCGCCGCCCTGCCTGTCCACTGTGCATTGCTTGTGCTCCGCGAGCATTGGCTGACCACTATGCACCCGGCGCATTGCTTTGATGGAGGGATATCGCTATTGTCTTACTGCTGTCCCTCCAAAACTGCTGAGTGAGCCATCAACTAGGTCAATCCTGTGGACAGTGAGCGAATCGGAATTAATTATGTTTAACGAAATGGGATGTGTAAGGAATGGCTCAATTTTTTTTGCCGACTTTAACGTCCGGTATCATTTTTACGAAGAAATTGTATTCTCCGTCTTTATTGTCTTGTACTACTCAATCAACACTCGTGTTCCATATTGGACAACTTTAAACATTTCTGTGGAGAGGAAACGTGAGGACGTAAAATTTTCAGCCGTAAGGCGTTTCTGAGAAAACTGTACTGTACTGCAAAAGAAAGTTCTATGCAATACAGTACTGTACGGTGCGGTAAATTACGTCTTTTTCAATGCAAATTACCCGCCTTTTCTCCATCTAAAAAGCGGAACTACTGTACAGTATTGGGTTATTTTAATGTATGGAAGATGTGGTCGGTTCTAGGAAGGGGGAAAAGTTTGGATTAGCCTGTGCAGTGTGGCGGCGGCGGAGAAAACACTACAGTTCTGTAAAGTGCTTGCACTCAAGAAAATGAGTAAAAACAGAAATATCAAACTAGGTCCCCTTTGACCCCTTTTCTACCGAACAAATCGGCCGAGACTGCCCGTTACCTCGAGTTTTTTTATCTGCCATCGCTGCCGTAATCATACCTCCACGGATTTTATTCGCTGTCGCACCTACCATCGCCTCAGCGACGTAATCTGGTCCCCTGTTGCTCGCGCACCATTGCACGCGACTGACATTGACCACCCAGTTAGCTCCTGACTGTAAGCCCAGACCCGTTAGTGCATATTGCCCGAAAAATTGGATACCCGATTAAATGAAAGTACTCTGTAAATATTGCATTGGCACCCGTACAAAAAGCTACTACACGCTTCTCAAGGGACACATGCTCCACTATGGTCACTAACGCTGTACCAGCACTGCTGCTCCATTGCATTGTTTCTGAAGTCTTCTTTCCGAGAACAGCAGCCGCAAAATGCACAATATTGCGTAGATTTTTTGACAGATATTGTGCGAAGTTCTGTGTTCATCTGACTTGTCCTCATCACATGCAAGGTGATACCCCCCATGCACATAATACCACAAAGATACCCCGGGCCCCAACCGACCACATTTTTCAAAAAATTAAAGCACCCAGACATTCCCCCATAATACCACTCAAAGGTGTTTAAACTCACCTTTGAAGTGAGGACAGGTGTGCACTTGTTTCACTGATAAGAACCAATCATCTGTCAATAATGGATGCCTAGTCAAAACCTGTGTCGGAGAAAATTCTCTCAACAAGTAACCTTGACCAACTTAGGACGAATCAAAAGCCCTTGGAGCAAGGTAGATCGACACGGATATCTTGCGTGGCAAGTGCGATGTTGTCTTGCTTCACCATCACATTGATACTGTACATGCTGCCTCCCAGGCAACTCAAGCCGTTTGTGTGCAACATCATATTTGACGCCTACCACTAAAATCAGGCCGACATGCGCAGTGCATTGTGCGATTGATACATGATCCTGTTTTTCAAGGTCCCCACTTTCCACAACAAAATCCCGAATAGATGGTGGTATCAGTCAATCCTTCGGGTAAATAGTTGCTAGTCTTCTTATTCTATGAAAGGAACTGGTCGTTACCATGCCGTATTATTTCAGGGAATTTTGAATCAAATAAGACTTATTGGTTACTCAATCCGCAGAGAAGCCTTTGGTTTTTCATGCGAGCCCACAGATGGGTATGAGCATTGCCATGATTTCAACGTTACTCAACTTGATAGATATGCCTCGCTAGACGCTTGTACGGCAATACATACTGTACTTCCACTACAACATCATTACTAAATACAAATCAGTCCAATGTACAACATCGTAACATTTAATTTAACTTAAAGAAATGAGCTATGTGCTGTGAGGTGAGCTTAAGGTGCGCTACCATAAAGAGAATAAATAAATGTTCACCACACCATAAATTACTGTCGATCCATCCATTTTCCAAGAGAATGATATTTACTCATTACTTATTTCAAGGGCCAACATATTTGGAGGGCCTCTTCATTTAAATTAAGTAAATTCTGATCAGCACAGCAGATTGAGAGGTGCCAGTGCCCTGATCAATTTCGATAATTTTTTAAAAAAAAGCTCGAAGTGACGTCAGGGAAAATTTAAAGTCATGTTCATACCTTTTACTTGACCCTGCCCTTGAGAGAAGGTTAACATGTACTGTACTGTACAGTACTGTACAGTGCTGTATTGTACATTGGAGAGAGATATTTACTCATTACTCATCCAGATGGCCACATCACGGGCGTTGTTATAACCACTACTCGACAATCTCCCTCAACAAGTCACCCCATCTTCAACGCCCTGCTGATCGTTATAAAAGAGCGCTTCTCCGCACCAACGATTGAGTTCCATGCCGTACGCACTGGTATCTCACTACAGATTGTTCTTCTCACCTGTCTCAGAAAGAAACCTCTACCCACCAAGATCAGCAATGGCTCCTGCTGCGGTAATGTCTTCCGATCTCTCGACTCCTACTCACTTCCCGTGGAAATCGTCGAAATTCTGCTCATCGTCTGTAACCTCCTTCAATAATGAATTCCTCATGGGTCTGCGGGACCCCAAAACGCAGAAACTCACCCCTGCCTCAGTCCGCGCCGCAATATCATCCTCAGGCCTCCTCCTTACAGACCCCCGCCTGGCCGAGATCACCAGCCTCCTTGAGTCCTTACCTCAGGATCGTGTCATATCGCCAGCCAAGTTTCTCTCGCTGGCAAGCTCGAACCTTACCCTTCTTCACCGCATGGCTACCAAGGAGCTGGCTATCTCCGATTTCTCTACGTTTACAATGCACCTTAAGCACATCTTCGAAAAGGTACTTCCTGAGACTTCTGGAAATAATGCCGATTACATTCCGATTTTGCGAGATGCAGACCCTGATAAGTTTGCTGTCGCCTTCACCTCTGTCGATGGCCAGTTCTTCCAAATCGGTGATGCTGAGGTTCCATTCTCTATCCAGAGCACATCCAAACCGCTGACATTCGCCCTGGCCCTCGAGGAGCAAGGACTCTCGTGTTAGATTGGTGCGGCGTTGAGCCCTCTGGTCGCCCCTTCAATGATATGACTCTGCTTGAAGATCATCGTCCGTATAATCCCATGGTGAATGCCGGCGCGCTCATGACAGCCGCTGTCCTAGCATCGGGGCATCCTGAACTCGCCGAAGCTGACACTCCCAAGGGGGAAGAGGGTTGTTACGGTGAGGAATTGTGCAAAGCTGTGCTTATGCCCATGTGGAAGAGACTGTCAGGAGATGGAGTAGTCGGGGACATCGGGTTTTCTGAGGAAACGTTCCTGTCGGAACGTCAGACTGCAGACAATAATGTCGGTATGTCCTACTGCATGAAAGCGAAGAAGGGCCTGCCACCGAATGTGAGAATTGAAACAATGATCGACCTGTATCTCAGGGCCTGCTCCATCACCGCAAACACAGCTAGCATGTCGGTAGTCGCGGCGACACTGGCGAATGGTGGGAGAAACCCAATCACTGGGGATCAGGTCTTCAGTGTGGATACGGTGAAGAAGACCCTTTCCGTACTAAGCTTCTGCGGCTTTTACGATAATGCTGGAGAGTTTTTCTTCCACACTGGAGTGCCAAGCAAGTCCGGAGTGAGCGGTGTTGTATTTCTGGTTCTACCGAATGTGGGAGGGTTTGCATTCTTCTCACCGCGTTTGGATTCGTACGGGAATTCAGTGAGGGGATCTGAATTTGCGAAGCGTCTAGTGAGGATGTTCACGTTTCACTCCTTTGACAGCTTGACTTCGCAGGCTACAGGATGCAAGTTGGATCCGAGATTTAGTTGTGACCTTTCGAGGCAGAGGAGCCTGTTCCGGTTGAGGTGGGCAGTACAAGCAGGATGCGAGCAGGCAAAGTCGTTTGATGAATTACTGGTGAACGTTTGTCTGAGAGTAGCCTTGGTCGACGGACAAGTGGACGAGGAAGAGATTCAGACCCTTCGACAAGTCTACCGGTCAGTGATGCATGCAGACTTAGATGATCGACGGTTGCGTGAGTCTCTTTCAAAGCTGAAAATCGAAATTAAGGAGAAGGCTCTGCGGAATTTGTATGATGTAGTGAGGGAACGCGAGCGAGGTTTGGACGATGTCGAAAAAGAAGTGCTCCTTGAGGCAACATTCAGGATCACAACGGCAGACGGTCGAGTGGACAAAAGTGAAGAGTGCATTTGGGAAAGTTGTCTGCTGCGCTGAGGGTTCCACGTGTGGTCATGGACTTGAAGATTAACGCCTGGAAGAAATCTCACAGTGTCGCCGCTAACGGAAGTTAAATTGACAGGCCGCGTCAATGTAGCCCGTTCTTAGTCTCTACTGCATGACTCAGATATATCGTGTTGACTTGGTGAAGCCTGCAGCCTCACAGAAATACACGCCTTAGTAGGCGTTTCATTGAGGGAATTACGTAATATGCGCTGGCAACTTAGTACTAGGTAATTACATACATTATTTAATTTGTACGCATTGTAAAATGGTAAATGAAAACGAACTATTGGCTTTCAGAACGTTCCAACTTGGACTGGCCCCAGTCATATTCACGCCGCCTATCAGTGGTACAGCCGATCGCATTCTTCTATCCATACGGAGGCAGTGATGGCCGGAAAAATTCGAGTCACTACGCTCGACGTACATGACCATAGATACTGTTTCAATACCTGTCACAGCATAATTATACAAATATCTAATTCATGCGCACTAGTTAACTTTAAGCGCAAAAGTCGCAGGGCAACATAACGGGCACGTATAATTGTCGGCTTTTTAAACTCAGTATCATTGGTGGTGGTAAATCTTTATTGGTTGTACAATGTCGCACAGAAGCGTGCTGAGGGTATTCATAAATTAACTACGGATGTGGGCGGCGGGTAGAAACCTGTCGCGCCTGCATTATTTGGAGACTAAATGCAAAACGGGTAACGAATCATTGGCGTCCGCTATTTGACTCATACTATACGCAGCGTCATAGGTACTCAACAGGGTGACCCACTCGGTGGCCTCCTTTTCGATCTGGTCCTGCAGATAATGGTCCGGAAGCTACAACAAATGCTGGCATTGTCCGAAGGGAACGAAGAGGTGCGCAATGTCTTCTTACAACTATTTTACCATGACGATGGGTACATCGTCACCCAACGCGAAGCGCTAGTGAGAGGCATTCACATCCTGTCTTCTCCGGAGGCCATAAGCCTGGACTTCCACCTTTCTCTTCCTAAATGCAGATGTGGTGACCCGCAGCTCCACAGGACTCCGTCAGAGCTGCATACCCTTCAAAAATCGACCTGGAGGACAGCGAAGGAACCGCCCCCGTAGGTTCCTCCAGCTTCATGGAGAAGCACTTCACCGACCACTTTCACTCTGTAGAGCCGTTCGTGCACGCCGTTCTAGATATTCAAGACGCCCAAGCCTCCTTCCAGATCCTGAGAAACTGCCTTGGTGTCTGCAAGCTCGGCTACCTTCCTCGAGTCAACGGACCCCCATGCACGGGGAAAGAAGCAAAGTACTTCGACAGCTAAATGGAATCAGCTATTCGCTCGCTGGCAGGTGGCGCCCTACACAGCAGCATATTTAAGGAGTGGGGGAACGTTTGGGTGTTTTACTGTTGGAAGATATTTCCGACCAGGAGTTGCAACTACCCCTTAAACCAATCGCAGACAAGCACCCCACACTGGGACTTGGTCTCACATCAGCTGCAAACATAGCATGAGCGGCCTTTCTCGCATCCAGCGCCCAGACCAACGAGCTCTGCAGCCGTTTCTTAATCCGGCCTATAACCGAGTTGGCCACTTACGACGAGACCAAAGCCGCATTTAGTGCATGGTCCTCCTCCTGCCGCCCACACGACTTGCCATTCAGCATCTTTTGTTGCAACCACCCACCCACACAAAAGCAGCTAACCGACGCAGTCCACAAGGCACTCTACGAGGAGCTGCCTAAGGGAGACAACCGCACAAGAGCCTTTCGGGCATCCATGAAACTACCTGGTGCCAAAGCCTGGGTCCACTACGTTCCAAGCTCAGGTTTCAAAACCGCCATTACCACGCAGAACTTCTCAATTTGCCCCCAGTACTTTTGTCAGGTACCTCTGTTCGCACCAGGAACCCCCTGCCCGAAAGCTCCATGACCAGAAACAGTGGACGTTCATGGAGACCACCTGATACATTGCAAGTACGGTAGACAAGGGATCGCCCGCCACGACGACCAAGCATCGTTACTGGGCAGCAACCTCGCCGTTGACGCAAGGCATCCCACCCTTGAGCCAAGACCACCAGGGGAACACAAAGCTAGACCAGACATCGGGGTGACTGGTGCTACCGGGGGCACCGATTACTTGGATGTCACATTTGTCAACCCCTAGGCACCCTCTCATCGGAGGACGAGGACCTTCAACCCCCTCACCAGCTTGAACGTCGCCTACGCGGAAAAGCCCCGGAAATACCAGGAGTTTGTTGCTGGATTACCGGGCAGGAATCGGCTGCTTCCCGTCACAATATCCACCCTCGGCGGCTGGCACCCAAACGCTTTTTCCATCGTGACGGAGGTGGCACGCTAGGTCGCTAATCGTGCCAAGGACCAATTCCCCAAGGTCAGGGGCACACTCATACAGCGGCATTCTGCGTTATGGTTGCTTCGAACGCCGCATGTCTGCTGACAGGGCTCGAAGCAACCTTTTAGTCGCCGTTACATAGCACGCCCATTTCCTCCGTAGTGTTTTCTCCGCCGCCGCCACACTGCACAGGCTAATGGAAATTTCACCCTATGTTGCACTCGCAGTAAACTAACTCAATCATTCCCCCTTTTATTAGCAGGAAAATTGAGTATACCAACCCATTCAAGTAAAATCCCAATCATTACCCCTTTTATGTCGCGATAGTGGTCTCCTCCAACACGGTCTGCTGTTGTCTGGTCTCCCTACATCCTTGTCGAAAGAATGAAGACGCCTGCCATCCTCTTTGTTACAAAAATCCTAACTCAAAAACTCCCCCGGTTTCAGTTCTCCGAAGTCTCGAAGTAAACACATTCCCTATCGCTTTTAATTGGTGGACATACTCTGTTACTTTGATCCTGCCACATGGTTTGGACGCAAGCTCATTGAACTCCACACCTTTGAACCACCCGCAGTAAACCAACCCCGTCTACCCCCTTGCCACCCTCCCACAGTAGAAGGCGCGCCTTCAACCCGCTAAACTCGCTTAATATGCTATCATACAAGTTGACCGGGAATCAGCAAGCATTTCTGTTACAGTAAACAATCACCCTTGTTCTCCCTTAATGCAGCGAGAGACGCGACACTAAAAAGGTACGCTTCCTTCGTCGCGAAAATCTGCCTGAGGTAGGCTTACTCTCTTCCCCATCTCCATCTTCGAAGTTTGGCACCTAGACGAATATGTGCTGGCAATCGACATCTCACAGAGTACAGCAGGGAAGACGACGGGAATTTATGGAAAGGTTAAAGAAGAAGAATAAGAAGAATAAGAAGACTTTACCAAGCAGGAAAGAGGGGGCTAGCGGCCCTCAAAAGTGGAAACATCTATCCGAGCCAGAAGCTGTTGAGTTGTCGTCGGTTGATCGTGACAGAAGTTCGTTGTTGTATGAGCGAGCTGATAATCGTGAACAAGCGATCGCGCGCGAAGGCAGGGCTACTGCCTTTCCGTACAGCGATATACTCAGCAATTCTGGACAGACCTCTTTCGGCACCGGGACCGA
The DNA here is from genome assembly GCA_002205965.3 of Kappaphycus alvarezii. Lineage (NCBI taxonomy): Eukaryota > Rhodophyta > Florideophyceae > Gigartinales > Solieriaceae > Kappaphycus > Kappaphycus alvarezii. Next base: position 275,189 of record NADL03000070.1, read on the forward strand.
CAGACCCGTACATATCGAAAGCCATCGGGTGGAAGTCGATACGTAGTTCGGCGCAGAGGTGCCCATAGCTGAGAGATTTCGCGCGCTCAGATGCAGTAAGGGCAGCGAGGGGCATGTGGATCCGCTGTTGGGCGTATAGAGCGGAGTGGGGGCTGATGACAGTGAAGTCCTTACTCAGAGACATCCCGCAGAGACATAAATGTCTAATGTTGCATGCTTGATGTCTGGTCTCCAGCCCGTCCTCTAAGTTGATCCAAGCGTGTTGCTGATCTCTGAGTTGGTAAGCCGAGATCCATTATCTAAATCCATTAGGGAGCAAATGGCTTACCTTTAGACCCGTTTCTGTTTTCTCCCTTCCTTCTCTCAAAACTCCGTTTAGATTCCGCCCGCTAGAAGTGTCAGACGACGAAGTAAACTACCCCATCATTAGCCCTCTTACCTTCAGTAAATGATCTTCATTTCCAAATATTAAACTACTCAAACATTCCCCCTTCTACGAAGGAAAATAAGGTTATGGGTTGGGTAAATAGGGGTTGGTTTACCACGAGTGGTGCGAATGGTAGAGAGCTATGAACTTGCATTAAAATTAGTAATGTGCGAAAAATAGTCCTGTTTAACTCGAGTTACACTGAGAACCGGGGGAGGGTTGGGTACTTAAAAACTTGGAAAGTAGTACCATTTTACTCGCTGAGATGCAGTTGCTAATACTGTAGACTGCGGGGCGACCACAACTGGGATGAGTCTAGATCTACCGGCTAATTTCAAGAAGTCCATGGGATTCTGCTTTCCAGCCTTTGCGGCATTTAAGCGCGTTAAGGAATTGAACAAATTTTTGCGAAAGGCGCATGTAAGTACTCGAATCACATGTCCAAAAACTCATTTCCTCCAGTGCTCACCGCAACATGCTTGTCTGATTTTGTGAGGTGTTATCGGTGCCGTGGATCGAAGACTTGAATAGGATATGGTTGGCTGCCGTTTGGTGCGCTCTTTTCTTTGCAAAGGGGTAATCGCCGGCCACTTTTTATTGATTGAGAGGAATGTCTGGTTTCTTTTGCCGGACTGGTTGCCTGACTGGCTGTTTGTGACTTTCTTCTACGCAAGTAATGCACGAGGTGATCGCCGAAAAAGGCAGCGCCCTAGGGGTTGCTACCTCTTGACACGGGATGTGAAGGACGAGGAGAGGTCTTTGACAGTGGTACTGAAACCACACCTAGAACGAGACTTGCTTGGTTTAATACTTGGACAAAGGGCTCAATAAACTAATCCTAGTTTCCGAAGTGAGTCTTTGAACCTCCCATTTTGAGCAACCATACAAGTTGAGTGTGTATCAGCCAGCTTACCTGTTACAGTGAATGAGCCCCTCGTATTCCCTACACTTTTGAACAAAGTATGAATAATGACCTCGCCCATAATGTGCAAGCTTGCATGCACTATGCTCTATCACTTCGCTTCGGGAAGAACTGGACTCACTCTAGGAGATGACCCTAATTTCCAAATATTAAACTACCCTAACTTGTCTTCTCCCTCGTTGAGGCGATTAGACCACGCCTGACTACCTCAGTCCGTTTCAAATTAGTTGAAGTGCCCGCTCTGGAACACCCGCCCTGTCTAAGCACATCACATCGCCACATGTAGAGCAGAGCAGCTTTACACGACAGTAGCTGAGTTGATTGCGGTTGTCTGGAAAACCATGGGATAGACCGGATATGCCCTTTTTGAGTTGATTGCGGTTGTCTGGAAAACCATGGGATAGACCGGATAGATCTTCCAAGAGTAAAACACCCAAACCTTTTATCTACAGTAGCCGTCATCCATCCGTAGGACCGTGAGAACGAGCGAGACCTTATTCATTCCCTTGCACCTGCAGAAAAGCAATAGCATTAAACCACTGACTGCTTTAATGCTACGTGAAGAGCAATGCACAGATTAGACAAGTTCAATATCATGACCTCCAGCAGCAACGGGCTCGTCTCCACGCTTACGTCCACTCTTGGAGAGTCGCACTCACATGCATTAGCCTTGCTCGTTGAGGTCTACGACCACAGCGGCTATAAGTCGAAACTTGCTTTTAGAAGGGGTTGAGGAACATTGATGATACACTATGAGGCGTAGCAGCGGCCGTTGCGTCTACTGCGGTTTTGCTAGATGGCTGGCCTACAAGCGACCGTTTCCGGGCCACGGCAAAATCGGAATTCCACCGTAAATCAATAAATGATTACGTATCTCAATTAGTTGGGGACTTTATGGAATCAAGTCCACGTGGCCGACGTGGCAAATCTGGTTAGCTTTTCCTCTGGTCGAATACTCGGACTAGCCGGTGTACTGCACAGATACATTTCAATTCTAAGATATTAACCTCCTGTATCATATCTTTCATGAAATTGAGCACTCCAAGCTTTTCCATTCTTGATATATTACGGTATCAGTAATACTTCCAGACTTTGATATCGTTCCTCATTTCAAGAAGTTAGACTCTGACTTTCCAAGGGAGATGTCTCACTCAATAATAAAATGAACAATCTCGCGCTACACGCAACATTACAAACTCGTCATTTATCGCCGAACGTTTTCACATTGCTTCATATTGTCAACGATGGATGCTTCTAGAACTAAAGGCTTTGTCCAACACAGCATTCTGAGGCCAACGGCCCCTTAGTTTCATTGACATTGCGGGATCGTTGCTGAAGGCTCTAGTAAATATTCCACCCACTAATGCCCTACGCATCCAAGGAAAATACACCGTTGCAAGTCCTGCATGAAAAGTCAGCATGCACCCTGCAGACATTCTCGTCCAGCCCTTTTCGTATTCTCTTCCAGAGTAACTCCTCTCGTTGCAGTAAACATCTCCTCGTCCACGAATGTGCGTTTATTCAAAAGAATTTATATCTTATTTTGAACTAAGTTCCAATATCGGGGAACGTGAGAGTGCTTTACATTTTAGAGATTTCGTAAGCTATTACCAGGAAAAATCAACATGTGGAACTAAACGGGTAAATGTGTGGTCGCAAGGACCTGACTACAGATGTACAGTTTGGAGTGCTACTGCTGCATATTTTCAAGCCCATACTCATAAGGTATGTCGTTATTGCGCTTTTCTCTTCAGCACCATCGATACAGCTCTTGCCGGTCAAATAAATGCTATTTCTTTGCTGACAAGGCCATAAGCACTGTCGACTAGGTGAAAGGCTCCGACGATATAACAGATATTTCATTAATGATAGGTGGTTGAACGTGTATTGAAGAAGGGACCCCTAACAAGGGGCCGACGTGGGCAATAGCATTGGGGGTTGCCTCATAGGTGGCAAAGGGAAACAACGCGGAAATCCAGATCAGGACTTCATTCCTTTGCTGTGAGTCTCATAAGCGTCTGAAGAATATTCGAGACAGACATTGCCCACCTGCCGGCTATTCTAAAGGCAAAATATATTTCATCCCTCTAATACACTGATCGCATGCTGTATTGGAGAAAAAGGGGAAAATTGAGGTGCTTTACTGATTAGGGATGTAGGACGGCGATTTTCCGAAGACTAGGGGGCCAGGTCTGTGTATTAGAGAGTCTGGAGAAAAGTGTGGGGTAATCTTTAATTTTAAAGATTACTGGCCTGAAGGTAGCATTTTAGGAAGCGTAGTTCCTTCCCCATTACGCTGTAGGTATACCCTTTTTGAGTCGATTGCGGTTGTCTGGAAAACCATAGGATAGGTCGGAAATATCTTCCAACAGTAAAACACCCAAACGTTTCCCCCATTTTAAAGATATCTTGGCTTTTATCCGGCGCCGTGGTGTGCAGAAGGGGCTAGCTAATGGAAGGCCACAAGGGACGCTCACAGTGTCCGTTAAAAGGCCGGAGTAAGAACGGCTATAAGGCATGCAGCGTTTGCCTTCATAGCTGCGTAGCGTACCCCGTCTGGTGCGGCCTGCCTCATGGCTGGCCCCGAGCCAGCCTTCTAGCGAATTTGAACCGAATTAATTTCGTTTCTTCGTTCCACAATGTCGACTACTTGTACCAATTATTTGATGCGCTTTGGAACATAGGCTAACCTATTTTTCAATGATCAAAACACCCTAATTCTTCCCCTTCTTCCCAATGCAGGGATAAATGGGATTTGCCAACTGCGAGTGGTGCGATGGTTGGGGAGTCCCATGACTTTGCATTCAAACCATGTTGCAGGATCTGCTGTATTGTACGAAGAACAGAGTATTTCCACTAAGTAAAACGCAGCTGGTAGGGCAGTCAATAGGAAAGCGGCATCGGAAGGGATCATCATCGCGGCGAGTCTGTGAAGCAGAGTAAACGCAGCTGATAGGGCAGTCAGCAGGAAAGCGGCATCGGAAGGGACCGTCATCGCGGCGACTCTGTGAAGCAGAGTAGCTACATCCTGGAATACTGGTTCAAGGCTCGGCTGGAGACCAATCGTGCCGCTTCCTTGATCTTGGAGACTGCATAGGGGTGCAACCTCGCGAAACGAAACGAGCCTATTCCTACCGGCTAACTTGGCTGCGAACCTCTGGCGTTTCGGTAGGTAATCAGGATGGGCTGCGTTTTGCTGTAATAATTTAGAATTGGTCTATGGTGCGACTAAATGAAACCGATTCTGGTTCGTTGAACGTTTCTTGAGAAGGGACCCCCAGCAGCAGGTGAGCAGGCAGCGAAGTCTTGAAACAATTTTTAGTTCATCTCTGTTTGAATCATAAAAATATGTTTAAAGTTGTTGATGGGTACCCACGTGTACTCAGATAATTTTGATTTGGACCGTACCTTCGGCTCCATGACAATCACCAATCTGGTGGTTGCGCAACCCAGGAGTCGGACTCCTCTTTTGGGAAACGCTTCCAGGAGACGGCATAACAAAAGCCCGATCTCCATGTGGAAAACCGGAGCCGTGGGCAGGCCTGGTGGGGACTACCAGAATCCTTTGTGCCCTTCCCCTGTGCTTGACCTTGCCCGACCGTGCACCGCGAACTACAGTGGACCAGCAAAGCGCTTTGTTGGTCCACTGTGCTTACCCTTGCCCGACCGTGCACTGTGAACTACTGGGATAGGTCGGAAATATCTTCCAACAGTAAAACACCCAAACGTTTTCCCCTGTGAACTACTGTACAGTGGACCAACAAAAGTGCAATTGCATACGGTAGTATGCATTACGTTCAGCAGTCATTTTACACGTGCCTACGTATGTACTTCTACGTTGCGAGGGACATTTCATGGTATTGGGACGTGAACCTCAAATTTGCCCTTACTGGTCATGGTGCTAATGTTTCCTACCTCTATACAGTAGTAAAACGTGAGTGGTTACTCAAAAGCTTGGAAACAACTCTAAAAGCACGATTCCTGTATACTGTGGATGCTTGCGCACTTTGCTATTCTTTACCTTGTTTCCAGGACTTTTTTGCTGTCCTGTTGGGTTTACTCAAGATCTCCCACTTCCAACATTAGTTCCAGTCGTTGTCGCTTTTTGTAAGGACAGCGCTTACATCGAAAGTTTTTCAAACTCTTGTTTTCTCGGCGTGCCGAGATTCCTATGCGGGAATCTTTGATATCTAAATGATATCTCGGTACATCATTCGGAACTTCGATGTAGAATTTATCTCTTCTCACACTCTGATGTATTTGTGTCTCTCATTTTATGTATTTTGATATTGCTTGTATCACTTTGTGGGTGAATTGATTTGGTCCATTGCGCTTTTGGCTTGGATTTCTCCTATTCCAAGAAGGACTTGTACTGTGCACGTTCAAGAGTTGGAAATTCTGAGGCCTGTGTTGAATTACGATTAGATACTTTCGTATCGTGCGGTTTTCAGCAGATGATAGTCAGTTTAGCTCGTATGTGTGTGGCTTAGCGGCGATCTCCTACCATTTTGTGGTTGTCGTTAAATGTTTCTTTAGGGTCGGTTTAGGTAGGTTTCATCGATCCAGCATGTACATAAGGACAATGTCGAGCAGGTGAGTAAAGAGAATTGTACGAACCTGGGTCTTTTTTTTGTCAGACTCCTTCCCATCGCTACCTCTTTCAACGGAATTTTCTTCCATCTCCTTTGCTGGAGTATGCATCGGTTAACCCTTTGCTGGTGTGTGCCTGTTCAGCGGACTCAATTAAATATTTAAATAAAGGACCGGTTCTTTCAAGAAAAGCAAGCAATCTTTGCTCCAAAATACGTAACGATTTGAAGCAGACATTTCACGAAGTAAAAAATCCACAGGAGTCGCTGTTTAGCCAAGTGCATTGTTTGGCCAGCTGTCTCTCGGTAATGCAGAAATTATAAAGCTACGAAATAGTCCGTGCCGGTGATGTTTAGTGGTTGATTCAGGAGAACATCTCAAAGTGAGAAGCCGAATGAATCCGTTTTGCGCAACTTGCATTCGTCCTATAGTTTCGATGACTATTTTAGTAGTATATAACCGGAAGTCTTAGATACTACACCAAAAAGGCATTTTATTTTCATCATCAGCTCATTGGCCTCAACGTTGCTGCATCCCCACTGGCGTGTACAGTGATCATGAAACAGAGAGGGAGACAACTGGGGCGCTGCTAGAGGAGTAGTGGAGACCCTGGCAATGGGTTTCAGAAAGTTGGGGCCAAACGGTCAATACAGTGTAGCTGGATTCCCCCGAAAATCTAGAGGACCCGCCTTTTTCATAAATAGTACTGTAGCTCTAGCATAGTACACTTATATTCTAGCTCACCCTCCAAAATCTACAGTAATATCTGAAGAATAGCTACTGATAAAGAATAACTGCTAAAAGAACTACCATAAAGACCCGTAGCGTACCGCGAAGTCAAATTAACTGGTTACGCATAAAAAAGACTAAAAAGAAACCACCACGTAACAGAGAACTGAAATAAAAACAGCAAAGAAGTCTATGTTACACAGTGGTGCAACAACGAAGTTTTCACAGATCAATAGGCCTCAACACCGCGTTTGTGTTGTGGACCACGCTCTGCTCGGCCGACTCAAGGCCGTTTTCTGCCACTTTAATAACGCTTTTCACTAGAAGGTATGTCAAACGGGAGTCTGTTTAGTGCAATGCAGAATGAAAAAGGTCAGGAATCGAAGTTTTTGGCTACTATTGTCGATTATTTGCGCCTCCTACATTTAGACGCTGAATCTATTCGATTATTTCGCGCAAGCATCATACGTATTTCCTTCAGCTCCAGTCTCGAGCAAAACAGATGGTATAGACGAAGCTGTGTCTACACAACCAACTCCACCAACTAGTCTGATATATTGCATTGAAATTGATCAAATTGAGCCCGTAATTGGCATGAGGTTTACTGAAGGCGTAACTGAATACTAAAGTACGGAAGAGTAGGTATATCGAGCTTATCTTGATAAGAAAGTTGAAGACTCAAAACTAATACTTACATCAGCTGATCAAGACTCTATAGTCGAAAAAGAACTGAAAATGGACATGTTATTTAACTCAGCCACATCGCATATGGAGCTGCTTTATACGTCATGCGCTTCACTTTTACGCTGCTTTGATCTAAAATGCTAAGGAAGTTTAATACGTTCAGTATCTACTAAAATGGGATTTGCAAAACAACCCTTAAATGTGCGTATACTATGTCATCATCCACAATTTATTTCACTGCGGAAGTATTTACATATTTGATACGGCCCCTTAGACTTGTTCAACCCTTCTAGTATCCAAATCAGGTACACAGTTCCGAGTCATGGTGTGCAATCGTCCCATAAATAAGTATACAATGGCACACCAGTATGCTATGTAAAAAATTGAGGAGGAAATAACGAAAATATCCCCGTCCAAATTCTTTTCTAACTTAGATATTTACCATGTTTACTGGAGGTTCGCCCTACATGAAGATTCTCAGGGCTGTCAATCTTTCGTTACCCTAGATGGTATATTTACTCCAAACGTGTTTTACATGGTACCACTATCGCTATTGCATATCTACAGTCTAATCACACAACTCCGATCGGAAAAAACTCCACAAACACGTAGTAATGTGATTGGATGACATTTGTTTACATCCAAGTACTACCGATGGTCTGTTGCATGTTATTGAGAATTTTTTGCAGTTGTGTGCAAAAAAATAACACCAACCACATCCCAAGAAATGTATCTTATTTACTATCGAAATGCGTCGGTGTGGACGCTTTTCTTCTGAGACTGGAATTAAGATGGAACTACGGCGCATGGAAGTATTATTATTTATGGAACCAGAGATGACAGGAGCCCATCTACAGGAGTTTATATGTTATTTACATAGGCTTAAAATGGTATACCCAAGTTCCCAGATCTATCAACTTCGCTTCATAGCTTGATGTAATTGGTGTATAAAATGGCTCAAAATCGTACCAAAGGAGCTGTTTCTGCTGTAAAGCTTGCCGAAGTTGGTCGTGGAGATGCAGAGCATACTGCTTTCGACAACTTAATAAATGAAGTGGCCAATCAACCTCTCCTTTCACATCGCGACTCTAAGAAACCTCTGTGTGTTTTTACGGACGCCTCGGATACAATTCAATCTGCCATTATCACTCAAATACAGTTGGTCGAGCTCAGAATTTCACATATGAATCAGCCCCATGAACTTATGTGTTTCCTTATCCGGTCATTTCAAAGCAAAGAAGCTTCCATGATCTATTTTGGAAAAGAAAGCGTTCCTTATTCTTGTAACAATACACTAAATACACTGGATTGTTACCTCAACACTTGGTTGCGACCTCTACGCCGATCCGAATAACTTAATTTTTCTATTTGACCTATATTCATTGTTCCTGATATATCCCAGACTACGCTGCGAAAAGTCCTCAGATGGGCTTTCCGTCTAAGTGTTCACAACTAAACCTTATTTCATATTTATGGGGGATAACTTATGGCCTGATCTTTTCGGTCTCTCGTCTTCTATTTCGCGTACAGTACGCAGCCTAGTAAGCATACCAGAACTTACTTCATCATCAGATCCTGATTTAATTTGGCCTAACGAAAGTGGAGTAGGTGTGATGTAAGAAGCGCACCTCAGACAACGCCCAGATTCAGTACACTCTTTACAAAATTTGCATTGTTTTCCACATGATGCTACTTAGATTCCCGACACCGCTTCTGACCTTCAACTCCGCCTTTATCTCATTGCTCACAATGGTCCCAGTGGACATCAAGGACGCCAGTAGACTTTAATTGTTCTTAACTCACGCTTTTTTTGGTCAACTATTGACGAAGATGTTACGGATTTTGTTCGTCCTTTCATTCAATGTATTTCGACTACTGGCGGGGAGAGGGTTCCCTGGACCTATGGGCCGTCGGTGCATGACACGAAGCCAAATGATTTTTTGCAGATCGATTACATTGAAATCAGCTCTTCCCTAACCGAAGACAAGAATGTTCTACTGTTACGTGATTAGCACTCTGGATACCAAAGGTTATTCCAGTTCCCATATACTAAGGCAGAATGCCGCGCATGCGGTCATTGATTGGTGTGCACCATTTGGTGTTCCAGCAACGTTCATGTCCGATGGACCAACACATTTCAAGAACGAGATACTGCGCCTTTTGTCCAAAAAACTAAAGGTCCCACACTATTCCTCATTGCCTGCTCTACTGCCCATGCAGTAGTTGGGAAGGAGAAAGTCTGGGGGAAGAACCGGATGTTTTGTGCCTTGATATCTGAAATTTAGATGCGTTTTGAAGAGTGACCCGATCTATTGCCGGTGATACAAAGGACTCTCAACAATACACTCTCAATGCAGCAAAATTATGTCTTACTAGTAACTAATTTTACTAGAATTGAAGTTACGCCACCTGTTTCTACTTTATTTCGTTCGAGTACCCTAGAAACGTTGAATCTCGAGAAAATTCGACGCGAAGGTGCCCTCAGCATCAGTTCCTTTCAGAACCTACGGGCAGAGACGCATCGTATAATTCAGACCAAGCTGCAGAAGAACAGAGCTAGAGCACGTGAAGTAGCATTTCAGGATTCCCTGTGTAATTTTTCAGAGGGAGATTTTATGCCCCTGGCCCGTTGTGATTTTTACGAGGGTGAAAGAATACTTTTATGTTGACCTGGACCCGGAAGGGTGTTTAAAGCTCTAAAGACTAGATGTAATAAGCAGGATATTTAAGAAATGGACTTTTGGAGGCCTTGCAAGGGATCCCTCTCAAGTTTTATTCATAATGGTCCCTAAATAGAACTGCTATAATGAGTCATGTATTTACCTCTGAAACTGGCATTCTTGTCGCCCATTTTAAGCAATTCTTTGATTCTGATGACGGTTTACAAGTCATTGTTTATCGGATCTCCTACATCCAGAAAATGCTCTCGAGCCCTTCGTTTGGATAAATGAGGACGTACCTTAAATTTGGGACCGACTTCTAAGTCACGGGAGCACACTGAAGAGTTTTCCCAAAGGTTTCGCGCAGAAATTCGTTTTTTGGAAAGGGGGGGTGTCTCTCAGCAACACACAAAAATATCAAGATACGAAATACGTCGTGGAGCTTATATTTAGTCTTTGATTCAGGAGGGCATCTCAAAGAGAGAAGCTGAGTGAATCCGTTTTGCTCAACTTACAATTTCCCACAATTTCGATGACTATTTCCGCAGTATACGACCTAACGTCTTATCTACCACACTAATGAAAGAAAGGCACTGTACTTTTCGTCAAGAGACCATTGGTCTCAACTTTTTTTCACTACCACTGTAATACACTCTCGCATGAAATCAAGATTGAATCGAAATAGAAGTATTTTAGGATCATCAGAAATGAGAAAATTGGAAGCAAATGTAGCAGCTGAGAGCAAATCATCTCGAAGCTCCTAATTGGATATGTGATAAGATATTAGATAGCTCGCTAATACTCGACTCATGATTTCACATATCACATCTGAGGGTGTTTTCTTGTCGACATATTCAGCGTATCATCACACAGCTTCATGAATTGCCCCCATAAATTGGAATAAAAATTGCTAACTCGAACCCGTATCATGTCATTAGGCAGATCTTAGTGTTCAAACTCAGATCCGTCGAAGTCACATTTTAAACGCCACAAGGAGCTTATCAGCGCCAAAAGCACACTTTCAATTAATGCTTTTATCTGACTCAATAGGATTTGGTTGCATGTTATAGAGCGCCATCACTTCAAGTCTTCTACCTATAATAAGTTGAGATGAATAGGAGTGTATTTAAATCCTTTATAAATCAGACGCAGTTAGATTAGGGATGGATTTGTTTGAATCCACTCTATTCAAAAACGCTGATAAACATTTGTTTTCACATCTTGGAATATCTTGTCTGTTTTTCCCAGAAATAAAGCGGAGAAGAAGTGAAATAAAACCTGGAAATGAAACGATAGCAAAAATGTGACGGACCTATGAAACTTCTGAACTGGTTAAGAAATTTCGCTTTGAATATATCTTTGAAAGTTTGGTATTTTATTGAACAGAATATCATAATACAATCGATTTTTTCTTAAAGAACAGTCTCTTGAAGACTTCAAAGTTGTAGAGGTTTTGCAATGTCACATTGGAATAATTAGATTTTCCAACTGTCATTGCTTCACATCCGACACGGTTTTCTCTTTGTGTCATCGTATAATTTGGATCTAATGGGAGCTTGTCACCTATTTAAATTCGATATTTCCCTCCTGAGACGATCAAAAATCTTGTGAGGAATTGTAAAGGGAGCTTTACTTCTTTTGAGGACTCTACGAGAGGCAAATTATTGAAGACATCACATATTTCATGTTATTTCATTTGAGTAAGAATAATGAATAACCCCCTTGTAAGATTAATATGTATGATCTTCCATGAATTCAGAACATTTTTACCATTTTTTGCAGTATTGAATTTTGCAGGCGAGGGCTAGGCAACTCATGATGCAGCGAGTTCAATCATTCTTCTACGTTGGTTTTACAATCTACTAAACGTTTGAGGGAAGGTACAAAAGAAAATATATCCAGAAGTATCCCATTAAGAGGATTATGGAATAAAATTTTTATTTTCTCGAGAGCTGAAATTGCGTAGGTCTACTGCTTGGAGCTTCCTGACACAATTTCTTCAAATGAAAGTAAATATAGTTTTTTCTTTTTTAAATATGTATATGGGACATTTCAAGCTCAAATTAAAGACTAAAATATGCAGGTCTTCGATTACATGTACTTTAATTGGATACTGCTAGTGGTCGCTAGCATATACAGTCCGTTCGAATTTTTCAATATGCTTATTTTCAACAATATAAATGAGAAAAACAAATAAAACATTAAATGTAGCATTGAAAACAATAAAATCTGAAATTTAGAAATGAGCACCAGCAGAAAAAGTTCTATTGACTCAGAATTCAGTTGCTCTCTTCTTGAAGGTCTCATTTGACTGTGGCACCTGGAAATTGTCTTACTGAATCCGGAATCTACTTCTAATGCACATCTTCCTCAGTAAATCGATACCAAACACGTCAATACTCCATCTATAGTCCCTCGGAATATCTATTTCAGCATAAAACGGAATAAAAAGAAGATCTGGTAGTAAGGGGCCACCAAAAAAGATTATTGTGTACTGAAAGATATGCTTTTGGTCCATTACCGCACTTTCTTGGCTATAAATCTCTTAGTTCGTTGGCAATGTATTGCAATTAGAATCTCTTCGATCTCTTAAAATCATGTATTGTCCGTTTTTCTATCTTTTCTGGAATAAAACCGGAGCTCTTGAATTAACCATCTTTCTACAGACGAAAAATTTGCCCAGTTTTAACCTCTGTCATCGGTCAAAGTGGCGGTTTGTCCTAAACAAAATTTTGAAGCTTTTTTTTCTTAACATTCAAACAATACATATGATTTCAGCTTTTTGTCGAATCAACTAAACTTTCAGCTTCTCCGCTATTTTTTAAACGTTTATTTAATCGTATAATCCAAGTAGGTCGAAAAATGCTGCTGTTTGTCTGCATGAACCAATTTTGTGAGCTCTTTTATTTTACAACGCATGTCTTGAAACAAGAATTAAGATTAGAATTAAAAGTTGAATGATTTTTGGATTGCAGGAGCTTTGAGCTTTAAAATCTCTGACTATCGTTTTCCATCGATTCTCTTCAAGTATAGTCATAAAAGTAGATACTAAGTTCATGAAACTATTCTTTCTGACCTGGATATGTTGTCAAAATTTGATGTGAAGAATAAACTTTTCGAAGGAATAAAGGTTAAGATTTGAGAGGAGCTCTTCACAAATACCGTAAAATTAATTTTCCGCATTTGTCCTGGCGAATTAAGTAGTGAAATTTTGTGCAAATTCTCTATGCAAAAACCTTCTTTGAATGCAATGGAATTTTTATGATTTCAGCATATGAAATGCTTGAAAAATTCTTTGCAAAATCATAGAGGTTTTCGGTCTACTCTACGAGTACTTAAAATAGAGTTTACGTCCCTGTGATTAAAAAAATCATAAAGTAGAGTATTCTGTTAAGTTTTCTTTTAACATTTCTGTTAACTTCGTGTTGTTCATCCCAGATGTACAAGGGGTGCGCAAAAATTGCTAGAACTAAGAATAATTGAAACTATGACATATTTTACGTAATTTGTAAGGAGTTGAAATTAAGAGCTGTAGGGCGCCAAACATGCAAAAATAACTGTTAGACAAAATTATCATTTCAAAAAAGTACGATAATTTGATAGCATTTAGCACGATGTTTTGAAGTTCAGGTACATACTATAAATGCTTGTAAGTTTTATAAGGTGTATAGAATGTTCACTTAATTTCTTTGCGAGATAATGAAGGAATGACCAAAAGTCTAAAAAATGCCGAAATGAAAAATGTAAATCTGGTTTTACGTAACGATTTCAAACTATTTATTCATCTAGAAAACATTACTTGAGTTTCAATCACCTTAATATTCTGATAAATATCTATATCAGACCCATTTGAGTAGGAATTAATCCAAAATATTTAATTTTGCCTAGTTGATATGTTTTTTGGTCATAATACTAGTAGAAGTGGGAAAGGTGCTCTCAGGACGAGTATTTATGGCGTCATAAAAGTTGTGAACAGGAGGTTTTAAGGGGTTGTAAGTTATATGAGACTCTCGTGATTAGTAATTTTAAGATGATCGTGTCTTTGTTTTTATAAGAAAACTGCACTGCAAGGATGGAAATAATAATGATAACTACAGCGAAAAAGATAAAACAAAAATAAGATTAAAATCATGGTAAGTGATGGTTCTATATCGCAAATGGAGAAAAGAAAGGAAGAAATTCATTTAACCCCAAGAAGCTCGAATAATAGAAGATCGGACAGTGAAACTTCTCGGCTTAGTTCTCTTTCGAAAGAGTATTAAAAATTGATTATAGTTATCCGAAATTTAGATCCCTGCGAATATCAGGAAAAAATACAGGTATATGTAATTGTGATTTTGTTCCGTTTAAATGGGTTATCAGCATTGATACATCTAGCCATTATTGTCAATACTGTAAGTAGGTAGTATTAAATAATGGAACTATGGAAAAACGTGGTACTTGAAGCGTGAGGAATAGGTTGGGATCAGACTTGACAAAAGATGGTTTTCTTGTGACGCCGATGTGGTCTGGCATATAGAAGACTACTAATATAGCTCTGCGTATGAATATTTGATTTTTTCACGTGATTAGGGAGACATCGATTCCCTCGGAGATTATTTGCAAGCCATTTGAGTTCCTAAAATAATCATAGAGAGCTGTAATGCAAAAGAGAAGAATAGTTAATAGGACTTTAGTCCTATCTAGACTATCTCATCTTATGAAATACTTAATAAATAAGGAATGAAAAAAGGAAAAACGGAAAACACAAACTATTTCGATGGCAGATTTCAGGAGTATTTCGTAAAATTAAAGGTCCAACTTAAGGATAGTTAAATATATTTTAATTAGTCCAGAATGAAGAGAATCGGTCACACATATTTTCTCTCGTGAATCACCATCATAGTAGTCAGATGACTCCTTTTGATTCAATCCGATGAAATGTTCTCGTGGCTTACTACTCTCATTTAGTCTTCTGGTCAAAATCATTGAAATCCTCTCCTCATCCTCTATGGCCACGCTATACCAATTTTATACATTGACTTATATTTGGGTAGTACAATATTAGGGGACTTCAATCAGCTCTTACGGGAGCTGACGAGGCAAAGATTTTGAGTAACAAGAACTAACTCGAATACCAACTCCGCAACCTGCAACTACGCTCTTCCTCCTGGTACTGGGAATGATTGGTACCCCGCACGGTAAGTTGATTCGTGCAGGTCCGCGACTGAAGATTACTCCGGGAAGAGGTCCCTTAATTCAAGCGACATGGAAAAACGAGTTTGGAGAGTTACACGGGGAAATAAGCCCCTGAGATAGCGCGCGCTTGCACTGCTATCTTCTAAAATTGTTGCAAAAATTTCACAATTTTCATCTCCTAAGAGGAAACTAAACGGTATATGGTAATTATTGACCATTTTGAGGTGTTAGTAATTCAATTATAGCCAGAAATTAAGTCTTATGAGGCCTTTTTTTACCGAATCTAGCTTAAAAAATAAAATAGATGGGTCTTAATACCGTCAGGTATTTATTGCAAAAAATTAAGAAAAAGATAACTCTATCGTACAGAAAAAAAAGATGCGGCAGAGTAGAGTTCCGAAATTGAGCAGAAATAGATCCAAATTAAAAACTTTTCTGTTAGGAGGCATGGCAATAACTGCTACACTATACGTTTATGCTAAAACTGTATTTTTCTATTGAATTGATATTTCCATGTACTTAAACTCTGAAACCAGCAACTTTTAATGGTTAAAAATTCCGTATTATTTTAATTTATTTCAGTTCACTCTACACAAAATATCTCAAATGCTTTTTGTTGAGGATGCAGGAGACCTTCTCATCTATCCTGTAGATAGATTATGTCCGAATAACGTAGCAATTTCTTGATTTCTTGATTTGGATTGTTAAATAGTATCCTAATGACCATCGTGTCCAGGAAGGATCGTGTCGAGAAACGGATATTTTACCTTTCTTAAATATATCGTTTGTTTTTCAAGAATTTTGACCTATTACGTTCTGAATTTTTTGTACCGAAATAGAGGCCATTGCTTTCAGAACTGGCGAATCATTCATTTTTTTGAATGCTGAATGTTGATTGTATGATGATAAGGAAAGGAGATAAGACCAACATGCAGTTTCAATATGAAACAGATGGAGAAGATTTATTTTTCTTGTTTGGCTTAAAATCGGAATTGGTAATAATTTAATCTTAGAAATTAAAGCGGTCTAATTCAATAGTTTTAGAAAGTTTCATTTGTGTTGTTGATTTTATTATTATTATTAACGGAACAATTTTACGAAAAACTTTGATGTTTCCGGAAAATACCTCTATAACTCATGAATTTAGAGGCACATTCATTATATATTTTCATAAGTTAATTTGACGCTATAATAATGACGACACTTGAATGGAAAGTTGATTTAACTAGCTATAATAATAGACATTTTCTAATCGGAAGAGACGGATATGGAGTTTTCAATTGGATAGATCCTGACGTTTCGAAGGTACATGTCATTAATTGCGGGACTTTGGCTTACTAGATCATCAGAAATGGATAAAAGAAGAGAACAGATCCAATTAGATATAACCATGAGTGTTGCATAGGATAGTATCCGTCATTTTAAAATAAAATGTATATCAATATTAATTGGTTAATTATAAAAGCTCACTATTCTGGCTTTTTGTGCCCAGCTCAGTGAAAAACACATCAAAGACAAGAAGCAGAGAACCTTGGAAAGGAATTTATCGGTATTCGAAGATTAACCCAAATTGTTTTCTGTGTTCATAGTTATTAGTTTTGGGATGGTACTTTTTTTAACCGACGCGACCAAATTCAAATGACTAGATAATACATAATCTGAAATGAGCAATAAGCATATGTAAAAGTGAGGTTTTACTCACTTGTATCGTAGAAGGGTAGTGATTTCATTCTAGTACATATCATTTCCCTAGATTACTGATACCTCAATATGAAAACGCCTCTTACATATTTAATTTAATTTACGTTTCCTAGATCTCTTCTCATGAACATCATTAAATATGGACTAATAAAAGTAACATTTTCACAAGTTAATCATTTCGAAAAATACAAGAAACATCACGTGGTTAAAATTCGTACCCACCAGAGCAGGTATCACCACTGAAATGATATAGCAAAATTATGATGTATTTCCAATATTTTGCGGTATAATCTTATAATTTATTAACGACATAAAGAACAAAAAAATTTATTAGTTTTTGACTGATAAATATTCTGAAATTTGATTTTTTAAGCTATAATATCATTACATAAGATAATATACTTCTTTTACTCATCTTTTAAGCTGTTATGCCATTTAAGAGCTAGGTAATTTGATGAAATTATTTAACTTAATTAGAATCGATACAGATTTGTCTCAAAATATGAAAAATGGGAACAATGCATAAAAACATATGTCTATTAAATTCTTAGAGTCTTACATTGTAACACAAGGCGTAAGAAAGATTCCATTTAATAGCCATACTGGAACTTTGTGGTACTGAACATAATTTTTTTTCTCTAAAACTTAATATCGCAAGGAGTAAGTATGGCAATCCATCCTTCGCTTCAGTTGAAGCTATTAATTTCCAAAAGAATTCGTAATGAATCAAAGAAAATATTTATTGTACCATTGAGTGTAACAAGAAATATTATGATCAGAAAATATTCAAAAATAACTGATATTCAAGATATAAATACATTTAGTACTAATGTAGCTCATGAAAACGTTATGATTAAATCTTCTGACTCCCTTTCAAAATGTTAACTTCAGTAACGGCATTCTATTCGTTATAAATGCTGCGAAATCGCTCGTAAAGTTTGCGACTTAACGGAATTAAAGTATTTGTGTTAATATTAACTTTTTTATACTTGACGTCTAGCTTCAATAATAGATATTAAAGTCCTCAACTAAATCAAGAAGAAGCCTTAAAATTTTTTTGAACCATGTATAGTGAAAAATGTATAGAGTGTATACTTGCTGCTCAAAATATAAACTAATGTCCTAATCATAAAGTGCATATGTCTGGTATTTGTATAAAAGATATGTTCTTGTACCCTCAAAAAGAAATGGCGTCAATTAAATTGATTGAAATGCCCTTAACAATTTCTATTTGCGATTTTGGAACTGAAGGATCTTTGTTGCAGAGAAAAAGAGCTCTCGAAATACCAAAAATGATATGATAAAGTAACGCAAGATTAATATTTTTCAACATAAAGCGTTTCTCCACCAAAAATCTTGGAGATATATTCCATTAGACAGTATCTTTAAGGTGTGAAGAAAACCTTCATTGCTCTGTAAAGACAGTTCTTCGTGTCCTGGTTGCGTCGTTTTATGTTCCATGAAGGAGAATGCACTAATTTGCACTATAATACAAAGCTTGGAGTTTTTTGATAAATACCCGTCACTGAAATTTTAGACATTGACGTCATTGTGCGTCATGGAGCTTTTACACTTTTCACCATTAACTTGCTCTGTAATACTTATTAAACAACATTTTCTGTAAACCATTATCTTGTACCAATATTTTTTGCAAATATTGAATATTTTCGCGAGCACTAGATACTTTTCGCGTCTGTCAAAAAATGGTATCTCTGTACCAATAAAAAATATTGAAAAATTAGATTTTTTCATAAGCGGAATATGATACACGTCAGCGTTCGAAAAAATGGGATAGCATACTTCTGTAAGAAAATGTTTATCAATGCATACACTGCTAAACCAAAAGTTACACTTTAAAAAATTTTTGCAGTATGACGTGTTCGTATATTATTAGTAAGCTTCAGTAAGGGGACTAAAACCATTACTGAAGTCAGAAATTTTTTTTGATTATATCTTTTTAAATTCTTACTAACGCCTCCAAGGATACAATTTCGACCAGATGCGGTAATGCAGCAGTACTTTACATGAGTTTAGTAAGAAAATAATTTCTAAAATTGTACGATGATGTACAAGCGAGCACCACAAACATGGGCTACATGCAAAAAGCCCCACTGACAAAGCAAGAATAAGGTGTACACGAATAATGCCATTTTATGAGTTCGTGCCATTGTTAGATTGGTATAAAAACTTGCGCTAGTTTGGTGGCTCATACTCTAAGAGGGCTTGTAGAGTAAAAATATTAAAGTATCATGAAAGGGTTCAGGATTTTAAACCTATCACAGAGGATTTATTACAAGTTATATTTTCTTTTCCTTTAAGTTTTGGTAATCCACACGTGGCTGTTGACAACATCAGTCACATACCGAAACAAAAGGTTAAATGCTGATTAAAAGATTGCTAGATGGTTGGAAGTACTCAAGCATTAATATGTGAGTATTAAAAACGGGGGAATGATGGGTTAGTTTGCTCCGTCGTCTGACACTTCTAGCCAGGGGAATCTTATCTGAGTTTTGAGTAGAAGGAAAAGCAAAAACAGAAACGCGTCGTGCATCCGGGACGCTGTGTCTATGTTGGCGGTTCAAGGATGGTGAGGATTGAAATTAATATTAAAAAGCGGAAATCCTCAGGGAAGTACAGTATGGGTCTGTTTTTCCCATTGATGAATGAAATTCTAAATGAGCTAATTTCTTTTTTGCGGTATTTGGTCAAACGTTTGAAAAATGAGACATGGGTCAAAAAAGCGGAACCCCACACTAAGGCCTAAAAATGCCAATGAACAAATGGTTTAAGCGTTCGGAGAAGAAAAATAACATTCTTCCCCTTCCAGTAGCTTCCTACTGAGATCAATGAAATTGGGAGGATATTTTTGAAAAATATTCGAGAGCGCAGAGAGGAGTAATTTACGAGCCTAGATCAAATATATTGTTTCCAGTTTCCATACTTGATCAAAAATACGGTAATTCATCCAGCTTTTAGTTTTAGATGTTTGCTAACACTCTTAATCTTATTGAACGCTACTGGCAAAAGCTTGTGTGGAGCTTGATTAGATGTATACACTGTAGAGGTGAAGAAAACAACTTAATTTTCATCCTTTAATCCAATTCCAGTGATTTGGTGAGAACCGTAGTTGAAAAAACTAGGTTTTGGAGCAAAGTACTGTTTTTATGTTGACCATCTAGAAATTTAATTTTTCTGAGTATATTAAAGCACATAAGTATGTTTACCAAATCTTAAAAGTGCTACGATTGCACTGAATAACCAGCAATATTCAGGAAAAATCAGAATAAAGTTATGAGATGAACCAAAGCTGGAAGCAGCTGTTTCAGCATATAAATTTATTTTTTTCCGGAATACATATTCAATATTTTTGAAAGCGTTAGACAAAATTTCTACTTAGAATGGAGTAATTTAAATCCGGGAAGGTTTCATATTCTCGTCAAAAGCTGTGTTACTCGAAAGAGATTCGGAACAACATCTATTGAAGTGTCAGATGAAAAGTGAAGAAAGCTCGAGGAAAGCTTCAATTACAATCATTACATTTTGATATGAAATACGTACTCATATAAATCCAAAAAATATTCCTGGTGAAAGCTAAATATTATATATCCAGTTAAAGCAAAAAAAATCTAAAATGGATTCTTCGAAACAATATGTAGTAACAATATGGCACTTTTATTCATGAGTACTGATTCAGATCGCTGTAGCGAAATATCTCATCCGTCTGTATTATCAAATTTCTTTTGACTTTGATTTCAGACGCATTGACATGTAAGAAATTTACAACCTTTACTAAAACTTTCATACTTTCATTCTGCATTGCGATTGAAAATCATTTTTTTCTTACTACAGTTCAATCACTGGCATTTCTTTACATATTATAGGGTTTAAATGCAGCCTGAAATATGTTAAGGACTGATTGTATCTCTTTGGATGTATTCTTCGGTATTGCTTAGGACTTTATATAAAGGAAATAAATAAATAAATAAAACGTCTACAAAAAAATATGCAAAGGTTCAATATGGCCATCTTAATGCAAAATTAAATCGAATATTTTACATTATCAATCATGGAAGAATTTCTTAGTCCCAGAGCTTAGACACCACTATCCAGTTCTAATAAAATTCTTGCTAGATGCATCCAGTATCCATTTAACTTCCAGATTTCCTTTTCTTAGTCAGAATCAAAATACATATCCAAACTGAAATCTTTTCAGCGCCCTATCAAACCCCAAATAGAAACATTTAAATCATGGAAAGATTGAACTACCATGATTGCATTGTCTTCTATGTATTACTATATATAAAATATACCTCTTCTATTTTAGGGGATGAACTGTAATGGTTCAATATCGAAGAAGCAACAATTTTTGCGATAATACTGGTTTTCTCTGAACAAGTTGCACATCATGGTGCTACGAAATATTTGCGAAACTACAGCTCTCCTATCGCCCCGAGTTTGTTTATGTTTACAAGCCCCTCTAAAAAATTGATGTAGAAAGAGATTAACGGAATAATAGCATTCTTGTTGAAATTATTTCCCATCCTCCATAGCTGTTGGTTTTAAAATCACTGCTAATTATTAATTACGGCGCTCTAATAGCAACATCTGGAAAACTTCAAAAAGAGGACGTTTATAATCAATATTGTCTGGGTCTTACGAAAAAATATCTCACTTGGAGCTGCATAGATTGGTATAAGCGAAAATGTTAATATTTATTTTCAGAAACGTAACTATTAGATCTTTATAAATAGGAAATATATCATAGTAGCTATGTACTGAAGCAATCCAAGACAAGTATTAATTAATCATTGGAAGACTTTACTGCTTCTCTCGTAGGAACACGTTATTCATTTATCCTTCAGAGTGATGCTAGACCCAGTAGCATGGTTTGTGCCTCGTCGTTTAGGTATTCTAGATTCCATATGTGCTAAAATGGCACATACGGAAAGACCTTGTCCTTGGTAAACAAAATATTGTATCTTGAATGCTATAGTGAGCCATGAAAGTCCATTTGAGTAGTTTTTCTTTCAATTTTCTTAATTGATTCGATAAATTAGTTCCAATGTCACCGAAAAGGATGAAATATCATCGAGAAGCTATCAAAATCTTCGCACCATGGAAATGACCATAAAAGTTGGTCGAATCAAAATCGGATTTATAGACTTATTCTCTTTCTTATCTTTACTCTCGGATGTTTTCAAATAGATGCCTGTAATGCTAAACGAAGTCGTACTAAATTTAGCAGAGATGAAAGTGGAGATATAAGGGAAGAAAAGCCGTCTGCAGACTAAGGAATTTCCAATGCTGCCTGCCTTTTTCAGTCCTAAATGCTTGATCTGGCCCTTCAAGAAATGATATTACTTTCCAGATATTAAACATATCCCCTGTCGTTTTTAGTAAAAGTTTTCAAAAGTAATACATAACAATATTAAAAAATAGAAAAAAAAATACAGTTGCTTAAAAAAGTATATTATATTACAGACAAAACATTTAGTTGATAGCAATTCACCAGAAAAGCACAATCCAAGTCTGAGTCTAAATTATTTTCTCTTAATTTCACGGTAGTATTTTCTACACTGAGATATTTTTTCCGGTTTTCAATTCGAGTTTTCAGTATTGCAATTTAAACCGCAATTTAACATCTCTTAAAAAATAACTTAATGTCTTAGACTAAATTGGTGAGGAATTTAACGCTACGAGACCGCTCCGGAGACAAGGCACAGAATAGTATGATTTTGGCCAAAATAATTGCTGCACAGATGAAAAAAAGGTACCCTGAGTTTTATTAAATATATTTGTTTTCTCTATTTCATAACTTCACAGAGATATTTTTAAAATTAACATTATCATGTTGCCATTGAGTAGTAATAGTGGTAATGAAGACCTGAAAGTTCTATATCCAATATGTTTAAGTGAATTATTGACCAAATAGATATTATGAACTAGTTAAATTTTCCATGTATAGGAATGACCAAATAAATCCAACCGAGAAATATATTGAAAGTCCTTAGTACTTTTGGATCTTCTCTAAACAATACTGAATAAATTGACGAGAAAAGTATTCAACTACTCCATTCTGGATGAAACCGAACTTAATCAGCTTTAATCATGCCATATTAACTACAGTTCCAATTTAACTTCAAAACGAACAGTTTAATTCGGATATTGGCACTAAAGTTTTATTAGAATCGCTACATTGCAGTACATGGGTTCTCAAAAAATGAAACTGGCCCTCAGAGCCCGAAAAAGGCTTTTATGTTGCGAGAGATTATTGAACTTACAATGGAAAAGAGAACGCAGTTACATTTATTGAAAAAGAAATTTTAAATGATATAGTGCTTAAATAATAATTTGATGTGGGTGATTTTAGTAAAACATGCCTTGAGCTTACAGTAGTAATTTATTACGGTACGTTATCCGAGCTCGAAGTTCTTAATAGTTTGCTCCAAAAACCTAATAGCTTTGATGGGATACTGAAATTATGTATTTTCGGTATATGCGAAAATTCAAAGACTATTTCAACTGCTTGAGTAAATTATAAAGCTTTATCGCCCCTTCTTTTAATTCAATCTCTCTATTCCATGATTAAATGGCATAGAAAGTAGTTAAACGTCATTAAAAAAATTACTGTAGATGGTTATTCATTGAAAATATGTTATTTCCATAAACGTTTTTGTAAGACGTATGCTACATATTTTAATTTGGAGAGTGAACTAGTTTTTTAATTAATAATTATAAACTTGTTTTTATTTACCATGAGACGATCTATATCCTATCTATATCCTACCTTCATTTTGAGGTTTATTTGTAAATATTTAAATTTTGGGTTTTCGGAAATCATTTGATCGATATATATTTTAAGAACAGGGAATAAGTATATTTAATATTGAGTTTGCTTTGCTAGCAGATTTGATTCAGTTAATAGTGGAAGAATTCGGCTGCTAGCTACTGCGCAAAAATCTAGTTTCAGAGTGTAAGAAACGTTTTTAATGTTCCTTTATCAGATTTATTCCTTGATCTATAAGTTACAAAAGCTTTCTGAACAGACAAACTCTCCAAAATTATAATTCTGTTTGTTGAAAATTTCAAAGAGTGACCAAGATCTTGAATTTTTTGTATGATACCATTTCTTCCTTAATTTATCCATTTTCGGGAAGCTAGAGAGCAAAATGTTTCTTCGATCTTCAACTGAAACCTGTAAATTCCAAAAAGTAAGTTATGCTTGCAATTGCGAAAATATTCTTATACTATAATTGTGAACTCTCTATTTAAGTATATTCACACAGCACTTTTATATTTTCTGCAATAAGTTGTTACTAAACTTTCGTGGTTTAACTCTTCGATTCCAGTAAATAACGCACTCATGTAGTTCAAAATACTCAGTGAGAACTTTTTACTAGTCGTTGAGATGGAATTTTGCTAGATATGAATTAAAAGTTTGACAATTTCATGTTTTCATGTTATATATATATATCATCGTCCGTAATAAAGTCAAACTCTTTGGCATTTTCAAATGAGTTCGAAGCTAAAAAGCAAAAGTGTAAATACTTTTACCTACCAGCTTTCCCACGAAATACCTATCCACGTCAGCCTTGATGGACAAAACGAGAGAGCGGGAGCGAGAGAGCCAGACAGGAGTGAGGGAGAGGGCGGGAGAGCAGGAGAGATAGACAGAGAAGGACAGTAAGAGTGAGGGACTGAGATGGAGAGATGAGAGAGGAGAAGGTGGTAAGGAACTTTACTCAGTAGAAGATGGAGAGAGACCGGGGCTTACATAGACTTCAAGGCGAGTCGACCGATGACTTATGTTGATCGAAGGAAGTTTCCAAAAGACATATAGACGACGGTGAGTGTCTAGCCCTAAACTTTTCTGAGCTGATCTAAAGTAGATCAGCTCAAGCTTACAGCACTGTACAGTGCATAAACATAACGGTCAAGTTCTAGGTTGAACGGTAAAGTACATTAATAACCGTAAACCTCTTTGCGAGTTGTCAGCTGTCAGAAAAAGGCAAAGAAGTGAAATTACACTAACACGTCCCCTCAAACCAGGACGGACCGCAGTAGCGCCCCCTCGATCTGAAAAAATAAAATACTAACTTGAAATACCAGGAGGAAAAATTCCCAACTCACTTCGAAACTTCACATACTTGACGCCCAGCAAAGGTTTCGTTAGAAGGTCAGAGACTTGTTCTTCGGTTCGACCGTGAGTAACATAGACCTGTTTGGACGAACCAGCTTCACGAACGATATGATACCTAATATCAATGTGCTTGATCCGTTCATTGATTGATTCGTTCTGGGACGGGCTAATTGCGCCTGAGTTGTCAACTGATATCCTAATAGAAGTAGGGCATTTCTCATTCATCAAACTGCAGAGAAGGTTTGACAACCAACTAGCTTCTTTAGAGGCAGTGCACAGATATATATATACTCTGCTTCGCAGGACGACAGCGCGACACATTCTTGCTTCTTGGAGAGCCATGAGATAGGTCCACCAGACATCTTGAACACGAAGCTTTCGGTAGACTTGCGAGTAGAGTGGCAGCCAGCCCATTCAAAATCACTGAATCCGGTGATAGTGTGAGATGAAGACGGACCGTAACGAATTCCAAGAGTTTTAGATCCGTTCAAGTAGCGATAGACACGTTTAACAGCCCTCCATTGAGTGACCGTCGGCTTTTCGCAGAACTGCGACAGCTTGCTTACAGCAAATCCAATGTCTGGACGAGTGCAGATGATTAATTACATGAGACTGCCTATTGCAGAGCGATATGGTACTGATGAAGGAAGTCCTTGATCATTAGTTCCGTCCATGTTGGAATTGCTTTGGACCATTGGAGTATCGACAGGTCTTGAGTCCGCCATTTGGAACCTTTCCAAGATCTTGTCTGTGTATATCGATTTCGAAAGATGAAGCGTTCTCTCAGAGCTGTTTCGCTGCACTTGAATACCAAGGAGTTCCTGGGCAGGACCTAAGTCTTTCATCTTGAATCTCTTCTTCAGTTCTGGGTTGATATTAATGAGCATATTTCGACTGCTGCATGAAATGAGGAGATCATCAACATATAGTATTATCATGCAGAACATAATCTCTTTCCGATAGACATAAGTACATGGCTCGTGCGGGTTGCTTCCAAAGTTGAGTTGCAAAGTCAGAAATGCATCTATTTCTGCATACCATTGGCGAGGAGCCTGCTTCAATCCATACAGGGCCTTCAAAAGTCGACAGACGAGGTTGGGCTTGTTTGGATTTCGGAAAATAGCTAGTGTCTATCGACCAAGCACTGTCCTCATATGAGGCATACTTTGTCCTCATATGAGGACAAAAAAATAGGAAGTACTGTACTGTGGCAGTCAAATATTTTTTTGTCCCAATATTTATTAGTAAAAAAGTGCACTGTAAGGAGTTACTTACAGTAGTGTTCGACTGACCGACGTACTGAAGATGCAATAGCTTCCAACTTTATATACTCCCAGTCACTTCCTCTCATCCATCACTGGGATGGTGGCCTATGGTGCGAATCGTAGGTTGCTGACCAGAGATCGTGAGTTCGATTCTCGCTGGGGTTCTGTAAGAAGTCCGAAAATTCCAACGGGAACTCGACTGGTTGTGAAAAAGCTGCTGTCTCAGTGCGCCATTAGGCATCCACTTGAACATGAGACAGAATACGGTGACATCTCATAAAGGGATAATTCAGTACGCCATAGACAGCAGCTAACTTCGCAAGTCAGATGACGCAAGTACAACCAGTAGGGGCATAGAAATAGAACTCATTGATCATTTTTTCTTTTAAAAAAAAAGTCACACTATTTTATATCAACTTGGAATCCTATTTGAGATCCATATGATGTTTCTCGCGCACGTGGTCCATGAAGCAACACCTTTTTGTGCTCGCGTGACAGATATAAACATCACCAAGGCCGTTGTCACGGCAAGTAGAACAAAGAAATTTTGACTTACTGACCTTACAAACTCGACAGCGACCTTGGTAAGATGCGTTAGTATACTCACCATTACTCAATTTCCTCTTCTTGTAGTTACAGCAAGATGAGTTCCAATCCCTGAAACAGGGTCCAACATATCGTTATCATCCTCATTTTTAAGCAGTTAGATGCCCTACGTGACTCGAATCAAACTTGTTCTCAATGAGTTCTTCGGCAAGCATCTCATAAAACTTGGATTGTGATAGCAGAGTCTTGGACCGAAAGAATGCTTATATAGTAAAAATGAATCAACAATTATGATCGACAGGAGAGGAATTGACCCTGAGCGACCAATCTTTGACTTCCAATTTCTTCTCAATTCCAAGGTATCTTGCCTACATCTGTTGTGGCGATCGACTTGAGAACACGTGTCGTAGTACCTCTCCACAAATCTGGAACTGCAATCTCGAATTCCACTTTCCTTGTCTCGCCATCCACAGTTCTCCATCTTTCCCTACAAATTGGGGTTCCCTGATTGGTTGTATGGCAACTGCTGACGAAATATCTTCGTTCTCTATCCATCCACAACACAGCCATTAAAGATTTGTTGGTGTCAGGATTCTTCGAAACCATCGAGATATGATCTCCGCGCTCCGTGAGCTCCTGTGACGACAAGTGTTGCATCGGAAATTCCTTAACCGCATTCTTGACCACACCAATAAATCTCGTTCCATATCTCATCAAGGCTTCCGCAGTTGACACCGATGCAAAAAATGAATCCCCACATACGACGCGACCTGTCTTCAGCCAAGGTTGAACAAGACGAAGTGTAAGTGCGGTGTGTGACAGAATTGCTCTGTGAAGTCACGCCGAAGGCCACCCGTTTTCCCCATCACGAGCTCCAATCTCAACATTATTCCAGACTGGCCACATGCAGAAGCCTTCAATTCGCAGCCATTTCGGGCTTTCTGTCATAGGCAACGTAATGTGGGAGTCCTTTTTTGATCCAATCTCCCCGAGACCGTACCATCTGCTAATACTTTCATCGACGCAGATATGAGAAGATGGCGTGACATATTGCCTGCGGTGGTCATTGATGGCCTTCAAAAATCCACTTACCAGAGACCATCTCGAGTCATCCAAGGGCTTTCCTCCCGTTCAGAAGTGTGACTGAAGCAAATGTTTGCCAGAATCAGCTCAAACCTTCTACGTGACATGATCTTTCCAAAGCTCGGTGCTGGAATGTACTTCGATCCAGATTCACTCCAGAGGTCGCGGCGGTTTGAAAATGAAAACCTTGTCATAAGTATGAGAATCCCAAAGAACTTCAATATCTCTCCTGACGAGACGGGATGATTTCCAATGGCATTCAATCGATCATTTGTAAGGTCACGCATGACGGTTAGGTGACGGAGCGGAAACATGCTCATAAAGCATTCAAATGGCGATAAATCTCGAGGAGCACAACCATACGCGAGAGTATTACCAGAGTAGCCAATTATTTTGCAGCTTTTCTCGATACATTTTCATTAATAGGTGTGAAAACCTCCTGATTGGTCCATGATCGTCCATGAGAAAAAACAGGTGCATCTGATTGATGCGCCGTGGAATCATCGGAATTCCCATCTGATGCCGACGAAGACGGTTGAGGAGCGCCCAAACTTCATGTACGCTTCGTTTGGCAATTGAGCGGTTCCTTCCTCCACTACGACGTCTGTTGGAGGTAATCCCGCTTTGATGTTGACAATCTTCAACGTGACAGTTTTGAGACGGTCACGTATCTTCCAGCTTGCCTCCACTGACTTCCTCCTTCGACCGCTTACAATGTCGATGTGGACGGCAATAACGGTTCCAGCGAGCAATTTCGTCTTCCAAGCTGACCCATACAAGCGCTTACATTCTGCAGCTGACGTAACAAGGGAAGCACGGCAATGAATGGGATTTCCTGGAACGGTTCGTGGATCCATTTTGTGAAAATTGAGGGGAAATCGATGGGTATCGCGTCAGGGAAAGTTGTTCCTGCGTTGAGCAGAGTGGGAATTCTCGAAAAGTTTGTTTTGATCGATATATACATTTAAAAGAGTATGTGGGAACTAAAAAAAGGCGGCTAAAAAATTTTGTATTTAAAAATATTTTGGTAAAAGTTGTCCTCATAAGAGGACAACGGTCCAATAGACACAAGAGGTTCCATGAATATTTCTTCGTCCAAGTCACCCTTCAGAAACGCGGTTACTACGTCCATCTGATCGCATTCCATATCTAACATAATTTGAAGCAGAGGAAAATTCGTACAAAAGCAATAGAAACGACAGGTGCATACGTGTCTGTGTACTCTAGTCTGTGAACTTGTCTGAATCCTTTAGCGAGGATACGAACCTTAGGACCGACGTCGGGTTTGATATGAAAAACGTAGCGACATGGAATCGCGTGCATTCCTGGTTTTTTGGAAACGAGATCGAAGGTTCTATTCTCAGGATAGTGCCTTCTTCCTTTTTTGATCCCTGGCATCCAAAAATCAATGTTTTCTGCAGAAGTAGCTTCTTCGTATGTTGCAGGAACACCTGTTGAGAGCAGTGCAGCTTCTGCGACAAGTGACACATTTGAAGAAGAGCTAGAAGGACACCATCCAATGGGCTTCTTTGAGATCGGAGAGGAACGACGAGGAGCTACTGAATGGGCTTCTTCAGATGAGAGTAAATTTTCTTCACCGGCAGTGGACTCTTCAGAGTCTTCGTTTTCGTCAGCTAATTCTGTACTTCTAGGAGATTAATCTTCATCGGAGAAAATGTCTTGGCCGGGTTCTCCATTCGGTAGCTCACAGGTGACTTCAGGCTGTGTACAAGTTGCGGTTTCATTGAAAATTACATCTCTGGATATTACAATTCTTTCTCAGCCGATATCCCACAGCTTATATCCTTGCTCTGAGAGGAGTACCCATCATAGGGGCTTCACGAGATCTGGGATCCAACTTCTTGAGTTTGTTCTTTGGCACGACATACCAGCACTGTGCACCAAATACCCGCATGTGAGATATGTCAGGGGCAATGCAGTTCCAGCATTGGTAAGGAGTGGTGCTCTCTGGCAAAGAGCTTTAAGTAACGAGATTCAGAACACAGACAGCCGTGGAAAGTGCTTCAGCCCAGAAATTCTTTGGAAGACCCTTGTGGTGTAACATCGAACGGACCAGATTGAGAAGGGTTCGATTCATCCGTTCTGCAGTCCCGTTTTGATGGGGTGTGAGCCGCAGTGAGCTGATGTTGTATGCCGTTCTCCCTTAGAAACTTGAACTCGGTTGAGAGGTACTCTCCGCCATTTTCAGACCGTAAAGCCTTAATGAGAAGCTTATCTTCATCGAATGGAGTTTTCATTTCAGGAAACTCATGGCCTTGGAGATGTTTCAGACACTGGCTAATGTGTTCTCCGCAAAGGCTTTGTAGTTTTCAAAGCAATCTATCACCTTTGAATTTTGGCTCATAGGATACACAACCGTCCACTTGTAGTAGTCGTCGATGAATGATACAAAATATCTAGCCCCTCCCAGAGAAGGAGTTTCAAACGGTCCCAAGACATTAGAATGAACTAGTTCTAGAGAGTTTGCCGAAAGGTTTTGTCTTTTCTTCGGGATTGAGGCACGGTGGGATTTACCAAGTATGCAGCCGACGCAAACAGCATCTTCTTCGTTTCCTTGTGAAGTTTTACACCTTGCACGACACCGCTTTGATCATTGACTTGATTCCAGGAGCATGTATGTGCGCCAATCTCTGATGTTAGATTGAAATTGGGCATATCAAGAAAACTTGATATCCCGTCTGTGGCTTTAGTGCAGGCTTGGTGACATCCAAGGAGTATAAGCCATTAGTGAGCGTACCCGTCGCCACAAGAGTAGAGTCAAAATGACGAACAAGGGTGACTGTATCTTTATTAAAGCGCGTCTCAATTCCAAGCTTTGCCATGACAGATACGGAGAGTAGTTGGTAGCGAAGGTCTGGAACGTGTAATACGTTTTTCATTACATACTTGACAGTTTCTCCCTTCCGTCGTAACGTGAGAGCAACGTCACCGGAGCCAATAATCATAGCCTTATAATCTGCCCAAGGTCGAGAGTTGAAGGTGACGCGAGAAGGTGATAACCTGTGAAAGCAGGGCGGTCGTAAGTGACATGCGAAGTACATCCTGAATCGATGATCCATTGCATAGATGAGAGAGGAGGCCTCCGGTAGATTGAAGTGCTACTTGTTGTGCAGGGGAAGTTGACGCAAAGGGACAAACGAAATCTGGGTGTTCGGTAGTTTCAGCAACCTCCGTGGCATAGAGGGATATTCCTCCACTTCCTCTAATCTTATCAAGATGAGCCCTAGCTGGATGACCTCTTGGAGCGAGATGAGGGAACTTCTTGTAGCATCGGTTGCTATCACGATGCCTGCCGCAGTGTATGCGCATTTCTGCGGAAGTTCCTGTTCGAGGCTTGGAAGACTGGGTACCCAGGATTGCAGCCGTCTCAGCGACTTTCAGTGCGTCTTGATCTCGCTTAGCATGAGGCTGCTGCTCTTCTTGGAGACATCTACTCTGTACAAATTCGAACAATGCTTGCCATCTTCGATATTGGAAGCATCATGGGTTATATGAGGCTGTCAAAGCAATCGGGCAAGCCATTGAGGAAGGCCATGGCCACTTCGCTGTCCTCGACATACACAGACATGGATTTTAGAGTGGCCGAAAGTTGGCGAATACGGGCAGCAAATAGTAGAACTTTCTCATTTGGGTGCCTCGGCGGTATAGAAGCGACATCTTGCGGCGAGCTTGTTTAGCAGAGTATACTTTTCGAAATATCACAAATGAGTTTCCAAATTTGCTTGGCCGTGGTGGCATGTTGAACTGCTCAAGTGAACATCTGAAAGTGTGAGTCCATTGATGGCTCTTTCCTTGGCATCTGCTTTTGCCGTGCGGAGTGAGTTGACGAAGATGCTTCCGGTGGATCAACTGTAAGATGATTGTCAACCTCCCTGAGAGATAGGATGAGTTTAATTCGAGCTTTCCAAATGTGGAAGTTATCATCAGGAGCTTCGAGATTATCAATACGAGGTCCGGCAGAGGAGTCCATGATGAGTATAATGGGACCAAGTGAATCAAAATTTATTTTGTGTTTGTGGCAATGTGTTTGTTGCGGTCGTGTCTAGTTTCGGAAGACGCGGCTACAGTGGGCACAAGGAGTAATAGCCGACTTCCGCTCAGATCTGTTGCGGCACTTCCTACCACCTCTGTGTTGAGCAAGTTGCTTCGGACCCGATACTTTGAGCTGACAGAGATCACAGGTCAGGAAAGAAGACTTGGGTTCCGAAAAAAGGGTATTATAGGTGCCACAGGAGGTGGAGGAGAAGGTACAGGGACGAAAGAAGTGGAGCCGGATAGAGGGGTTCGACAGTAAGCGGAGTCGGTATTCTTAACGCTGGAGGGTCAGCAGGAAGAGCGGCACCGCAGGCGATAAAGGAGACTGAATGAGAGTGACTGGAGCAGTAGCTGGAGGTGTCGTAGGTGCTGGAGTAGGAGAGATCAAGTTATAACTTGAACTGGGGGCAGCTTTGTTTGTAACTGGTTTCTTCTGACTCTTTGGTTTCGACACACAGCTTGCAGAGACGGTAGAGGCTTTGAGCGGAGCTTGACTGGATTATTGGGATGTTTCCGATTGCGGGCCTTTTGTTTGTACCCAATGCCAAGATGTGTTGAAGAAAATCCTTCTTCTTGGGAGAAATAATCTTCTTGATAGTGAAAAGGAAGTGAAACGACGTCCGGAGTGGTTGCAGTGGAGGTTATATCACGTCTTCACCATCAGACTCAATAGCGGAGTCGTCGATGAAACGGCACTTCGGGCGAAGCTGCGGCTTCTCGGATCGGGCGGGGGCTTGGACAGGGTCTAATGAGTCTTCATCGGAAGTGAAATTGACGGCTGACGACAGGGTCGTCCGGAGAGATCTTGACTCCTCGAAGGAAGACGGAGCGGCATATGACCATTCGAGGCAGGACGTTGCGAGGTTAGGCGAAGGCTGAGGAAGAAGCGTGAAAGATATAAGGAAGCAAGAGGTTTCGAGGAGATTTGGACTTACTGTTGAAACTAGACACCGGGCTGTGAAACAAACCAAGGTATGTGACACAGAGACGAGGGAGTAGCAACGAGGAGTAGGGCCGCAAAATGGACTTCGTTCTAATGGTGCGGGGATGCAGAACGACGAAGGGCCGTAAAAAAACCAAGGTAGGTAGTGCAGAGACGACGGGTGTTGGACAGGCCACAAGACGGAAGGTCAGTAGATTGTGCAGAGACGATAAAGAAATCAGATCAAACCTTAGGTGATTTTTTTGAAGCTTCTGTGTTTTCTTCCCTACACGGGTGTCGGGTAACCTCAAGGTGGTTCGCGTCAAGCAGAGAGCGCGAAAGAGATAAGTCGGTGTGCAGCGCTAGCGGCCTGGGCCCATAACATGATGGACAGAACGAGAGAGCGGGAGCGAGGGAGTCAGACAGGAGTGAGGGAGAGGGCGGGAGAGCAGGAGAGATAGACAGAGAAGGACAGTAAGAGTGAGGGACTGAGATGGAGAGATGAGAGAGGAGAAGGTGGTAAGAAACTTTACTCAGGTAGAAGATGGAGAGAGACCGGGGCTTACATAGACTTCAAGGCGAGTCGACCGATGATTTATGTATCGAAGGAAGTTTCCAGAAGACATATAGACGACGGTGAGTGTCTAACCTAATCTTTTCTGAGCTGATCTAAAGTAGATCAGCTCAAGCTTACAGTACTGTACAGTGCATAAACAAACGGTCAAGTTCTAGGAACGGTAAAGTACATTAATAACTGTAAGCCTCTTTGCGAGTTGGCAGCTGTCAGAAAAAGGCAAAGAAGTGAAATTACACTAACAAGCCTGAGCTTCCCGATGGCCTTAATGAGCCGCAGTTTCCACCGAGAACCCTCTTTTTCGCTCTCCAAAGAAGAACAAATATTTTGCTCACGTCTTAATTATACCACGCTGCAATTGTGGTCCTTTCTACCGATTCTATTCTCTCTAATTTGGCAGCTATTATTTCTGAGCTCCATCTGGTACTATAGAAAGCAACTGTTTTCTCTGCTTTCCCATGTTAGTGCTCTTCGGCTTTAGAAAAATTCGCCGCTCTAATCCCTGAGTGATTGCCTGCAGGTTTGCATTTGCGCCATCCTCCAATTCCCAGCATGTAACATTGACGTTGCTGCAAGCTGTCAAGACGGCCTTTCTTATGGATGCTGCCATTACGGCTCCCAGTCAGACCGTACTTGATTATTCCATGCGTTGCTGCCTGAAACTCTGTCTGCTTTTCTGAATCTGAACAAAAGCTTCTCCTTCATCCATGGTGCCACTTGCTACTGCTTACAGCACGTGTTCAAATCCCACGCAAATCAAGTTCCTCAATCGATAGGTAGATCTAAGACTACGTTCAAGAAGGAGGTAATAGCCGCTTCCAAAACAATATCAAAATCGCCCTCAATCTGCGTATCCACTCCTTTGTCTCTAAATACTTCGGAAATATGGCCGTTGCCGTGTTTTTCCAACATTAAATCCCCACTATGCCGCTTCCTCCCACTAAAACGATGTACTCCGACGATCACTATTTATCCCTCCAACACTTACCCTTACTACTCCGCCAAACCCATGTGCCCATTAGAACTCCCATTCAACGCCATAGCCAACAACAAACCTCCGCATACAATAAATACAACCTGAAACCCTCTCCGTTCACCTCGATGGCATCTATTCCAAATCCAAACCCTAGGCCTTCTGGCAGCCATCGACAGAGGCGTTCCAAAGCAAAGCTACAAAATCGGTTCTATCCCCTTCCCAACCGCACTTCCATCCTGTATCTGAATACTGGAGGGCAGTGCGGTAGAGCGGTTGTGAGATCGAGGACCATTGCAACGCAACGGTACTATGGTAGAAATCTTCTTCAGCCATCCCAACCAAGAAACGTTTCCAATCAGCTGCCAAACCAACAAACAGAAAAATTCTCCATCTTATATAGCGATTTAATCTACACTAAACCATCTCTGCCAGACCTAAGCTACGAGCAATGCATGCAACTTGTACTCCACATTTTGATCCATTCGTGGCTCCATCAAAACACATAATATATTGTAGTATGTACTCCAGCAACTAAACCGACCCTATCCCCTGCAAAGCCAACTTATAGTACATTGTCGTCAGTTATCATCAAAATCAGAGCTAGCATGTACGACTCACGGGTGTATTTTCAGCTAGTTTAGACACACGCCTCCACAGCGTTGCCCTCCTTCATGTACATTACAAATGTGCCCGCTAAAAATATCAGAAAGAGGACATAATTTGGATACTAAATTTGAATTTGCATGATTTTAATTCCGTTAGTGCGGTAAATTGATGAAACAACTGCGGAAAGTTGATAATAGGGTGCTCGAAGACACCAAGATCAATTTATGGCACTAAACAAGTGTCAATAAAATTATTGGTCGGTGGTTTGGAGCGTCAAGGGGACACCTAGATATTTATCTCGATAATGTATTTCCTGTAGTTAATCCCGTCCACATAATTCACTTGAACGCTCTTAATGTTATTTAGTATGTTTTTTTGATACTATAAGACTAGCTCAGAAGTCTATATAAGCTCAGTGAACTGCTTTCTTTTGGAGAGGACAAGCAAGTTGGAAGGCAACTTCAAGTTCAGAACCAAGTAGTCCAAAGGTTGAAAGTCAACTATTGCCCCAAGAAGTATTTCGTTCGCGCTAGTTTTTGAGCACAGGTGGTAGATTATGCACTTTCCATAGTTCCTTGTAGCCCCTTGATCTCCCGTCCTTATTCACCTCTTCGCGTTCCCACAAAAATACTTCGGTAGTAATCTTGTTGCTTAGCACTTTTCTGTTCTGGAATAATCGGGTTTGAAGTCTCAGACATGTTTATATATTCGCATCACTGCTCTTGATCCAATTTCTTGGATCTTCCTTCGTTAGAAGAGCTATCAAAGTTACCTACTGCGCCTTAGATTTTCTCCTTCGCTTCCTAACAGTCTTCTTCCGGCGCAATTTCTAGGTTGAACCAAATTTGCCTTTTCCCAAAGAAAAAAATTCACTCTTCCACTCTCGCAATCCAAAAGCCAACCTTCACTATTTTATGGATCGTTGGCTTAGTTTAGCTGCCTCCATCTCCGTTCGAATTCAACCGGTTCAATGCGCCCAGACTTTGACGCTAATAACACTTTGTAATAATCAATATAGGGATCAGCATCCAAACAGAGTTTTTTAAAGTAGTAAAAAGCTAAAAATAGATCCAGGACTCTCTGTCTTACGTTTGATAGATGTGGTTAAAATACATCTGAAAAAACACTCGTTAAAAAATTTGTGTACTAAACTCGATCTTGGTTCAGTATGCCTAGGAAAGAACTACTTGAACTACCACCATGCAAGTTGACTGGGTATCAGCCAGCATATTTGTTATAGTTGGAGAAATCCACTTATACCCTCTTATTTGAGGTTCCAGAGACGGACACCTCCGTAACAGTTTCCTACAGTAATCTTCAACATTATTCTCACTTGTTCTGCATCCTATCTATACTCGAATGAGAATCATGATATGTCAATTTTCTCAATGCGCTTTGTAATTGAACATTTTGCCTCATGTTAAGGAATGACATCATTTTCCAAATACTTAATTACCCCAATTTCCTCTCCGAAAACTGAGTACAGTGTACCCCTTTGGAGCTTCCCGAGGAATGGTAGATAGGTACTAAAATGTTCCATTTTCCAGTCCAAAAGCCTCATTTCGAAACCACTCACAGCGCGGAAAATATTTGTTGCCTCGCCCTGAAAAAAGTGACAAGACACGCGATTTGCCTATTGTTTAGCTTTCAACGAAAAATGATATGCATGAAATGTTTTAGACCATCTAGAGAAGATTGAACATCCCGAGAATGTATTGTATATTCTATGAATCCATTAAGAATGCTACTCGCAGATAAGACGTCTACTTGTTACTTTAATTTAACAATAAGAACCAAGGATAACAGGGTGGACCCCGTATTGAAAAAAACCTTTTTCTCATCGAAGTCTGGGGGCAGATAATTTACTTTTTGGTAACATGTGAAATGAATGGATGTGTGATAAAAGTCCGAATTTTTGCAGGTGAATTCGTCGTGTGAACGCAAATGTTACGCATTCTTAATCGTTCTCATTCTTAGTTTTATCAAGGTCTATGTTAGCTTAGATAATTGTATAAACAGTACATGATAGTATCCTATTAATTTCCGAGCCAAAGGCCGGCTCAACCAACACAGAAAATGCAGTCATGAAATTTACCAAGCTCTACTTGAGTGAGGTGAAAGGTGCCATTGCTTTATTCTTGGAAGATTTCGATCTACATAAGAAATAATTCACGCACGTATTCACGTTTCGTGATCTACTTATAATAGCTCACTAGAGTTGTGTCTTTCGGATGTTAACAGCAAATGTACTTAAAAAATGAGATATCTCATTCTCAATTTCCTGTCACGAAACAAATTTGCAATTGCTGCTCAAAAACTCGGCTTGACAAACATTACGAAACCCTTTAGTGGCTCCCCGAGGTCGAACGATAGATACACAATTATTCTTACTTGGAGAATATTAAACTGTTCCTTGAAAACAGAAGAATGAACGCATATCATTTGAATCTTCATTTAGGTATCAACCACCGTCATTACAAAAATGAATTCAATTTTTAACTATTTCCCTAATTTACCGAGACTTTTTATATTTAGTTACCATCGCAAAGCTTTATTTCGTACTGTTGTTTTCACCTGAACTTTATCTTCTTTTTGCATCTTTAACTTTTTAGTCGTCATTACATATATTTCTCTTGCGTATGATCCTTCCTGCGGTCAGTTTCGTTGAATTTAGCTTTTAGGCAAGATAAAAGCCAAATTTTAGTTTTGGGGGCAATTCCGTCACTTTTGTGAACAAATAAACCCCCTTAGCTTCTTTGGAGCACCCAAGATGCATTTTCGTATTTACAATTCTCTATCGAACCGGTCAGAGTTGTATTATTTCATGAAAAATCCATGTTCCCAAGAGTCTTTAAATTCTCGTTTCTGTGTACCGGTGAGATTATGGGAGCCACTCACGAGATAAGATAGATATTTTAAACCGAAGATCTTCATTTTGTCTCTGTGTCGATTTCTACAAGTAACTTCATGTGGACGTAGCTAATTTTACAAGAGATACTTGACAGAAACTAAATAAATACACTCCACACAATTCTCGTCTTCTACATCAGAACCTAGCACTTCCCTGAATACGTCATACTTACCCATGCAGTCACCACAAATACCAATGAACGACTCATAATTTCGTACCCCCCTGCGATAAATGCAGCTCATCTAATGGTCTTTCCGCGGACCCATAGTTGTACCTCCTTGTCCATTCAATTCGTTACTTTTTCTCTGGTGTTCCGCCTCACCCTCCTCATCCCCTGAATCCTAGACCTTCTTTTGGTCATCCTCGAACCGGTCCTCACCCTTTTCATTTATATCCCGCAGACCAGTTTCGGGGCCAGCGACTCCTTCAAGCTCTTCACTTACTTACCGTCTTCTTTTCAAAGTACCCTCCCGACGCTTCTGTTGCTTCTATCTCTGCTATACGACGAGTAAAAGCTCCTTCGGGCGCTTTCTTTTTTGTCGATGGAGGTAGTTCTTTACGTCTGTTGGGATCGAAGGGAATAGAGCGGAGACGTTGATGGTACAGGAATGGTGGTATTGGGGAAAGGGTCGAGAAGTGGAATTCCGTGCATGGTGGCTGCCAAAGCAGTTCTATAAATTGTCGAAATGTTGCTGCTAGAAGGCTGTGGACAAATTTTAGCCCGAACCCGCTGGTTTAAATAGCGTCAACAGACTCCGCTTAGCAGCCCTGCAGAATCGATATTGGCAAAAATTAGTCTTGTAGTGGGAATTAGTGAAATAGCCTTTGAAAGTATAATTTATGTCGAAAATTAAATGTAGAAATCTCGATTATGGAAAAAGATGTTAAATGTTGAGAAATATCAAGAAAGCTAAGAAGAATAAAATAATATCTATCAAAGCAAGAAATGATTGTACATAAAAAGAGAAAAAGTAAAAAAGTAAAAAATTATAAAATTATAGAGAAACTGGAATTTCCTCCCGTAAAAAAAAGAAGTCGTTGAGAGGAAAATTAATAGAGAGAATTTCTGTGCGTAAACAGAATACCTTCAGTTTCTCCCTTGACAGATTTATTAAGCTATGGATCAACTATAACGAATGAACCAACAACAAAAGGAAAAGCAGAGATTCAGGGTCATTCCTTCGGTTGGATTAAATTTTTCTGGTTCGAAAAATAATTTAATGAATAGAACGGATATCAACAGGCCTGCGTCGATGTCTTATAAAAATAAATGCATCCAAATTTCATCTTTTAAAATTCGGGAGGTGTAACATGGCGAATTTAAGTTGAATATTACGACATGATGCATTCTAATTCTCTGTACTGGTCCCTTCGCGGACCAAATTGGGACAAAATAGGGTCTCGTTGATGTCTCGATATTTAAGTTTTACATGGCATTAGGTAGCGTCTTTTTATTAATTTGTCTCTTCTGAAACATGCTGGAGTATCTATAATTCTCATAAGAAGCTACAAATACGCATAAAAAGGGATTCAGTAGCATTTTTCAGTCAAGGACATATACTAATCAGGGTTCAAGGGCTGCAGAGACTGTACGATCGTCTAAAGATGTTGAGTCTATGGTTGCTAGATCTAAACATATATCTGAATTGGAGCCCATTAGAAAAAGATAGTTTGGGGTATTGTTAGTTGCTCTCCGATGTTCATGTGAGAAGATTTTGGTAGCAAAAATACTAGGTTGAAATATGGGGCAAATAATGGGCACAGTGGGGAACAAGTCCGTTCTGACGGGTTTGAATTGCTGAAATAATTATAGATGAGGACTTTAGTAAGGCAATCGAGAAACATAAAGATATGAGGAGAGCACGATTAAGGCGTGATAATGAAGAAACTGAATTGCACAAGCAAGAACGATGAATTTCTGAGTCTCTACCTATGAAAAGAGACGAAGTGAATTTCCCTACGCAGAAGAACCCTCGATGCTAAAACAGAGGAGAAAAGTTGTAGTGCTTGTTCAATGGACAGTTCCATAATTTAAACGAAGGTCGCTGGTGATCTAATTAATCGACTATTGCACTTAATTGGCATTCAAAATCAGAATTAAGTGCTCTGGATAGACAAGCTTTTCGTATCAGAAAACAGTCAGCTACCCTTGCCAGTGACTTTGAGCTGTTGACCATTAATTTTATAATTATTAAATCAAATGATATTATATACCTATTCGTGTGCGTCAAAATATCGTAAATTAATGGTTGGTGAGACATTTATCTACCATTAAATCTCGTTAGTCGGTACTTTGCCCTTTTACTGCCAATATGCATATGAAGAGGAGATCTGAAAGTTTCAAAAAACCAAAAAGACTGATTATTTTCTGAAAATAATTTATGCCATTTATCTTTATGAAACTTCCATTGGAGATAACATGATGCAGCTTTATTTCATGAATACCAACAAAATTATCGTACTTACATTTTAAACATTATATAGTACAATGTCTTCACCAATAAAATTATACAGACTTTTACGTTAGAATTTGGTAGATTACATACCGTTGTCCTCTTATTTAGCATCCGAAAACCCCGACACGTGATAATTGTTTCTCTCGCTCTTTCCTCGTCTTGATGGATCTGAATTTCATCCTGAACACAGATGGAGAAGATTTTTTGAACTCATTTGAAACATTTTCGCAGTGATAATTTCTGATTTCGTTGCAAAGTAAACAAGCACTGAAGTTGTACATTTTTCTAGTTTATTTTATCATTAAAAATACAACTTGCCTCCGGCAGTATATTTTGGTTTCCACTAGTAATATTGCCTTCAGGAAACAGCTGAAGTTTTTTCTGTCTATTTTATTGGTTAAAATATACATTTGCCTGTAAAAAGCCGACTCAAATGTCTCCCAGATCATATTCTGAGAAACTATCAACCTGCAAATTAATAAATGTCTGACTATTCATTCGATATACTGATCAAATCTTTTCAGCCAGTCCAAGAGAACTATCTCGCGCGATCCGTGTGGTTTTTAATCTATTGTTCATCAATCTTAAAGTTTGCTCCCCACAAATGAAGATTCCTAGGCACATTGAGTTTTTATTACTATCACATGAATTTAATATTCTAGAAAAGATTCAAACAGTCCCAGTTCTATTTTGCTCATTTCATTTTTAAATGATCAAAAAATTCCACCTTTTGGATAGTTTTGGGTGTGCTTTTCATTATTCTATGCCTATTGTGTCGCAAATACTATACTTAATGTGTTACATGTAACCATTATTTTTACCTTCACCTTTAAAGCAAGAGAGGTACTGGGAAAAAAATTAAATCTGTCTATAATATCACTGGAATTTTGTATTTGTTTCTTATTCTTGTTTGTACGCCATGTATAGGCTTCTCCGAAAGGAATCTATCCGTAATGACTGAAAAATAGGACGTAATGTTTGAAACAGTGGTCATTTTGGGTATGAATCCAGTTTTTCAAACTGAATGCAGATTGTTTGAGAACCACCTATGCGCTCAAGCTCTAGGTTTTTGTGAACATAAACATTTTGGATTACTTTGAGATACATTTCGATTCAATTCACTTACATAGAAGTGATTCTTTTCCGACTCAGTTTTAGGAGTCAGATTTGTAGAATTGTGCTTTCCTTTAACTTAACAGGTAATTTTCGAGAACTTCAGGGCCACTTAGTAACCTCTGCTAACTTTTATAGTATCATTACGTATTTTTTTACCATAAAGGATGCTTGAGAGAATGAGTACGGTAATTATGACCGAAAACATATTAGAAAGGAAATTATGGCTACCTTTATATGCTTTAAACCACAGCATATAAGTTTATTAAAAGTATGTTTTTTGGTTTGTAAAAGGTACAAATAGCTGTCATCTAGAAAATATGCTGATTTGATGCATATCAAGAAGATTATATTACTTCCACTAGTCTCTCACGTCGATAAAGACTTTATGCGGAAATTAAATATTACGTTTAATGGAATATTATTCCAATATCAATGGTCTTATGAAAGAGCAGCTAAATTGGATCTTGAATTATAGTTACAAGACCGTTATGTAGCTTTTGTTTCTAAATTTGACCTTAGTGAGCTGCAGAAAATTATTACCAACCTGCTTTTACCAAGTCTTCTGCAGTTTATAATAAAGAATCCATTTTATTTGAAACTATGCATTTATGAGGTTTATTTGGCTGTTCAGTCTCAATATCATAAAAAAATTGAATTTCAAGAAGATTGTATGAAAATTAGATTGCCAGCTCGAAATGTCCGTTACACCTTTCTACAAATTATTACATTTATATAAACTGTTGTAAAGCTTATTATTTTATCCCTTGTACTTGGGAACTTTATGAGACACTCCCTTTATCGATTTGTACTATCTTTGGTAGAAGCTCTATAGATTCCTTCGTGTAATTACTACGGATATATAAAGCATTCTAATTTATTATC
This sequence comes from Kappaphycus alvarezii, assembly GCA_002205965.3. Classification (NCBI taxonomy): domain Eukaryota; phylum Rhodophyta; class Florideophyceae; order Gigartinales; family Solieriaceae; genus Kappaphycus; species Kappaphycus alvarezii. The sequence goes on from NADL03000070.1 coordinate 317,613, forward strand.
ATATTTAATGTATTTAATCTCATGTTAATAGTTGAAAGAAACTTCGTATAGTCGCAATGAGAATTTTTATGTGACATTCACTGCAAATTAAATTTTAATGATATGTTAGTTTTCTGGAAATGTGTTAGCCCTTTTATATTCAAAATATCGTCCTTAATATCTCGAAGCTGAATTTTATTATATTCTTTTGTAAAAACAAATGTCCCAAAAAGTGTATTTTAATTTTGGTAGAGTCATTTTGACGGTTTAAATACGGCTAGGGTACGTCTTTGATATAAATCTTCTGTATATTTGCATAAGCAATGACTTCGAAATTACTTCTAATATTATATATTAATGAAAAATACAATTCCTTTTCTACTATTCCAGTTTTAATTAAAGGTAATTGAAGTTGAAACTGGTCGGTTGTGACAACGAAAGTAATTTTAATTTGAGTTCATCATAGACCACTACGTAAAGGGGCTTCATGCAAATAGTCCATCCCTTGTTAGACAAATAATCAAATTGGCACGGATAGAAACATTTGGAACCACATAGCCTCTATTTGGGGTAAACTCCTCAATTTCATGCAACCAAACACGATAAGCATTCCACTCATTCATTTCATTTCAGAATATGCAAGTAGGTGTACTTTTCATCCATCACTGTTTAATAATCTTCTTCCACCTTAAATATGTATGACAAATCTAATATTAAAAATTTCAATATGTTAGTTCTAGTAAAAATGTAACTCGAGAATTTGAGGTTGAAAAACACCTCCATCTCCATATCTTGGTATATAACGCCTTTTCTCGTTTTACTTACATTTAATACATCACGAAAAGTGTCCCAACATAAATGTCTATTGTGAACATTTCCCAAGGAAAAAAGAGGAATTAACTTGAAGTGACAGAAAATTCCCAGTAGAAAAATTTTAGTTTAAAGTTGAGGCCGCTTTGTCTTTTCGAGAATATTTTAGATTGTATCCAATTTTTAATCATTGTTTTTCAGTTGATATTTATGTCCTTTATTATAATTTCTCTCCTTCTTGAGGGAGGTTTTTCATTGAAACTGCTAAAAAAGAAACTTTCATCACTAATAATCTATTCCTATAAATAATTGGTGCATTATCTCTTCTATCGTTTTGAAGAGGCCTGTTGAAATAAGATAATGAACGGAAAACACATATTTACTACAATGTGCTCGTTTTTATGTTACATTTGCTCTCTACCGGCAGAGCGACAGCGATCTCTGTCTCCACTTTCCAACTGCTCCTGCCACCTCTATTTTGCTTACCTAACCAACAATGACATCTTTTTCGCCGCTTACAGTACCTCAATTTTTGAAAAACTCTATTTTTGCCTTGTCTTTCGTTACAAATTCCGCCGCCTCGGTGCACTGAAACGTTTCCTCAACTGACGTAGTACTCGAACACCCAAGGGGGTTATACAGGTGTCCTAACCTCAAACTACCGGCTCGATCCTCACGAAATACAAGCTCCGACACTGTTATCCGAAGCCAGCGCCCTTTACCCCCTCAACAAAACAAGGCCTGTACAACTCCTCCATACTACAAAATATTCTATTTACCGATAGACAATTGCCGAACCTGGCTATATTGCAGACTCCAACCGACCTGATATCGCAAATGCATTCACCCAACTCGCCGGGAACATGGAATGGTTTTGTAAGGTCTGAGGAACTCTGGCCAGCGACACTCGGCGTTGGCAGTGATCTCCAACATGGCTTATATACTGGCTGACCTCCTATCGATGTCCCACTGTCGTACAGTATAAAAGTGCTGAGCCTATTTGTGTGGCACTGCAAACGTGGTAATTTTGGGTTATTTTATTGCATGGAAGATGTGGTCTGTTATATCTATGCCGCTGGGAGGTCGCTGCAAATGATTCGCGGTAAAGAATTAATTTTCAAATCAAATAAGCACTGAAGGAAAATATGCTCACCTCGTAGCCTGTCAACCGTTTTCAGTGCCCCAAATCTCAGACGAAAACCAACCTCAGAGCAGAAAACTTATTCACAGCATCTGGAGCAGTGTTGTTTTAGGGCAACTGGAAAATCGGATTGAAATGAGCTAGTATGGCAAACATGACTTTTTTATCGATTAAGAACCGTTCACCGACAAGCAACTAATACAAAAAATCCACTCGTAAATATAAAATAAATAAATATTACAAACAGTGCAGAACATAACATGCTTGTATCGGTCTATTTTATTTTTCCAAGCCAGTAACTGAGCGAAATATTCTTTCCTTGTTATCATTTGTTCACGCACGACACAGTTCAACATATATTTATATTGTCTCATGATTTGTGGTAAGTTTAAAGCGCTTAGTAACTAACTGCGAAGAAATGGCTCGCGCCAAGTAATATTCGTTATATTTCTTACCGGCTTCCAACTGTTTCTTCGAAGTGGGATACCACACATTTTCCTATCTATGGTACCCTATAATGGGCCTGCTCTATTACATGTAGAATACGCAACTACCGACTAGCAACTGTCGCTATCTATTTACCTGCTCGAAACTGTTGCTTTGAAGAAGTAAAACATCGGAACTATCCAGTGTATGCAGAACTGAGCCAGCCATACGTAATATGGACACACGACACTTGATAAGCAACAGTAGTTTTCTATCCTACCGGCCCCCAACTGTTGCTCCGAAGCCGAATCCATGACTTGGACCTATCCACAGTACTGCATACTGGATCAACTCTTGTTACAACTATTTTTCCACAATACCCGATTGCGTACTATGTAGTCGTAGGTTGACTAAGCTTTGGTGTAACGGTTGTTCACAAATTAGAATTTGAGAAAGCTTTCTCTGCTATACTAGTCTCCTCTCATCATAAGTCAACAAAATCATCAATCATACCTCAACAAAGCAACAAACCCTAAAGTGACGGATGTAAGTGCTGTACGTTTTACTAACACTAAACCTATATAAACTGAAGGAACCCGTCCAGAATCTCTCTAAGTCGGAAGATGCACGTTCAAAACTAAATTTTCTAACAGAACGTAACGGAATTCACGATTGTCGTTGGTCCTTTTACTATCTTACCTCATTATATGCATATATTACTGATTATTTTGGACAGCAGTCGCGAGTAGGATTTTTTCGCCCTAATAGCCAAGAAAATTGATGGACAGAACTTTGAGCGACTTCCTCACACATAGTATTCAACTTTTCAGACGATTGCGGAGAGAAGGGCAAGGAAGAAGGAGACTGGCATTTGGAAATCCCGGAGGATACCAAAATTAACGGATCCGTGAGGGACCTTTTGTTCGCAATGTTTGATGGCTTAAGGACGGATTATCACTATTCTCCGTCTTTTACCCAAAGAAACAGGTCCATAGTGAACAAATCATTTGGTACTGAACACCTCTCGTCCGCCACCTTGTGGCGGGAAGCTCCAATTTTCCACCTTGGTGGAAGCCGCCGATTACCAAACAAACTCCAAAGACGTCTCGGGGCAGACTTCATGGTGCGAGAGTGGGGTTATTGCGATCACGGAGAATTACACAAACCTGCCTGTGATGGGACTCTACGGTACGGATCATTTGTAGGTGCCTGCTCGTTGGACGGACTGGTCCGATTTCAACTCCTCAGAAGGCCACGACGTCGGTGATGTCGTTGCCGATCTGGAGAGGTTATAAATTGGTGCTGAGAAGGATAGGTAAGGGTGGGCATGTCCGTGGTATGCTTACAGCACTTTGCTTCATACAATATATTAGGTAACCTTTGCAGGAAAAAAGGACTTTCCATCACCGGTAGCCCTCTAAGATATTCCGGCCCCAACCGACCACATATTTCGAACATTAAAGCACCCATACATTTCCCCCGCTAGAAACGACCTGTCCCACAAACATGTGACTCGTTGTTATCGATCTTGTTAGCTTTCTACAGCAATGAATTTTGCATTGCCTTGACAGCTACTCTGCGGCAATCATCCCCACTACAGTAAACGAACCCCTCCTTTTCCCCCAAATCTAACGGAGTATACCGTAAGTCTGGAAAACCATGGGATAGATCGGATATATCTTCCAAGAGTCAAACACCCAAACCTTTTAATAAAGTATACCGTAAAGGTTGAGTTTACTACGACACTTCGGAGGCCTGAATACTGGGGAGATTTTAAGGTAACTGTAGGTAGGAATAGTTGATGTCACTCTACTTTATGAAGTCGACAATGGTCGAAAAGATAGAAAGTGTAGAAGACTGGAGTGTAGGTAAACTTGCCGATCGGTTTTATCTTTCCAATCCCATGGTTTACCAACGAGCATTACAAATGTACGTAAGTACACATCAAAACAGGAAATGGACCGATGCAATGTAAATACTGGAACGAGTGCCACTTGATTCATACAAAATCATTGAACATACAAATCCAACAACCATTAAGCGGTTGTGACTTACCATGAGCGAAAAGTGGTCGGTCATTTCATAGGATTACTGTCTATTTCTGTTGTTGTGATAAGTGTTTCTGAAACCCGGGCGTGACCAGGAGTTGCAGGGTGATTTTTGCAAGCCATTTGTGGAAGTTAGGGATAGGGGTTTTGTGTTCGCAGTCTACATCACTGGCTCCACAGCCGGATGGTATAGATGGTAATATAATTTAAAGCCGACTATTTCCTATACAATTAGGTGAAACAGGATGGGCAGAAAGCGGCAGCCTGGACCCAGAGCAATTAAGCCTGCTCGTCGCGGTAGTGGCAAATATAAGGCAGAGTTTATAACCGCCACTGTCTCTAAATAAGATGAAAAATACTCTTTTAACTAAACCACATTTCAGAGCCTGTTGGTTGGCTCCGGAGGGCCATTGTAGACTATTACAAAGAAGAAGGTCGGCTGGATGTCTAATTAGGAGTTATGATCAGCCGTAGCTCGATCAGATTGAAAAAGCGGTCATTAATCGCGGAAAGTTGGCGGTTGGTGGAAGAACAGTTCTTAATTGCTAGCATTAGTCAGGTTGTCTTAGAGCATACAATTTTGGAAGAGTGCGTTGTCCAGAAAACTTCAGGATAGATCGAATATATCTTCAAACAGTAAAAGCACCCAAACCTTTCCCATTTTGTAAGATCGGATATATATTCCAAAGGTAAAACACTCAAACCTTTCCCCCTTCTGGAAGCGTTCTACTAAAATACAACTGTACCGGATTCAGATGGCCCAGATACCGCGGCTTCAAACCAGATGCCCAATATCGCATCACAGAGCCCCGATCTTTGTGAACAGTCTCCGCCCTCTCTAAAAAAAGATTTTTACAATTCACAGCCTGTGATGTCGCATATTACATCAAATTTCCGCTGTTTTCCAGCGGAGACGGATGCAAACGCGATGAATGCTGCAGTGAACGCATGCCTGCTGAGAATTCACGAGAAACTCAGGCGCTCACAAAATTTTTTCCCCCCAGCATGTATATGATAGGGGTAAATTTCCGGGAGAAGGGATACTCAGAGCCAATTACCCCAAGGAGGAGGTATTGTAAGCGACAAAAGTGCTACCGTGGTATAGTTGAACGAACAAAAAGGGTTGGGTGACAACGACAGTTAAGAGAGCCTCAAGCAAGTATAGAAGGGGCGTTGGTTATCCATTTTGGTGGGCTTTAGGGATTCGCAGGCAATTTGGGGTGTTTTGAATGGGTAGGAGGAGATATGTGGTGGGTAAAATGATCAGGGAGGCTCGAAACGTGGAATAACGGGGTTTAGATAGGCTCCCGCGGCGCATTCTATAGACTTGGAATAGGTAAACTAAATCTACAAGGGAATTTATAGTAGTTTATTTACGCCCTTTCCTCAAGGAAAATGAACTTTGAGAAGGAGGTAAGCGGAAAGGGAAAAAATTTGATTCGGGATCGATCTATAGGGGTAGATACAGTATAAAAATATTTAGATAAAATGAAAGAGAATTTCGGAGAGGGCCGCGGTAAGGATAAGCGCGGATCAGGAAGGAGAGATATTCTCCTCGGAAAGGTGCTTAGAGTGAGCGATAGCCAGAAAGGAACAGAACTAAAAGCAGCTTTGGACAAAAGGAGAGGTACTACAGTAATTAAAAGTCGGTACATTAATACGACAGAAAGATCCGTTCCGATTCGCGCGCGCCTAACAGTATGCTTACGACCATTCACTCCTCAGATTCCGGCTCCAGTGAATACCGATGGCATTCCATTACGGACAAGCTGGGTTTTTTACTGACTAAGGATGCAGGATGACTATTTTCCGAAGACTAAAGGGGGCAGGTCTGTGTATTAGAGAGTCTGAAAGTAAGGCAGAGTCATGAGGTACGATCTCACAGGGCTGGTTAAAAAGGCGACAAAACTGCCAAAGAAGTTGCGTCTGGAAAGGCTGCACAAGCTTTGCCCTTGTTTGGCGTTCCACCAGCCACTGGTGATTTTTTTATCGATTCCTTTTTTATAAACATTCCAAGCAGGCCCCCGATGAAACGACCATAGTCAGTGCACAATTTCCTATTGGAAGAGTTTTGATAGGGTTTGAACGAAAAATGGCGGTTAGTCCAGGTACGAAACTTACGAAGATCAAGGTGCTAGTCTTGGTCGTGTAGAACTTAGATGTCAAGCTGACTAGTTCGTACACGTTACTTTTAGTTCAGTGACTTTGGATAGCTCAACCTACATATATACAGTTCTAAATCACTAGTTTTAGAGTATTGCTTCGGTAATCACCTTCACACAACAAATTTTGTGAGGGCGATGCATTTCATATTGATAATGCCTCGCTGTGACCAAATGCACCTGCGTCCATGTCTAAATGACCAACCTGTATGTTTAATGCAATTGCATGTAAACCTAATAGCGGCAGTGGCATCTTTGGCTTCTGGTTCATCCTCTAACCAGCCTTTCAAGACCTTGCTCCCAGCGTCTATTAGGGAGCTGGGAACATACGAAGCAGCTGCAGACGCTAATCGGAGGTGGTCGACCTCTTGCCTGCCCTCTAGATTATCCCGCTCAGTTTCAATTGCTCAATAAAACCGGCATCGCAAAAGACGTTGACGGACGCAATCCATGAGGCAGTACAAGACCGAATTTCTCTTGGGGATTCCAGGAGGCAGGCGGTTCGCGCATCTATGGCCCTTCCGGATGCTAAAGAATGGGTGTACTGTTCCCCATGCCCGGGACTCAAGACAAGCATTGAACCACGAGAATTCTCGGTGGGCTTCAATGCTACCGCTAAGTCCCTCTTTTTCAATCTGGCACGCCATGCCCGAGAAGTAATTGCCGGGAAACACTCGATGCACACGGCGATCATCTCATGCACTGCTTGCATAGAGCCCAAAGGATCAACCGACATGATCGCAAAGTCATCCTTCTCGCAAAAGACATCGAAAGAGCTGCTCGTCATTCTGTCGTAGAGCCACACCATGGTCTCCACCGCACTAGACCGGACATCCAAGCGATGGGAAGCAGACGGACCGACTTTATTGATGTTACCGTCGTGAATCCTCTCGCTCCCTCCAACAGGAGAGCGAGGGCCTTCAACCCGATGTCCTTTCTGAATGCGGCGCGAAATGCAAAGCAGAGAAGATATCAATATTTTATCGCGACCTCCACCAGAGGTAGGCTCGTGCCTGTGCCAATCTCCACTCTTGGGGTTGGCACCCGGATGCATGCGCAGGGCTACATGACGTGGCAAGGAGCGTGGCCGTGAGGGCAATGGAGACGTACGGAAAGGTTCTGGTTTTTTTGATGCAAAGGCACTCTGCAACAGCCGTAATGTTCAATGCGGCCTGCCTGACTGCTGACCTGAAGGTGGCCTTTTAGGTGGCGTAGTTCCTTCCTCATTTCTGTGTCGGCACCCCTTTTTGAGTCGATTGTGGTTGTCTAGAACACTCTGTAGGATAGATGGAACATATCTTCCAAGAGTAGAATCACCCAAACCTTTCCATCTGGCTTCAACTTCATAAAGTACCAAAGCTTTCCCCCTTATAGAAGATTGCGTACGTCTCCAACTACTCTCCGCGCTGATAGCCACCCCCAACGCCTCCTGGTTGTTGACTGGGCTACCAGCTACTTTTTAGTTGGTACAAATGCGCAGTTATTCATACAGTAGATCCGAAAAAATGATTTGAATGCAAATTCAAAGGATTTTAGCCTTCATTGGGATTCGCCCTGTGCGGAAATGGACCTTCCCGCAAGACTTGACCCGACCCTCCAACTCTGCCGGCACCTCGACATCTGCATCCATGATGACCAGTTCTCGCCCGTCCCGCAGGGCTACGACGTCACTGTCATCAGCCCCCACTCAGCTCCATACGCCCAACAGCGGACCCACACGCCCCTCGCTGCCCTTACTGCATCTGAGCGCGCGAAATATCTCCGCTATGGCCACCTCTGCGCCGAACTACGTATCGACTTCCACCCTATGGCTTTCGATATATACGGGTCTGCCGGTCCCGGTGCCGAACGGGGTCTGTCCAGAATTGCTGAGTACATCGCTCTTCGGAAAGGCAGTGGCCCTGCCTTCGAGCGCGATCGCTTGTTCACGATTATCAGCTCGCTCATACAACAACGAAATTCTGTCGCGATCAACAGACGGAAACTCAACCGCTCCTGACTCGGATAGATTTTTCCCCTTTTGAGGGCCGCTAGCCCCCCCTTTCCTGTTTGGTAAAGTCTTCTTCGTCTGCCGGTCCCGGTGCCGAACGAGGTCTGTCCAGAATTGCTGAGTACATCGCTCTACGGAAAGCAGTAGCCCTGCCTTCGAGCGCGATCGCTTGCTCACGATTACCAGCTCGCTCATACAACAACGAACTTCTGTCGCGATCAACCGACGACAACTCAACCGCTCCTGGCTCGGATAGATTTTTCCCCTTTTGAGGGCCGCTAGTCCCCCCTTTCCTGCTTGGTAAAGTGTCCTTCTTCTAGCCTTCGCAGCACTCACAATAAACTAAAGTCGTTTACTCCCTTAGGGACGACTAGGAGGCCAAGTAGCCGTTGCAGCGTACTGTAGCATTCCCCTGAGTGGCTGAGTGGCCCTGAGTGCCTATCAAGGTGATTGGGTGGCCGGCATGGAAGGAGATCGAAGGGCTGCGGCGGAGGACGAGTCCGCGAAAGCACAGGCGCACATCGGCATTGCTTTGTCATGAGAACGAATACAGCAGACTTACGAGATCAAGAACATTACACTATGCCTTCACATGATACCTTCAGCATAAAGGGAATGTTTTGAAAGAAACTTGTCCTTTCGGTTCCTATAAACGTCGGCTTGACATAGACAAACCCCTAGATAGAGTTTGGTCAGACACAGCCGTCGCCATTCAGAGGTATTTGTTCGCATCGGAGATTTGTCTTGCTCCAAGGTTGAATGCCAGTCAAAACTGGCGTTCTGGTATGGGATCAAGAAATTGCTTACAGTATGTCACTGATCTACCGTTTCGCAGTTTAGCGATATTTTCAATAAAAAAATGTCACGCATATGTTTAGCCTACTCCATTTCGCAGCTTTCAGAGGAAAAACACACTCTCCGCAATTCAGTTCCTCGATATGGTCAAGTGCAATACCGTCGCTGCCCTTCTTTAGATACTCAATGAAGTAAAGTTTCATCTTCTTTATCGCAAATCATGTCACGACGAGGTTGTCTCCCAACTTGACAGTAACCCGTAAATCTGGTATCCCTAAACATCCTGAGTAAAGAATATTGATCACATATTCAAGCGACAACTCCCCATGTCTACTGAATTTCGAGAAGGATATCTCAGGGTCATTGGTCGTAATTGGTCCTTTGTAATGTATTCAAATAAACATAAAGCTCACCTTCCGAGTTGCGAATCAACCTGTGATCAACTCCGTTCTTGCCAAAGGTCACGGTATGGAAGAAGTGGGACAGATTGAAGGAGGTCCAAAGCAGGACATGCAAACATGGAAGACGATCTTCCGTCGATATTGGATAGCATAGCCTAAGAATTGCGAACTCAGAACTAAAAGAATTTAAATCCTCAGATGAAACCTTTGCATTACTAAAGACTCTTGATAAATCCCATTGCACATGCACACTGTAAACTGCAGTGATTACCTTCTCGGTTGTTTACACCCTGCGGTATATCACTGTTTGGTTTTGAGCGCAAGTTCATATAGTCGGACTTCCAACCTTTGCACCACTCGTAGTAGACCAACCTTACAGTACCACCCCACCGCTCTGGACTTCGCCAACCGGGATAGATCGGATGTATCTTCCAAAAGTAAAACACCCAAACCTTTCCCCCAACCGGATTGCGACTGGCACTGCCGCACGGTCCGATTGCTGATGCCCAGCAAACACTGTTCACTCGTCACGCGGGATACTCGTCCAGAATAACGCCAGTTGTTTGTTGGAAGGGGTTTTGAGCGACACTTCAGGCGACAGCATGAAAGTTGTATATTCCAGAGAACCTTTGTTCTCAGGGTACGTAAGTGGCTACCCTACTTTGGCCTCTTCTGCGATTGCTCTTATCGGGAAATAAGTAAACCACCCCATTTAACCCTACAGTACCTACCCTCATATGAGGAAATTCACCTGGAGGGCTTTATCTCGGACTGTCCCGTGAACTGAACTGAGAATTCAGTTTATCGTAAAGTCCGATAAACTGAATTCTGGTCAAAATTGGCTAACTCGGAAGGTCCCTGATAAGCTGCGCTCTCTGTTCATTTTCTCAGCACAAACCGACTGCTTATTCTCATTTCGCCGAAATCAGTACTCTCGATACCTGACACAGGGGGAACTGTAATTGCATTATCGTTCAACTTTCTTAAAATGAGTCGATTGTGGTTGTCTGGAAAATTTTAGGGTAGATCGAATGTATCTTCCAACAGTAAAAACGCCCAAAATTTCCCCCTTTCTTATAGATCCAATATATCTTTAAACAGTAAGAACAACTCAAACTTTCCCCTTTCTTATGATGCAATATCAGTGTAATTTCCACATATCCTTCCGTGCAGATAGGCATTAGAGACTGCTTGTATATGTATGTTGCTGTTGATTCTGAGCTTCTGCCCGGAACCTGCGGGAAATACCTGCTTTCTCAACACCCTTTTACTTTCTAAAGAAGAAAGAAAGAAGTTTAATGCATTCAGTATCTACAGATTGAGTGTACAGCAACCGTCCCTACTTTATCAGAATGGTACCAACTGTACTTAAGGTGCGTCAACAGGGTAAAAGGGGGGAATGTAGAGGTAGTTTCTTGGTTATTTTAATGTATGGAAGATGTGTTCGGTTGTATCCACGCCACTCGGAGTGCGTTGTGCGGGACATGTCGTCACAGGGTAACACTAAATAATATTCCCTACAAGGCTGGCTCAATGCTAGCGAGCAGGCATGCCGCTTTAGAAATGACGGCCGCAGCAGCGTGCCTCTGGGAAAGCACCGCTCTAACCTTCCCATAGGTCTCCATCGCTCGGATGGCCACGTTCCGCGCACATCGGTTAACGCCACGTACGCGTCTGGGTTCCAGCCTCAAAGGATCGATATCAGGATAGACACAAGCAAACCCTGTCAAAAAGTTATTCCATATTGCATAATTTAAATAATTCCTTCGAAATTAAATAAATATCGCAAATTGTTAGAAAAATTATTCATTTTCTTGTGACCACGAGAGAATTTTTTTTCTTAAATGCTAATTATTTCGGGTATTTTAACGAAATGATAGATTGTTGACCGACTGTCATTCTTGACATTAGATCCTGGATGGTCAATGTACTGGCCCCCGCATCGATCATGTGGCCTTAGATCGTCAACGCCACCACGCAGAAGCGGCCGGTTCGGAGCATAACTGTAAATGATATGTTGCTGCGGTGGTCTGAGTTCAGATGGTAGAGACGATGAAGGTGTGGAGTACGCAAGTTGGTTTTCGTTTTGCTCTGCTTCGATCGCCGGGCTGTCCTCGGATTTTTACAACACAGTAGCATAGGTATATATGTGCTAATACAACAGTACCGTTATTAATCATAAAGTCAGTACATTCAGAGTGTGACAGTTGAACAAATATTGAACGACTTTGATTTGGCTTCATGGTTAGAGGCCGTAGTCAAAGACAAATGATTAAGTGGTCGTGTTGTTTAATAGCATTCACTTGATTGGTTCCGGATGCTCACAAGCTGAGATCCTCATCCATCACCCCTTTTGGATCAAAGCTGCATTGAGCGTCCGTAAATTCGTCTCGTTGTGTTCCTGTTCTCCCACTCGGAGCCACTTTGGGCGTTTGAAGATTTGCAAGGCTTACTTTCAATTTGGGTCCGTGCGAAGGCTTTGTTGGACAGTCTGCGAGCATATCAGAGGTACGTATTGATTCTCTCTTGGTAATCCCCTTCTCAACCATGTCACGAACGTGATGAAGTCTTATGTCAACATGTTTGTTTCGCTCGAAGTTTGAGATATCCCCGCCAAGGCGATGGAGCCATCATTGTCCTGGAATACAATTGGGGATCGATTTTGAACAAAATCCGTATCTGAAAAAAGGTTTCGAATCCATGTCACTTCATGCGCTGCCGCAGAGAGACAGATGTATCCTGCGTCTGCACTAGACAGGGCAATGTATTTTTGCTTAGATGATTTACAATTGATTGGTGCTTCCCCAAGCAGGATAACGTAGCGACTGACGGATTACCGGTCTGCAGCGCCATCCCAATCAGATTCTGCATGGGAAGAGAGTGTTAAGTTGCTTGCCCTTAGATGGAGTGCAACTTTATCGGTTCCTTCAGATACCTCATAACACGCTTAACTGCTTTCCAGTGAATTGCGCGCGGGTGGCTAACATGCCTGCTCAAGGCTCCAATCGCAACTGCTATTTCAGGACGGGTTCTCGTGCTCAGATATAGCAAGCCCCCAATCGCTTCGCGATACCTAATGTTTGTCATTTCAGTAGCCTCCCTTCTCGTTGTAATTGACTTCCTTGTCAACTCTTGATACATGCTGGGGTCTAGTGGAGTGGAGATTGGTTTACAGCTGTCCATATTGAATTCAGCCACAAGGTTTGACACGAACTTATCTTGAGAAAGAAAAATGTTTCATCCCGTTTCCTGCCCACTTTTTCACTAAGAAACTCTTTCCAGGCTCCTAGATTTCCGAATCTTGAACGAATTGATGAGTGTCTTCTTTGTATCTTCCAACAGTGTTTCATTGTTGGATATCAGTAGCATATCGTCAACGTATGTCAAAAAAAATATTTTGCTACTTCCGCTGTCAAGTGCCCAAGCACTTTCACCATGACGTAGCTTGTAGAAACCAAGCTCGACGAGCTTCTTATGCAAGTGGAAGTACCACATTCATGGGGCTTGCTTTAGGCCGTAAATACTTTTGCGCAGTCTGTACACGTGATTTAGTTTAGTATTATTCTCAAAACCTTTAGGCCGGGCCTTGTGCAGTTCTTCAGGAAGTTCCCCATGCAAGAAAGCACTGCTCACATCCATTTGATGTACGAGAGCCTTTTGTGCTTCGGAAATAGTGAGCGCAATGCGAACTGTGGTGAAATCCAGTACTGGTGAGTAGAGCGTACTGTATTCAGCTTCCTTTTGATTACATCCGAGTGCAACAAGCCTAGCTTTGTACTTATTCACGGAAACATCTGCGTGCCTTTTTAGTTTTAGAATAAGCTTTTTCGGTAATATACTTTCCCATCTGGACGTGGTACAAGATCCCATGTCCCTCTTTCACGCAGCACGGTCATTTCAGCGTTAATGATATTAATCTATCCATTGCTATTCGACGATCTCAGCCCATTGCCATGGATTGTTGATGTTCAGAATAAATGGGTCTTTCTTAGTGACAAGTGCAGTAGTATCAGCGTACTTTCTGTTGGGTTTGCTCACCCGAGGGCTCCATCGAAGCACCACTCCATGAGTCTGATGCACAATTAAATTCGATTGGTTATGTTCATCAGGAACTGAATTATCATTATTTCCAAGACGACATTCATCATTTTGATCGGAGCTGTCGGTATCAGTGTCCAGTGGCACATGCTCAAGTTATCGTAGCGGACTTATGTCAGTGTCCAGTTGAACATGCTCCAGTTCTTTTATCGAGCTGAGCTCTTCATCATTAGCGTCATCAGTTAAGTCAATCGTTGTGTAACTGGTGTGCTCTTCTCCAGGGTTATGGTATCCGTTTTGTTTGGATATCCAGGAAACACAAGTTCATTAAAACTCGAATGCATGACCTGTTCAATATGTCTCGTCCTTGGATCAAACATGCGGTACATATAGCTTCCGATAGAACCCATTAGAATTATGGGCTTTGTCTTTGCATCAAGCTTCTTTCGCTTTTCAGTTGGTACTGTCACCAAAGCTTCACAAACGAATACACGGAAGTTTGATATATTGAGTTTAATCCCATTCAGAATTTCAAAGGTTGTCTTATTTACAAGTGACCTTATCGGAATAAAAGTTTGGGTGTCCACTGCATTTAAAGCTGATTTCGCCCAATACTTTTTACTTAAGTTGGCGTTGGACAGCATACATCTCATGCGCTCCATTATAGTTCGTTTCATTCTCTCAACCAAACTATTATATTCAGTGTTATAAGGAGATGTCAGTGAATGTGTGATTACTTCATTGGTAAGAATGGAAGCCACGGATTTGTTGACAAATTCGCTTCCATTGTCAGTGTGTATCTTTTTGATACTTCTCCCTTGTATTGTGTGAAATCCATTAATGAATGATCTAATCTCCTTAGTAAAATAAATCTTCCGCTGGAAAGAGTACAACCAGACGTACTTTGACGCACCATCAATGCAAAAAAGAAAGTACTTGAAGAGGCCCCAGGTTGCCTTGTGAAGTGACCCGCATATATCCATAAATATGATGTCTCCCACTGACGAATTATTGGGTACCAGTGTGCCTTTGTGGGTATCACGAGCCTTTTTTTCCTTCAGCGCATGGTTGGAACTTAATTATTTCTGGCTTTGAGCAGCTCATGCCAATGAGATAAAGGCTTTTTCATCATCTCAGTAATCTTATTATCATTCACATGACCAAGCCTAAGGTGCCAAATGCTCTTCTTAGTCTTTCTATCGTCATTGACTGTAGCATTATGAGCCGAGACAGATGGTCCTGATGGTGTGCTCACTGCTGGAATTACATCGATATCTGCAACTGCAGTGGCATTGACTTTGTAGAGAAAACTACTATTAAGAGTGGCATGGGAAAGTGTTTGCCCATGTCGCCCATCAATTAAAGTGCTTGCACCGTTCTCAATGATGACTCATTTGTCCGTACAGTCGAGGCGGGAAACAGAAAAAGATTGAGACTCATCTTAGGAGCATAAATGAAGTCTTGCATTTTGATCCACTTGTTCTCAACTGCTGAAATAAGATTGACTGTGCAATGATATCCACTTTCCACAGTATTATTTTCACAAATCTGTATTTGATAATCCCTCCTACAGAGCTCTGTAATCATATTAAGATCACAGCAGATTTGATTAGTAGCGCCACAGTCAAGTAGAAAGCATTTCTCTAGTGTATAGTCCATTGGTTTCACACTTATTTGATCCTTGACATGCACCTTAGTCATTTTTGTGACGGCAACTCTAGGCTTAGGCATACCGTTTTGCTCTTTTGCAGAAACTACATTGCGTCTCTGGAACTGGTTGGGACCATTCTGGTTGGGTCCCTGGTTGTTCGGTCTAATTTTGTAATACCGACGACCATCCTTACTGTTTGCAGTCTTGTAAACTGGCTTGTCCCATTTATTGTATTTTCTGTCACTTTCAGATGCTGCTGCAAGAAACTCTCTGCGTTCCTCTCTATCATTTGAGGAGAATTTTTCTTTGTATTCATCGATAAGCCTGTTAGACACGGTTTCCCATGTAGCCTTCTGCTCTTTCATCGTTTTAATGGCTGCCACTGTAGATTAATACTCGCGACAGTCTTTTATAGACGATAGCAGGATAGAAACTTCCATAACCTCATTTATCTTTTGACCGGCGTTTTCGAGCTTCATAAAACCCAGCTCTAATACAGCGACATGGTCAGCAATAGATTCTCCAGAATCTAGTTTTGTAGAAAAGACCTCATTTAACAAGCTCACACTGAGCTCAGATGGAAGGGCGGTACATAGGAGGAGAAAGGAATTCCGTTGGGTAGTTGCTGCGAAAAATTGCCACCTTGGTTGAGGATTGGCCCGAATAAGGGCAGCGGAAAAGGCGGTCGCTACTCTGCGGTATGAAGGCGGTTGTAAAGATTCTGGTAACTGGAAAAGTGAGCTGCTGTAGTCTTTATATACTTCATACATGCTGCAGTTTGAAGCAGAGGTTTGTTGTGACCATTTGTTGGCAGGTGAATTTTATTGGATTTGGGGGTATCTACAAGGATTCTTTTATTGCAGGGCACTACACCTTTTAACTTGTGGTGTTCTAACGATTCTTGGACAAAGAGCTCTCATGTGACTGGAGTTTAGCCCAACGCACTAATCGCGTAGCGTAGTGGGAAGGGAAAAACGTCGCCTCTGTCCCTCTTGACACAATCCATTTCCGAAAATGCCATCTGTAGCATATTTAAATGGGTAAAAGTAGTTTTCTCCGACTAAATGATGTTCAAACTAGACAGGAAAGATTACTCCAAGTAATATTGGCATGACCTAAGAACTAATGAACTTTTACTATCAAAGAGACAAGGAAGAGGAGGGGTAGAAATATTTTAGTCGGTTTCGGGGTAATTTATATCATCTTTCTCAATTTTTAGCAGCAAGAAGAATGTTAAGAAGTATAAAAAAACTCTAGAGGAGCACTTTCTACATTTTTCTTGCTGAAAATCACCACATTGTGTGCATTGTCAACAAGATAATGCCTACATTCATACAACTAAGGTTACAAAGGACCGGTTCGCTAGGAATGGTATGAATTTTATGAGCTGTCCAGCAATGATTCCTGACTTAAGAACAATAAAAAGAGTCGAGGGTATATAACTCCTCACTGTTTACAGGGCACTACACCATTATAGCCCGTGGAGGATATTAAAGCTTCTACTTTGAGAGAAGTGGTTAAAATGGACGGTTTGTATCTTTATAACCTTATCCGTGGTATGGAGAAGCTCTGTGTGGATGTAGTTGAGGGCCAGGGAGGAAAAACTGCCCATTAAGCTTGCTTCTTGTAAGGAAAAGTGGACGTGAGAGTGTAAGCTCAAATTTCGCCCCAAATTTTTTGTAGGTATCAGGGCCGAAATTAGACAGCACCGCAGGTGCTTCCAATAGCTGGTTACAGTTCTAAGGGAGGAATGACGCTTTATTGTTTGAAGAAAAGTCCACAGTACACAGGACCTCGGGTTCTGCTAGACGGACGACTTCATTTCAGTTCGAAATGTTTAATGCACCAAATTTGTAATCCATGAACAAGTACTCTGGATCTTTTATGAAAATTCTATGTTAGATACCATAACATCTTCCCAAAAGATTTAAAAAGACGGGTTGAATCTTCAGGTCATTTGGGTTAATTTTGGATCTGAACATTTCAATAAAAAAACAGTAAACTTATCCTATAAATTTGGACAATATATTTAATATCCTTGTAAGTACACAAAACCATAAGTAAGATCAAATTGCTCGCTTTCTACTATTGAAGCACCGTTGAATCATTCCATTAGTTTTAATTGATATGCACAGTATTTGGAACCAAATTTTCAACTAAATATTAGCCGCAAACATAAATAACAATGCTTTTAGTTAATTATTCCCATTTTGTCAGAATTTGTGCTTATTTACAAAATTCAGATTAGAAAAGCACAAAAACCCAACTTTCTATACCGAATAACAGTTTTTCGATACCTTTCAGCTTCATTGGTAATTACTCCTAATAATAGATAGAAACAACATCTATCGCTCTTATTCTTGTTTCTAAAATTATGAGGATGGCATTGATTTACAAATATTTCCGAAATAGATCTGCATAGCTCATTTCAAATGCAAACTCAATTAAAAGAAAATCTTTCTACAAAATTAGTCAAAAAATGAAATATATGATATACAGAAAAATTGTTTACAAAAAATGTGTCAATCAACGCCAAATTCGATATTTTTCAAGCTGTTACGATTCTGGTGATTCATTGCATTGAAAGTCTTTCAAGCTCATTGAATACCGGAAACGGTGTTTTTGTGTGGACAATGCTTTGCAGTATGTGAAAATGCAAATCCTTTGGTTATATAAAAGGTCTTATTAGCATGTTTCAAGTGTTAATATGGCTGAATCTCCTCTAAGTTTAAAGGAACTGATCTCATGGTAAAATTATTCTGAAATATTGGTGTAAGAAGAATCTTTCTTTCACTTAGATCATTAAAGTAAATCCAACACAGCCCAAATGACTTCTTTTCTGATGTTACCGCATAAAAAGTATGTGATGTCTGTCGAAGACCAATGAGAGAACAATCTTATCCGTTTATTTCTTCAACTCAACTCGTTATCATTTTACGTCCCTTTTTAAAATTTCTGTCTTCTGTTTTCTTTTAATCACAATTTTTTGGGTGTAAAGAATCATATGTTTGCAATGAGAAACGATTTTTCCTAATCTGCTGTGGATATTTCACTTCTTGAAGGGGTACGAATAAGCATAAAAAACGCACATTTGCTGGATCCGATAAAAATATATATCACAAATAGACCTTGATAATTATCGAAATTCTGGCTGTAACGGTTGTAGCAAGTTACTTTCTAGTTCTTG
The DNA here is from genome assembly GCA_002205965.3 of Kappaphycus alvarezii. Classification (NCBI taxonomy): domain Eukaryota; phylum Rhodophyta; class Florideophyceae; order Gigartinales; family Solieriaceae; genus Kappaphycus; species Kappaphycus alvarezii. The sequence continues at coordinate 336,241 of NADL03000070.1, forward strand.
CCAGGGAAATACGTTATTGCGAAAACACATTTCATAAATTCTACGGTATAATCTACTACCTTGCCCTGCTTTTCTCACTGTCGGTCATTTGTAGATTAAACTCATCGCTTAATTAGCGTACCATGAGGGCTTTAATCAACCTATTATTCGCACAAGTTGAGAATTGCGGGGCTTAGATACCAAGTTGCTGTTAGCACTTCCAATGGCGACATCTTTTGGATAAATGGATCATTTCTTTGTGGCAGTCATTCTGACTTTGAAAAAAACTGTTCGTTGCAGGCAGAAGTCGTAAACCAACTCCTTAAATGGTTTCCTGAATGTTCCGTCCAATAAAAAGCACTCATGAAGTCGCTAGCAGTCGTATGAATCACATTAACGTATTAACATTTCCATTTCGCCATAGGTTATCGTTTTATCAAGATTGTTCTACAGTATTCGCGCGCTTCCATTTCATGGGAAAAATATGGAGCAGTCCTTATTTTTGGCAATGAAATCTCATGAAAACATTGAAATTTTGTAAAACACACTACCAATGGAATAGTCAATGAGATTTGTGCAAAAGACCAAACTATCATATTGACCAGGTTTTTTCCAAAAAATACCCTCCATGGTTACGCTTACGGTTTAAAAGAACCCTGGAGCACGTGAAAATGTTTGCATCCTTTTCAAAAAAAGTACTACAGATGAAAGGACCTTTTTCCATCAAGTAGATTACCGCTACAATTGAACCAGCCCATCTCAAGTAGTACAGTTAAATTTAGTCACTTAGAGCAGTTTTGAGCCCTAAATTTCCACAAAAGAAGATGATAACAGAAGAGATCTTCTGCAGGTATCTATTTTGAATGCGTAGTACAAACTGGACACTTCTTATGTGCACAGTCTCGTATGAGACATGTAAGAGTATTGTTTGGATCGTATTCAGTCTAGCAGTTGCGTGATAACCCATTAAAAGACCCAAAATTGTTTTTTAGCCAGTGTTTCCAAGTGCTCCATAGTTTGTTAACCCTGTCAATACGACCGTCGTACAGCGTAATCGCGAAAAGAAGTTATTCGTTTATAGTTCGCTTGTTTGTATTAAACATATTGACAAAATGAATAGTCACATTGTCTCTAATTACGGTGTTTTTTGTGGTTTTTTATTTGTTCCTAAATACTTTTTGCGCACTGTAGTTGATTTTTGAAAATGGCTATCTTCCATTCGAGTTCTAATATTCAGTAAAGTCCGAAATTTGTTACTATATCTTTTCAAATCACTTAGTTTAGTATCTTAGTAAGGAAAAAAGTAGGGTTTCTTTATTGAAATGTATGGATTGGCTGGAACCCATTTGAAGTTGTAAATCGAATGTCATATTAAATACATGTACCGATGGTCGAAGCAATATACAAATCATTGCTGTCGAACGCTAGCACCACCAACAGTCTACCAGAAGGTCGATGGGATGCCATCCAACTTCTTAGTTCATCTTGAAAGCAGACACATTCACAACTCTACGTCCTGCTTCACAGAAATTTGTCCTTTTGAGCATAAAATTTTTTTCTGTTGTTCGGCGTCATAATGGCTCGGTAATTGAAAATAGGTTCTTTGTTCAACAATGTTTTTTTCCTATTGTACGACATATTTTTGCAGCAAAGGAGTTGTAATAGCCCATGATTACAGAATCTCTACTCTAAACACGATTTCGCCTCTTAGGGCAAGACCAGCAGCGTGCTATTTGAGAGTTTTGGTGAAACTTTTTGGACCAAATAACTTCATATCAGCGAGCTATCCGTTCTATTTTCTGTCGTTATGTGCTATCTGCGTACCTATGCGCAAGTCAGGATAGGCATACGGATAGCCCATCACCAACATTATTTTAACTAAAAAAGAAAATTACACCAGCCAATGAGAGAGAGGGGCCATTTCAACCAGCTCAGAGTTGCCATCACAAGCCTCCGTCGGAGCAAACCTTGCCGCAAAAAGTGAATCGTGATTTCAAAAAATCGGCATACGAGAGACTGCCCACAGTCAACTGGGTCACGGCGATCAGTCTGTCCTACGCCAAACAGTTCAGCCAAGAAGCCATTCTGAAAAGCCACCATCCGGGAGAAGCGCATATACCACGAAGTTCATGATCTTGAGATCAAGACCTGCCGGTGCAGGTGCCGCAGGACCTGTCCAAGATTTTCTTCCTTCACGCAGGCTGTATGATACAGCAGGGAAGATACCCCCAAAGGACTTTCAACAGATAGTACTCAACGGCCTGTCAAAGAGCCATTCTGAAAAGAGTCTTGTGAGAGACGATTCAAAGGCTGATTTAGAGTTCGTCGAAGGAACGGAATCATCTGAGAAGCATCACCCTCTGCAAACGCACCCTTCACTTGTCACGAATGAACGCAAGTTGCCACCGCAAACACTATCAAGTCACCTCGAAAGCAACACAAAACCTACCTCAATCGCTTCTTCGGGATCTGTGTTCCCGTTACTTACAATTACTTCCAAATTCGCTAATCAATCAAGGTACAGACCAGTTGCTCCACCACTACTTTCGCACAATCGAAGAAATAACAATGGTCTTTTGCTGAGAAATATTTCGCATATTCCTTCGAGTACTCCGTACTTGAATAACACACCTACTATTTCAGTTGCAACTCCTTCCATGTACTCCCGGAGAAAAGCCGACAAAAATCCACGCGGCAAACGTAAAACATTAAAGCCACTATCGCAGGAGATATCGGACTCCGGAGTTGGTAGCAAGTCGCGGGATCGTGGGAAGAGTTTTACTGGGAAGGAATCTCTCGCACTTGCGAAGTCTTGGGTTGAACAGTCCAGGAAAGGCCCCAACCAGACGAGGGCAACATTTTGGGACGGAGTCATGTCAATATGCAGTGAGACTCATTCTGTTGATATGACTGCAGAGTCTTTGGGGAGTAATTGGAGAAAGACTGGAAAGGGATGTGTAGACCTATCTTGCGTGCAAGGAAGTCTTGATGGGTAAGAAGCCATCTGAAACAAACGAAGAGGACATTGAAAACCTTGCCATTGAAAGATTTCGAAAGAAGGCGGGAAAAAGACAATAACGGATACGCTTAACCATTCAAGCATAAAGAGGTAGCATCTTTTCTCGCTGGGCAACCCAAATTTGGAAATGAAATCATGAAGTATGGTAGTGCTGCTTCGAACGAGGGGAGTGTGTTAATCGCTTTGTTGACCAAGAACCATTTCCGGGCCAACAGAAGTGGAAGCAGATAATGCTATTGCTGGTATCAGATCAGCATCCAGAGCCGAGGCGAAGGATACTCTTTTATTGCACCTGCTGAGTGCTTCTAGTATCCGTTTGTAAGAGATTCTGTTTAAGGTGACATTCAGCGGAATAGTTCTCTGCATAAGGAAGGCCGATGGGAGCCAAGAGGGCGAAGGAGCAAGAGAACAGAGGAAATGAAATGTGTCGCATTGAATCAGCAAATGAAACTCTTTCGAAGAAGATGGACAACGTAAACGATATATTTCGGCACATAAAGCACCAGACGGAGAAGCAGAATGAATTCGAGAACGACTACCTCTGCCACAAATATTGAATAAAGATTCAGAAGATTATAAGACCATACTGGAGGACATCATTGAGCAGAGGAGGGAGAGAATCTCAAGAGAAAGGGGGCGCGGACTGATTATCAGGAAGTCATGCTGGGTGATGTTCAGAGAAAAGACGCAATTCGCATTCGGTGTGAAGAAAGTGGAACAGCTTTATTACTTGATGAGGAAAGCGATGAGATTTTCGAGGAATAGAGTTCTTTTTCTACTCAAATGCTTAATGAAATACTGTGTCTTTTTAAACGGACTGGATAAGATCCTTGCGTAGACTTGTAAAACGCTTCTCAATGTCATGAATTGTTCCAAAATCTCCAGCCGCTCCCATTCTACATCTCCTCCTCCTGTTCTCCCAGCACATTGTTGTGCTCCGCTGCCTCTCTTCGCGTTTCATTCCCGTTCGCAATTTCCTCCAGGTAGAGCTCCTCAACTATGTCAACGAGCTGTTCCACTTCTCACTCATCCTCAGTAAACGCCCCAGCCTGATTCAAGCGAATCATCATGTTGTCGAGGATGACACATGTATAACTCATCTGGATTATATCTTCTTTAAACCAGTAGAATCACTCATTCCTCAACACTTTAAAACGTGATTGAAGCACACTAAATGCTCTCTCAATATCTTTCCTTAACCCTCCTGAACTTTTTTATCGCAATTCATCGTCTGTTGTGGGGTAGTGCATAGGTTTGGCAAAAAGAGGCCAGTCAGAGTAGATTCCTTCTGCTAGAAAATACAATAACTCACGCGTGGAGGAACAACCAGGTAAACGAAAATCATGAGGCAAACTAAACTTAAACCTTTTGTTAAAATCTCATTGAACAAAGGGAGAACGACAACATTGTCTTGTCGTTGTTCGTTCCAGCTCGACCTGGGAACCAGTGCCAAATATAAATGTCCCTATCGCGCCACGCCTCCACTTTAATAGTGGCCAGTTTTCCTTCTTTTGTATTGAGATACTGAATTTTCTCGGCAAATGGGCAGTTTTTCCATTTGATTTTGCTGCAGTCTACAGCACCCACACACCCAGAAAAGCCATGTGCATTGTATTGATTCTCTATGCACTACACCTCAACCACGTTAGGTCTTCTGTTGAGATATTGTTCTCCATAGAGCTGAACGACACAACGACAAAACGTACGAAAATATCCTCGTAACGTTTCGGACCCCATTCTAGCGCCATCATCCATTCGTCAAGTGGCCGACCTGTTCCCAATAGTCGGAAGCGAGCCAACAACTTTATCCCAGATTGTATTCCAACTTTGCCAGATGCCTTTTTCAGAGTCCTGAAGATATGAGGGTATTTTCTGTCAAATCCCTGTGTAAAACCCGAAACGAAGCACGTGGGAACTAAATCTCCTTCGAAAGGAGCGCAAGCTGTAAACGGGATTTGAAGTCAAGTTGTCTTTTACCCTCGAGTAGTTCCTCTATCAATGTTTCTTGAACCGGGGAGTCTTCCCTCCTCTTCTTCTTTGCAATTTTTAGACAAAAGAACACCTGTCACCGCAGATACACATCCTTGTGCAGCTGGTCTGGAGTTCTGGAAGCACGCTAAAATCGCGGAAAGATTCTTAATATCGTGGCAGAAAGGATAAATAAGACTGCTGCCGTTTGGCTGGCCAGGATGTGCTGAATGATAAAAGAGGTTATGTTGTATTGGCGAGCAATATTCTGGTTGAGTACAAACGTTGAGGATGGTGGGCAATACTGGAGATGTCGAGCAATGCTAGGGATGTTCCCGAGCCATTGGATCTGGCGGCGTCGAATCAACATGGGTATCACCAACTTGAGCTGCTCAAGCGTTGGAATTTCCTATTTCTATTTATTCGTAAATTTTATTGGGCTTCTCAAATGATTGGCTGCGAGCGAGTATTACTTTGAGTATTATCATATATAATACAGCAAATAGCCTGAACTGATAGAAGTATTTTGAAAATATACGGCTATATCGCCATTTTGAGGCTTAAAATTTTCGCCACTTCTGGTCTTGCTCTTAGGTATCACCCTATCTGGTACTTGTAATTAGCACCAAATGACAGCTGAAAGCTGGAGCAGTGGTCGCTCCAGATCGTCATTGTGGAGCTCGAAATTCTACGTCTGACCTTTCCCATGCTATTTTGTATTACTGCACTTCAAAATCTATCTTCGCTTATATATCCCGCATAACGCATTAGCCGCGTGGATATAACCGACCGCATCTTCCATGCATTAAAATAACCCAAAACTTTCCCCTTACAGAGCGGCTACAAAAAGAGAAGAATGAAATTGGAATGCAGCAAATCCAAAGAAGAAGCCAACTTGGCGCAGATCTTTGTCTTTAATATAGTTTGCAACTGTCAACGGGCAATTACAGACTTTGTGGTGAACCGACTGTATGGCTGCTTGAGGGCGCCAGCTAGCGCAGGGTTGTGCGGACGGGTCACTGGTGCAGCAATTACGAAACTTAAAAGTAGTGTATGGGTTTATTCATTGCTGGTGGGCTATTATCTCATTTCATACACGCCACACGTAATTCTAGATTCGTACGTTTGGTTCATGTGACGACCACTTTTATAATACATGAAGTAAAGATGATTACAACTTTATAATGAAATAGAGAAAATATTGTTTACTTCCAGATGACAAGAAGTAATTTCGCAAAGTCGCCAACGGTGGCGTTTTACTCCATACTCGTCTGCAATGGTACACGATCGCTCAACAAAAGCCAGTCTCCATGTTTCGAACTCATAGGCCCAAGATTGAGGAGCTCGTCTTGTCACCACCTCAACTAACATCCGCCCCCATGGCAACGATATCAGCGACGTGTAGCATAGTTTGTCTACTACACACTCAGTCATATTCAGGTTATCCTAGCATCATTCAACACCGCCTGATGACAAGAACCGCTGCCCTTGCATTCAATTAGTGCGGCACACACCTTTCGGTAGGGAACACCACATGTTCAGAGTGGTGGTCCAATACAACAAGCCCCTTGCTGTTTCAAGATTGTATCGAAATCGTAAGTAGAAACACCAAATAAGACCTATATCGACTTTTACGACATCCGTGTACAGTGGATTGATGCTGGCGAGAAAAGGGCAGGCAACAGACGCTCAAGAGATCAAATGATGGCTCGAGAGACGAGTTGGAGGGGGTTTATTATTTCGATACCAGTGGAAGACAGAGGGGCTGAGTCACTGCTCTTAAATCGAGTCAACCAAGGCGTTGGAAGGGTGGAGAGAGGAAGAGTAGGGATGGCGACATGGGGTGTCACGGGGCTTGTATTGGGTTTGTAAAGACGAGAGTGTAAAGCACTCTGGTGTCGAGTGTTGAGATATTAATCTGGACAAAAACGGACGGGAGAGGTCAGCGGATAATGACCTGCTGCGAAAAACCACTGTTGACTAAATCGATGGACACCGTTCGCTCTTTGAGTGTCTGAGCCTCTTGGCATGGCACTGTATGCAACGGGCAGTACATGTGTACAGTATCTGAAAGATATGGATTACACCAGAAGCAGAGACGTATCCCATGCATACCTTGGCGATAAAAAATCGATTTGTGGCGTGGAACAAACTGTTTTGATAGGGAGAATCCGTAGCGCCAAACAACGACTTGAATGATGAATGGGACTTGCATTTCTCATTGCCGTGTTGCAGAGGCGCAGCATAACTAGGTCGCGAGTGACGGGACCGACACGCAAAAAGTTGATCCAGGGCTTGACTGGTCGTGAGAACGCAATGCGAGAAGTGTCTGAAATGCAGATGCAGGGCAGTGGTTTCTACACAGCTCTTGCAATATTCAACAGCGCAGAAATGCACTGTATACAGGGGAAATTTGGGGTGTTTTTAATGCATGAAAAATATGGTCAGCTGTTCCCTAAGGGATGTCGTGATGGTAAAGGCTTACAATATATACATTGTATACAGTACATGTGTACATAGTACGAACGCACGTACTGTACGGGGTAGCATATTGTACTGTACACTGTAGGGGTGGCTCAGCAAATTAGGGTTGCAAATGCCGGCGGTTGTTAGCCGCCAAAACTAATTACAGTTCCTAGTTTCCGCACTGGCGCGCGAGGAGTCTTCTACAGTCTCCAGCCACTGCACAGTACCGTACGTGCTGTAAACAATAAATGGACAAGCGAAGCGACTGGAAGTGATCTCAAGTCTCCGGGCGGAGGCGCTTGCTACCTTTTCCACTTCGCCGGCCCTCTCCCTTTCCAGCCGTCTCGAAACGTCCCTGTTCGTGCACCTTACAGCGCTGCTTACGCCAGGTACACTAGTACCTGAAACCGCTCGCGCGACTGAAGTGGCTACAATCCCCCCTCTCTTCCTATCCGCACGCGTTCGCCACAATAAGTACCACTGGGTACCGCGGGGTTGATAAACAAAACGGTTGGGCGCAGCAGGCATAGAGTGCTGCTGTAGCGTCGCCAGCATTTCATAGCGTAGCAGTACAATGTTATGTGCTGTACAGCACAGCACAGAGGATTGTTCAGACTGTGCAACAAGTGCTACGCGCGATGCGCGATGCGCGATGCAGGCTACGTCATGGTCTCAGTTGATGCCCAGAATGCTTTCAACGCTTTTTCTCGCCAGCAGCTCCTCCGCATCCTCCCATCCAAAGCCCCCTCCCTGGCGCGCTTCATCAACATGATATACGGCCTTGGTCCTCCGCCCCTATTCGTGCGAACCCGGGCCCCCGAAGCCGCTCCTATCATGCTTTACAGAAAGGAGGGAACCCAGCAGGGAGATCCTGCAAGTATGTTCCTCTTTACTCTGTGCTTACAGCCTCTTGTACAGAAAATCCGAGGAATGTGCTCTCAACTTAAACCGCTGGTATGGCGATGATGGACTCCTCCTCGGCCCTGTTGATGAGATCTGCAAGGCTCTACGCATCCTGGTTCACGCCGGTCCGGCTTTCCAGTTCCACATCAACGCCTCCAAGACCCTGGCATATTGGCCGTCTCTATCCTCGGACAGCCTACGCCAGCTACGATTTGTGCTCCCGCTGTCTGTCCCAAATAAGAACGGAATTACCCTCCTGGGCGCCCCCTGGGCTCTGATGAGTACATGCGCTCCTTTCTCAAGTCTCGAATGGACCTCTGCGACAACATGCTCGCAACCCTGCTCAAACTGCCTCACCCTCGCACCGCCTTTCACCTCCACAGACTCTGCGCATCGGCTTGCAAAGTGCAACACGCCTTCCGGCTCACCCCCCGTCCATTGCATACCCGGTCGCCAAGGGGTTTGACAAGTCCCAAATGGTAGCCTATTCGAGGCTCAACTCCGTGCCCCTTACCACTCAGGGCATCCGCCAAGTTCGGCTCCCCTATCGCCTTGGCGGGCATGGGCTTTTTCGTCCCTAGCCCTCACCCTGCCTGCATGCCTCATATGCGGCCAGCCTCATCGAGTCTGCACCCCTGCGACACCCCGAACGCCTTGCCGAGTTCTACATGCGATGCGCACGACCGGCAATGCGCTTCGTGGCCAACGCGCTTGAATTCCCCTTCTAGCCCCTACGTCAACTATCTTAGCTTACACTGTCAGCTAGGCTTGTACGCCTTTTATAATACATGAAGTAAAGATGATTATATATATATGCAGCAAGTGCAGAATCGAATAGCCGAAAAATCGTCAAAAATGGCAGCGTTGAACATCCAATAAGCAGGCGGGTGCGGCACATAATGGAAATGACAATTCAAACCGGGTCCACATGGGCGCAACAAGGCGCTTTGGTTGTTGCAGTGTATGGTGTCGAGGATGTGCAAGTGCAGCGAGGAGGAATGATGTGTGGAGGAAAGGCGAGCACTTTCCTACGCAAGGTGGGTGCCATCACGTCACATAGTGCGGTATGGTGCCTTGAGTGCAGCCGATTGAAGCGATTGAGTGTTGGGATTTTGTCTAGCACGCGCAGTGCCGACCAATCGGGGGATGAGGGTGTGTGTTTCTTGAATAGGTGTACAATACATGGCCAAGACAAGACGAGGTATGGTATCGTTGCATGCAAGTGGGAAAAGTGACTGGATGGAGCCGTGGGGTAGAGTGCTGAAATGAAGAAAAGTGGCACATGTAGCAATGTGGGATGAGGTTGGGTAAGAATGGCAAGGATGATAGATAAAGCTGCTATGGTACAGTACCAACGGCAGTGAGAGGAGAATTGTTGTGGAGAGGGTAAGTCAAGGCGGGTTATGGAATATGTTTTTGATGGGTGTAGTGACCCGTACCGTAGATGGCACTGGACCTAAGCAGTTTATTCATGTGATGCAACAGAACGCATGCAGTCTAAAGTCCGGCAACGGGTTCCGAATGGGAATGGGACTCCAAAATGACGAGGTGAGGAACAATATCTACCAAACCGGGGCATGTGCCTTTGAAAAAAAATCGCTTCTTCGGGAATACAGCTGCCGCCTGGCATACGCTTTCGTCTTTGAGCCTGGATAAACAGGATCCATACAAAATCTATTTTTTTCAGGGCAGCAACAGAAAACGAGTCGGGTCGCTACAGTTGTACTGTACTGTACTGTACAGTAATGACAATATCAACACGTACAGTGTCCATCCACTGGTGCTGAATGGCATCCTGGGCCATTCTACCGCACTGTACAATACGGTAGCTGACAATTGCTTTTTTGAACCAACTCGAGTCTGCCAACCAGGCATTCGTTTGCCGTCGACACCACACGCAACCGTCCTGCCAGCATTACTCCAGTTACACCCAAACTTCCACCTCACCAATAATTCCGCCTTACAATGTCGAATCTTCCTCTGCGCCCCATCGCCTTTCAATTCAATTGGCACGTGTCTACAAACTGTGTTTACAAAGTCTAAAACCCTCTCCTCGTGCATTTCTATCCCACCTCACACCCGTCTTGCTAGTCTAGGTTTAACATACAACTTGACCGCCATAACGCCCCCTCGATCAGATTCCAATTATTCCGGGCAGTGCGGTCAATCCTACAGTAGCGACATGGATTCCCGGCAACGTTGCGCGCCTACCATAACACGCACGATCACAGTTTACTCACTTCACTCTCCTAATTCCCGCAGCATCCGCCACCGCGCAGAAAGCGATATCAAGTGATCCACAAAAGTACCGTCCCAAAGTTTGCAAATAAAAATAGTAACAGCACCACAGATGAACCAAAACGCATATCGGGGAGTGGTAGGTTAGCGGGGAGTGGTAGGTTAGGGGGTACCAGCTTGCCTGTACATGTTCAAATAAAACCAATTAGACCCTCCACGACGTGTGTGCACTTATGCAAAACAAAACATCGCAGCCAAGGGGAAATCAGACCTCATCACGGCGCCTTGATATTATTGTATTGCTTCAGTCGCATTACCTTGTCCCCCTTGACCGCCTTTTTCACAACCACAAAACGAGATGGTGCATTACTCGGAATGAATATCGAGTCGACGATATTGGACAGTGCGGTCAACAAGTCGATATAATCGCGCAGCCGTTCGAAATCAATACCCTGCCTAAGCACGACGTTTGTTTTGCGCACGGGGCTGCAAAGTGAGACCACACGTGAGGCATGGTGTTTTAGGAATGCCACGGTTGGTTTGGTATTGGTCAAGCGGCGAAAGTTACGACAGGAGTGGAGGACGTTCCTTGGGGAAAGTGTTTTGAGAGTTGGGGCGCACCGTGTTTGTAAAGTGCGGCCCTGTTGAGTTGTTTGGAGGAGAGACGACAGAAGCAATGCAGGGTGGTGAGGATGTAGCGTCTGTTGCAAGTGATGGGGGTGGATGGCCTTGTGGGGGGTTTTGGGACGGACGGGTTTGGAGGGGGTTGAGAGGGCGGAGGGCAAAGGGGAGTTTGCGTTGGGTGGGCGTGATGCGAGTACGAGGTTTGATGACTGTGGGTCGACCTATGAGGCGGTGGTCTGGGGTTGAGACGCGAATGTCAGAGGGGGGAAGGGAGAGGTGGGGAGGAGGAGAAGGGTGAGGAGAGTAAAGGGAAGGATGAGGCGTGTAGGGGCTGGGTGGTGCGACATTTTGTGAGGTACGGAGGTGGGGTTTTGTGGTGGGGCTAGGTGGTGGGTGGAGAATGAACGGCGACGGTTGGGGGGGAGGGGGAAGGTGGGTTTAAATTGACCGGTTAAGTGAGGGCATGCGGCATGGGAATTGCGACTAATTGGATCTACGGGCAGCGGTGACCTCTGACTGGGAATTGAAGTTGAAATCTTTGTAATGTCGGGGATTTTTTGGTGGAATGGAACAGGTAGACAGGCAGGCGCGCATCCCTGTTGGCAATGGACGTTCACCAACAACAAGGTGCCGTAATAATATTTACTATTGATTGCCCTTGTCATGACATCTACGAATCTATCAGGTACTTTTAAATTGCATCGACAAAACTGTAAACGAAAACAAGGGATATATCCTGATCGAGACAAACTGTAAGATATACATACAGTAATGTTTGTAGATCATTTGCTGTTAAGCGATAGATAAAAAATGCAACGCCAAAAAGTCGCCTGCCATTCACGGAGAGTCTCTCTCTTCTTTTGTTTCTACCGTCAAGATACACTCCCTTCTTGCTCTGGTCTGAAACATCGACTTACATCCTATGCAACTCACACTTTTCATCGTTCAACGCAAACATTTTCTGATATCGTATCAAAGGAAGAGCAACTGTATCCCCATCACCTGCGTTGTCACACTGCACGCCCCTCGCCAAACCACGCCGCCTCCAATGACCCTGCAACATTTTCCAGCAACTCAAACAAACCCGCTTTTGTCTTATTTTCAACATGCAAACACAGTCTCAACCGCCGTCATACCTACATTAGACCAATACTTGCGTCCTACAGTATCACATCGTTATACAGTATCTCGATCCCCACACGTACACTTTATTTTCTTGTCACTATAATGCTAATCTCCCACTCTGTTCCCTAGTCTACCAAAGAAAATGGACGTGAATGTGCTGAGGGCAACGATTCCAGCCATGAAGACGAGTCAAGTAAATAGAGAACGTTGTTTCAGTGTCAGCAAACTAGGGAAACGCTCAAGGAAAGCAGAACCCCATTGGGAGAACGTCACCGGCAAGAAGGATTGATAGCCGAGTCGCACATGACAAAACATGGAAACGGAGGGCCCCGGGTGACGTCGAGAGAGAATGCCCAGCGGTAGAGAATAGGTGTGGGTTGATGAAATGGGCCAACTGCAGGGACTATGAGCCGTCTATCGACCCAGCATCTGCAGCTCACCACGATACTGTGGTACAATTTCTGCCCACAATGCATACAACAGAGGCGTAACACTTGCTGGCTAATGTTCTGTATCGCGTACTTTTTTTCAAAATCTCGACAGTGTTTTTTTTTGAGAGTGTTCTGCTGCATTAATCTCGAAAAATTTAATTCTCTTTCTACTCTACATACAGTACTATACATTTGCCAACATCCTTTATTTGTAGATGAATTCATAGGGATGCTGCATCATACTCCGGCATGTTTCGAAGAGCTATTGTACAGTACAGTACAGTACAGTACAGTATTTCAGTGTACCAAGAGTTGGCAAAATAATGGTTCGCTGTGACGGGTACCTTGACATGGGCATGACTCGTACTGCCGAGCGGTTCGTGCACCGCAAGGATACAGTAAAGAACAATAAGTATTTCCGTAATGTCTTGTGATACTGTACTGTATGTCACCGCGATATCTAATACCCTTACACCCTTAGCTGCTCTATCATACTGTACTGTACCCTACATGTTTCACATATCGGGCTCATCACATCCATCCCGGCACTTGACAAAACGCCCATCCCCAAAACACCTCGGCGTATTCCCGCGGACACTCCCAACGGGTACCTTTGCATCACGTATACTGCGTAGATCGCTAATTCATCACTGCGCTGTGCTGCATCATAGAATACCCTTTGGAGGACCTCATTTCCTGCTTGGGTTGGAACATTTGGATGTGCCTCCGTGAAGAGGGTTACTGCGATTTTTATTGGCAACGACCATGATACAGAAGGTGCGGTTGACCTAGAGTTGGTCTACTGCAAATGGTGCAAAGGTTATCAGTCCTTTGAATTTGCATTCAAAACTCCGTAAAGTACAATGAGCGTATAGCCCCTCAGGCAGCGCGATTCTCGTGCTGCGGGTATCATTCTCTTTTAGATACTCGTTACTGGATCCAATCCTCGAAGATCGCCATATTTTATCTCAATGCTTCGCAACTTTTCCATTTCAGATTCAATCATTTCCGGAACAGTTCCACGCGATAGGATTAAATCGACGAATGTGGCGCACCGGGAGCCCAAGTTTTTAGGACAAAGTCGTTGCAGGCGAAAAAGGGACTTAGTGTTACAAGTCATGGCAACAAGGGAACGGGAAAAAGGACTAGGATCTAAAGGCTCACAAAGCTGACCGAAGTAGGCGTATTCTTCCTTCCGTACGTACAGCCCAACTGTAACCTGAACGATTCTTAGATCTGAAATTGTCTTCCTAATTCTTTACCACTAGAATATGTACTTGAAGGTGCCTATCAACTAGCTTTACATTTTTCGGAGGAAGCACCTTTTAACTGTATATGTACATACTACATTTCTCGACTAACCTCCAAGTATTTGCAGGGGATATGCCATACTACCATATTGTGGTTAGTGCAAGTGCTGGGTGTGATGAGTTGCCGCCCAGTGCGCCACATTTCATTTAAACTACAGTTGAGCACCGCCTTCGCTATCTTGCGTATCTAGGCTACTGTAACGGTCGAATGCGCGGATACTCATGGCCGGCACCAGTAAACCGCTCAACAATACCGGGGGCGGAACAAGCCGACCCGGAGGACTTGCGTGCCCAATGACCTTGCCTTCCTTCCCGACATCCCCTCGCTGCGTACGATCAGACGCGGCTACTCCGGTCCTTCCCCGCTCGCCTACATCCCTGTCTACCATAGTTATGGGCCCAGGGGATTTGTCTCAGAAGGATCGCGGTCAATTAGATCCGCCATGATTTTCACCTCATGCCGACCTTCAGACTTGGCGGGAGGACGTCGCTCGCTGGGTTGACAAGATCAAGGCTTCCGCGGAGAAAGAATATGATCGCTTGTACAAGACTGTGTTTGCCACTCTCGGTCGCCACCTGTATGTAGCCGGTTTACTGAGTTCCCAGCAATCAATCTTCGACGAAGCTCAAGCTCATGATAGAATCAACTGCAAGCAATACGATCCAATTCAAGCTGTCAAGGACATCGTCGACCTTATTGCAATTGATCCTCCGATAGCTGTCGTTTCTCGCCTCATAAGTTCATTCAATCGAGTAACGGAAGGCAATCGAGATACGGATCGGGGCGAATCATTACCTTCATTTGTGTCACGATTTCATGGAATCGCATCAGAGCACCTAATGATATCCAACGCCACTGCATCTTCCAAGATAGACGAAGTGCTTACGATTAATTTGTTGAACAATCCTCGACTCCCGGACTCTACGTTGACAACGCCAAACTGGAGTTAATTTCAAGGGGAGAGGCCGAGAACGTAAAGAAGCTGAGAAAGCGGCAAGGATGGTGAACGCTGAAGCACTGGATGAAATTGAAAACACCTTTGCTTCGCTGCGAGAATTGTAAAAATGGGATTTCAATTCGACGGGAGCCTTCACAGGTAGAAAAATACCGTTCCGCTTTTCATGCTCCACATCGTAGGGTCTGCAGGTACACTTAAGACATTTTTTACGTATTCCAAAGCCTATCCACGAGCCTTGAGAGTGAAGTGGATATCAAGGATCCAGAAGAATCAATCAAAAGTGACAACAAGAAACCAAGTACGTTAGATCTCCGAGATGTCGTGAAGCTCTTTGGTGACCTCACCACCGCTTCCAATTCTAACACAGGGTTAGAAAAAAATCAGGTCGACAGAATTGTCACCAAGAATCTCCAAAAGGCACTACTAGCTTTCAAGAGCCAGATGGAATTTCAGAGAATTCATAATTGCCGCAGTAAGCACAGTTACGTGCAGAAGGGTAGGAAGCGAAAAATTGACGAGCGCGATCTACAGGATGGATATACTCCCAAGAAGTCTAAAGAATGCTTCGATTGCGGTTCTAAGCAACACTTTCGTGGTCACCCGGTCTGCGAGAAGCCAAGTTACCAGACAAAAAAACGTCGTTTCGAACATAGGAAGAGAAACTCTGACACCGATAAGAAAAATGAACCTGAAATTAGGGGTTTCAGGCATGCTTGAACCAGCGGGAAGGCAAACAAGCCTAATTGCTCGTCAAAGATTCGGTTCTGACGTCATTCCAGGACGGGAAGATCCGATTCCGATCCTTGACGGTGGGTACCCTCGTAGTGTAGGCGGGATAAAGTCAGCCGCCGAATTCTGTTTAGCACTAGGAACTCAGTTCGAGTTACGTCCTTTGGACTGCGACCCATTTTTCCACGACTATGGAAGAAAATATAGCGAAGCTGAAATTACGATTGAAATTTTGGAGCTTCCTTTCACCGACATAATTGGAAAGAAAGTAATAATAACGTTTTACACTACGGACAGGGATGGATTTTTGTCGTTAGGAAATGAAATTCAGCACCAGTCCACACAAGATGGACAGGAAGACCCCCTCATTATACTTCCAAATACTGAGTCTTTCGGAATATTCTTTTCAAAGTATCGTTCTCTTTACTCTTCGAAACAGTTAATCACCAAGAAACGAATGTCAAATGGAAAAATCTGTTAGCGATTCGCCGTGAAATGGAATGGATATTCGCACCTGCACCTTGATGATATGATTGAGATCTGTCGTAGAGCAGGTGTGCTAACGGCTGTTTCGAAGCAGGCCTTGAAATCATTTTTTATAAGGTGCACAGTGTGTATGCAAAGCGGTACCCCGTCACGCATGAAGAGGCTGTCTTGGTTCGCATTCTATTGTCTTTCAAGAACCATGACCAGGGTGACTCCTTATTCATCATGAAGATGGGAAACATGTGTAGTGCCACGCGGCGGACAGGGCTGTGTAAACAACGTATTTCGAGGAAGGTATAACCAGATGAAGGTCACAAGCTGCCATAAACGCGGGACAAAGGGGTATGTAGCTGCGGTGGTAGAGACGGGGGCGTGAAAGGGTTAACCCAGACTGTAAATGGATAAAACGAGTGCTAGCAAGAACTGCCTCATAGCCAATCGCTAAAATGCACTAGCTGTGGGGACCAAGTCAGATGAAGTGGGACGAGCTCGAAGATGGAGATGAATCCGAAGGTCAGGGGGTCCGAGAGTGGAGCCGGCTTGATGCCTTTACTGTTCATTGTAGGGTTTATAGACTATATTCAAGGTATCCCACTGTATTAATAACATGTAATGTGCCTTAGTGGCGGTAAATAAAGGGGTATCTAAATATAGGGACATAGACTGGAGGGCTACTCAGGAAGCGGGGGATATTCCACGGGTCCACCATACGTGGCTCTGTTCGTTCCAGTGGGACACCGCTGCGCTCTCTGAGTACATTATACAACTGAGGGTTGATTGTAGGTGAAATTGGTTATCAGATTACACTGCAAGATAGGGTTAGTCGAAAATAACCAAAAATAAAGATCCGCAATAAATGCAAATGTAAACCCATGAGGAGGCGCTCGTTGCACTACAACAGGCCGATTATCCGTATGGTTAATGTCTTTTCTGCGATTTTTGCCACAGCACATACAGATTATAGAGAAGTGAGCATCGTCGCAAAGTCCTTCGAGGTTGCATGGTGCAACGTCCAGACCTCCCCATCGAGTCTCAGGCGATATTGAGTTTAGAAATAAGCTGTTAGTTGATGTTTTTAACTACTTAGGAGTTAAGTATCTACCCATTCCTGCTCTACACCACAACAAGATTGCTTCGGTGGAAATGGAAACGCAGTTTTAAGAACTCTCATCGAACGCTTGCTCGCAGACGCAGAGCATGCAGTTTCAGAAAATCATGCAGTCATTTATTATGACGAAGTTCTATCAAGGGCTACATACTTGAGCAACATTATGTTTGGTAACAAGAAATTAAGCAGTTTCGAATTAGTCAAGGGATATACCCCTGCGTCGGTTCGGTTGTTGGACTTACGCAATGTCCTGTTTCAGAAGAGATGTGCGCCGCACATCAAGAATAGGTTGCGAATAAAGCGCTTAGTCGAATGAAAGACTCACCGAATCCATGAGTACTTCAAGCATCCGATCTACCCCGGAACACAGCAGTGTATCATGTCAAGCGAGGGAAAAAGTTCGGCACTTGGCATAAGGGCTCGGTTCTTCAAGCAAAACCACACATTGTACTTGTCTCCACATCCTCTGAGCACCGTGGAACACCAATACGTGGTGCTTATGAGGACGTACGAAAGGCCCCAACCTCAAGCTTACTTAAGGAAATGGATGAGATTGGATATCTCTTCCCCCGCTCCTACTCTGTACTTGATGTGGAAAGAGAGATGTAGAGCGTACCGCAGATGAATTTAGATAGACCACAGAGCGGAAGAGATGATGACTGGAATGAAGAACTCCCAGATTCAACCATCTGTGAAGACTTCGAACGTGCCCTGTGGGGTGTTAAGCGCACACGAGCAGATCAAGGTAGAACTGTGGTTGAAACTTTGGTTGAGGCTGGCTGGGTAAAGCCGGCCGCTCCAAACCAGGGTTTATATAGAACTGAAGATAGCTACAAACTAAAGAAAATGCAGTCTAACAGTAGCGAATTCAAAGGTATTCCCGTAAAACAGCCCTGACGGTATCGTAAGTAGCGCTTTCAGAATTGTAGTCGGCAAGAGTGACATACTCTGACAAGATGTAAGAAGTACATTGGTCCAGGTGGCATGGGATAGCAAGGCGACTTTTGATTGGTAAAGCAATGATGTAATATCCCAGTGTGCAACTCGCCCGTAACTATTCCAAGTGTACCAATGGGGTCAAACGCTGTGTTCAGAACTGTAAGGAAAGTGTAATGACAGCAAAGTGCCTAGTAGCCCTGGCTGCAAGGTTACCAGTGGTTTGAATCTACAGTACAGTATATGCAGTTGTAAGGTCTGTGAAGTGAAATACAACATCACTCCCCCTTACAGAGAAGAATCGCCCCGATTCTTGAGGTTCTGCTTGTACTTATTCAAAAGTTCTTGTGAATTCTTGAGGTATGATTCGGGAAGCCACGAGTTCTCATGATCTCCGTACCCTTTCCATTTGACAAGGAATTTATTTTTTCCACGTTCTTTTTATGAGCGAGTATAGACTCAACTTCGTATTCCTCATGTCCATCTTGAAATTGGAGTGGTGGCGGTGGTGGAATTTGTCGGTTGAATTCATCTTCAAAGAACGGTTTCAAGAGGCTAGCGTGGAACGCATTATGTATTCCTCTGTCGATCATCGGTTGAGATAACTGCAGACGGTAAGTTACACCGTTAATGTCCTCTGTTATTTCAAAGGGACCACAATACTTTGGGTTCAGTTTGCGTGATCCAGCCGCATCTTCAAGTGATAAGTTCTTTGTTGATAGCCAAACCTTATCACCAATCTTGAACGTAGACGGCCTTCTTTTCTTGTTTACATATTTTGCGGTGGACTCATTGGATTTTCGGATCTGATTCTGGGCTTTCCTTAATGCTTCTTGCATATGTTTTAGAAAACCTGCTGCCGCTGGATTGTCTGACGCTAAAACATCTAAGGTACTGTTCGTGGTTGAATTCCGTAATTGAGGAAAAATGGTGAGAAAGTTGTGGTGACATTCACAGAGGAGTTGTAAGCAACTTCAAAGTCTACCAGGAAATTATCCCAATCTGATTTGTCGAAGCTAACGAAAGCACGGATCATTTCCTCTATTTTCCTGTTCATTATCTCCGATTGTCCATCAGTTTGTGGGTGGTATGCAGAGGAGGGGGATATCTTTGTTCCTAGTAGAGCAAAAAGTTTTGTCCAAAACTTGCTCATGAAGATGGGATCTCGGTCACATATGATATTCTCTGGTAATCCATGATTTCGGTATACGTGATTCTTGAACAGCAGTGCTGTTTCAGGAGCATCTGTGTTTGGTTTCGTTGGTATTATTCTGATCATCTTAGAAAGTCTGTCAACGACTGTTAACACGCCGTTGTTTCCATTTCTCGACTTTGGGAGAGGTGTGATGAAATCCATGGTTATGTGGGTCCATTTGGTTTTCGGTGGTTCTAGTGGTTGTAAAAGACCTGCGGGTTTCTGATTGGTTGCTTTGGTTCTCTGGCATTGGCAGGAACGTATGTATCGGATTACATCCGATCTTAAATTTTTCCAATAAAACTTTGGTGATATTCTGTTGATAGTTTTGCTTATTCCTAGGTGTCCCGTGTTGGGAGTGCAATGATAGTCATGCAGGAGCTTGACTCTGAAATTTCCTTCTGGTACACAGATCTTCTTGTTTTTAAGTAGAAGCATCCCTCGACGCTCAAAGGGAGCTTAGGATCTTGGTAATGGGTTCTGAGGTTCTCATCCCTACCATAATCTTCTACCAACCCCACTAACTCAGTGTTTGTGAATGATATGGTCGAAATGTTATTGGATTCTGAGGATGTCTTGGTAATAACTTCTTGAAGTAATGAATTGTTTCGTGATAGGTGACGGCACATCTTGTGGTTGCCTCGATAGTGCGTCCGCCACTACATTTGATTTTCCTGAGATGGGTATTATCTTGAAGTCGAAATTAACTAATCTTTCCAGCCATCTCACTTGTCTCGGGGACAAGTTTTCTTGGGTTTCTAGGTATCTTAGGGGATAGTGGTCCGAGTGAATGGTGAATGAATTACCATAAAGGTATGATCTCCACCACTTGAGGGAATCTACAATGGCCAAAAGTTCCCTTTCATGGGCCGCATAGTTTTGTTCCGCATCATTAAGAGTCCTGGATGCAAACGCGACCGGCCTTTTAGAACCTAATTCTTCCTGTTCCAGCACTGCACCAATTGCATACTGTGATGCATCTGTGGTTACGTAGATAGGCAGTGTGGCGTCGAAATTTCTGAGAACCGGTGCGCTACAAAGTGTTTGCTTGAGTACTTTGAAGGCATCATCTTGAGTGTGGCTCCATTGGAAATTCACGTTTTTCGTCAATTCTGTGAGGTTTTGCAAGAATTGAACAGCCTTTTATGAATCTCCGGTAATAATTGACAAAACCAAGAAAAGACTGTACTTGTTGCTTATTCTTTGGTATCGGCCATTCCATGACTGCACTTATCTTGTTTGGATCAACAGAAATACCACTTTGAGAAATGATGTGTCCTAGGTACTCGACTTCTGTAACTCCGAAGACACATTTAGATAATTTGCCAAACAATTTTTCTTTTCTGAGGATTTCGAGTACAGTTCGAATATGATCCAAGTGATCCTTCCATGTCTTACTGTAGATGAGAATCATCCAGATAGACGATCACAAATAAGTCGAGCTGATCCTTGAAAATGTCATTCATTAGGTTCATGAAAGTTGCTGGCGCATTAGTGAGTCCAAACGGCAGAACAAGAAATTCAAAGTGCCCGTATCGTGTTCTGAAGGCGGTAAATGGAATCGAATCTTCGTGTAGTCTAATCTGGTGATACCCAGATCTAAGATCAATTTTGCTGAAGAACTTTGCTCCTTTAAGCTGGTCGAAAATGTCGTCAATTCGTGGTAAGGGATAGCTGTTTTTTACAGTAAGCCGGTTTAAGGCTCTGTAATCGACACACATCCGTAGACTATCATCCTTCTTGCTCACGAATAGAAGGAGCTCCCCAGGGGCTCTTACTAGGTCTTATAAACTCAGCTTCTAGTAGTTCGTCCAACTGTTTTCGGAGTTCTGACATTTCTTTGTCAGAAAGTCTATAGAGACCTTTCTTTTGTGGTTCTGCTCCTTCCTTTAATTCTATTTCAAAGTCTTGTTTCCTTCTCGGTGGCAAACCTCTTGGGAGTTTCTCTGGAAACACGTCAGCAAATGTTTCCAAAACCTTCTGTATGTCTCGAGGGTATACTGGTGCTCTTGTTTCACTAGAATGTAACGGTCTAAGTAAAACTGCAAATAACTCTTTTTTCTCATCGAAATCACTAACTATGGTATTGAAAGATACAAAAGGACTCACTACGGCATCATCAGCAATAAATATGAATGAATTTCCCTTATGTTCGATTTTCACCTCATTATTAAAACAATTGATTTTTGCCCCATGCGAGGCGCACCATTCTTTCCCAAGAATTGCATCATAACGCTTCAATGGGCTTACTGCAAAGTACAGAGGTTCAGTATAGGCAGTTATATGTACAATGACAGCATTTACCAATTCTTGAAGTATCTGGTCCGCACCGTTGGCCATTTCAGCAAGCTCTCTGGAATCTCGGGTCTTTATTTGATGTTTCTTGCAAAACGATTCACTCAAGAAGTTGATCTCACCACCAGGGTCTATGAGGATTTTTGCTGGTCCACCAGCAATTGTACCCTTGACAATGAGAAGGCCCTTGTGATTTCTCTCGAATGCAGGGGAGAATGTTTCAATGAACGTTGCATTCGATCTGATGGTGGACACAATGGACCTTTTTGTTTGATTCAATGATAACTCCCGAGTTTCTTTGTCTAACACAAGGTTGTCTAATGGTTCTTCAATGACTGGAACTGACTGGGGACCTTCAATCAGTTCCTCCGGGCTTTTGGGCAGTTCTTGGCCATGTGCCTTTCTGTCTGCACCTGAGACAGAGACCTTCGCGCATACATCTTTCACGTTCTTCTTTGTCAAGCTTCTGTAAATTGGGAGTGTTTCTTTTTAGCCCCGGTATCACTTCTACGTTCCCAATTTCCATTGGTACAGGACTGCTGGTTCCAGCAAAAGAGCTTCCATTTCCATTCCTTCCTCCAGAAGACTTTGGTAGGTTACCGGGTCCAGAACGCCGATAGGCCGACTCTACTCGCTCAGCATCCTTCATTAGATCGGAGAGGTTGACGTATTCTTTGGTGCACAACGCCTTCCAGATATAGGGCTTCAAACCGCGAGAGTAACGATCTATCTGGTCTTTAACTCCAATATCGGGGATGTCGAGTATAATTTTGTTGAAGTCTTCGTTGAAGGTAGGAACATCTTTGACTTAGTTTCCAGCGGGCGAGTTTGTCTCGAGCGATCTTCTCTTTGTTCAGCGTTTCAAAACGCTGGATCAAAGCAACCTTCAGGGACTGCCAGGAATTTATTCCTTTCCCTTCTTCTGTCTTGAAGTGGACCATCCACCATTCATGGGCATTTCCAGCCAAGTAGCTGAGTGCTATGTGTAGGGGTCCATTGCCATCATTTCCCCGAGGTAGTTGTCCATTTGAACGCACCAGCTAGCAATTGATCCTTTCCCAGTGAATGTAGTTGGCTTGTTTTTCTTTGGGCCAGCCTGACTGTCCACTAGGGCATTTTTGACGAGCTGGCCTGGTTTCGGGCGTTTACGAGTTCAGATTCTAAGGAGGATACCTTTTGCGCTGCAATAGAAAGCTCTGATCTGTGTGCCGCAATTTGGTTATTGGCGTGCTCAAGATTCTGCTGCAACTGAAGCACCATTTGCGTAAGGGACTCTAGGGTGACTTGCGGCTGATCCATAGCGATTAGGTTCACAAAGCCAGTAACAGTATTTGGCCTGGTATCCTGCCTTCTCGGAGGAGCCCTTGAACTTGTCGGTGGCCTTGACGGGTTCGAGACTGTTGGACGCGACGGCTTCCTCGGGACCGGGGTAAGGATCGAAGGCCGGTCGATGGGGGTAGGGCAAACGATCGAAAAGGGGTGCGAGGCTCTTCGACCGTAACAAAGGGAGATGTCACTGACACTGCTCTTGGTAAGACAAGATCTTGGCAAGTCGGCGTCGGTGTCTTGGGCTCCTCGGGCTGAGTAAGGCGATGGGGGTTCTCGGAGTCGACGGAGGAAGCGGGGTCTTGGGATCTTCTTCCTCGCCAATCGGTAGTATTGGCGAGGTGGGCGGGGAACGAAAGTCGGCGAGGTCTTCTGAGTCGTACTCTGACGGCGATGGAGGGCCGCCCTTTGACTTCCTGTTGTACGACACTGTGGGTTACCGCGTAAGGGTCAGAGTGAAAAACACAATGTTAGTCTCTGTTCGCAATCGGGCAGCTGAGATAAATCTAGTAGAGATTTTATCCCAACTGGCGGATTGGAAAAACGCACAATAAGGCACAACTTACTTGCGATGCTACCACGATGTGGGGTGTTAAGCGCACACGAGCAGATCAAGGTAGAACTGTGGTTGAAACTTTGGTTGAGGCTGGCTGGGTAAAGCGGCCGCTCCAAACCAGGGTTTATATAGAAGTGAAGATAGCTACAAACTAAAAGAAAATGCAGTCTAACAGTAGCGAATTCAAAGGTATTCCCGTAAAACAGCCCTGACGGTATCGTAAGCAGCGCTTTCAGAATTGTAGTCGGCAAGAGTGACATACTCTGACAAGATGTAAGAAGTACATTGGTCCAGGTGGCATGGGATAGCAAGGCGACTTTTGATTGGTAAAGCAATGATGTAATATCCCAGTGTGCAACTCGCCCGTAACTATTCCAAGTGTACCAATGGGGTCAAACGCTGTGTTCAGAACTGTAAGGAAAGTGTAATGACAGCAAAGTGCCTAGTAGCCCTGGCTGCAAGGTTACCAGTGGTTTGAATCTACAGTACAGTATATGCAGTTGTAAGGTCTGTGGAGTGAAATACAACATGCCCCACCTCTTCCAACCCAGAAATCATTCTCTGGTTCAAAAGAAGTTGCAGAAATTTTCAACGATTTTACTTTATGGTCTGAACACTTTCGTCGACGCACTTCTTGCCGCGCCCATAAACGAACTCTGATGCCTCTCATGGACGTCAATGAAGATATCTGGAGAAATCGAGCTCATTAGTGTCTAGAAAACCACCAATAGTCCTTTCTAAGTCGTACGATCCACCAAAGGTCTCGAAGTACAATGGGAACGTTTAAATTAACCGCCCGGTGACGCCAGGAGCCAGTTTGAATTCAGAAGAATAGGAATTGCTGAGAGCACTCAGAAAGATTGTTGGCAGTGACCCTGTATCAGAGTTCCAACTACAGTTTGCTCCGCGTTGGGTCATTGAGAAAGTGATCAGTTACGAAAAAGACAACTACGAAGGCGATTATGAAGGAACCAACATACGCAATCTTCGTCGGAACGCGAATCCGATTTCGTCCCATCACTTCTTCCAAATCAGGCACGATGGTTCCGAATGAAACTTAAGTTGAAATTCCCTCTAGTACCTCATGGGAATCGCGATAAGGATAGAGACATGGTACGGAAGGGCTCCAGTACAGCGCAGATGGTAATCGTTCGCATCGTTTATAAATTGGTGCTATTCTGAGCTTAGATATCGCTACTATCAATGTTAAAAAGGCATAACTCCAGTCGGGCTTGCTCGAGAGGGGCGTGTTCATGCGACCACCAAGAGGATAGGCATCAAGCAAAACAGTTGTATGGGAACTAATTAAGCCCGCATATGGTCTCATCGAGTCTAGAAAGTTGTGGCAACTCGTTTTTGAGAACTGTAGGTATACCCTTTTTGAGTCGATTGCGGTTGTCTGGAAAACCATGGGATAGGTCGGAAATATCTTCCAACAGTAAAACACCCAAACGTTTTCTCATTTTTGAGAAATGGTTCAAGAAGAATCAGGTACTCGAGATACCCGGTCTACCCCAGCTATTCACCAAACGTCTAAAGGACTGACGTATTATGCTCGCAATAGCAAATGTTGTTAATGACCTACTTATTTTGGGCAAAGGAAGAGATATCATGGAATTCTTCGCCAAGATCTCCCAAAGATTCAAGGTCTGTCGATTCGTTTCTGGACGAATTCACATCTTCAACCAAATTTCCATCCAGCAGTCAGAGGACTTCTCCATAAATACCAACAAGGGGGAGTATTTGGAAAATATGTTGCCTCGAGAATTGAGCCGATCTCGAAGAAAGCAATTTGGGGATGATTGCAGTCGCCGAGAAGTTACTGCGTTTCTCGGATTGGCCTGTTACTGAAACTTCCTTGGACGTGGTGTATTTCCCAGGCAGCATTCGCAGCAAGTTAAATTCAACAATGCGTTGAAAAAATCAAAGTATCAGATATCATCAAAGGCAATAAAGTCCTTCGGGAAATAAGGCGTTGGAGCCAGTCGTTCGATACATTAGTCCAACAAAATATCAAAATATCCAGTCTACCTAGGATTTTCTGATGCAATTCACGGGTCATCTGCATATGGTCAAACAGGAATCTTATCTGGAATTTGAATGCCACCTGGGGGAGGAGTGCAGATGATGTATCATGTAATTGACTGGGTAAGCAACTAACAGTCGCGTGATGCATTTTACTCAATTCGTACAGAGATGCTCGCCGCTGCTACCGCTTCTGATGGGGATAACTGTTTGCCGATTGTCTTCAAATAGTTTATGGATCTTTAATCAAGCTTCCTTTTGTCTTAACATTTGACTCATTTAGGCTATATTCGACCATTACGACTTTAGATGAAGGCTCAGACTACCGACTTCGCCCAACAGTTGGGAGAGTAAGGGAATCATTTGAAAGAAAGGGGATTTCCGCAATGCAGTGGATTGCAGGTAGATTCAATCAGGGCAGACGCACTAACGAAGCGAAATCTTATAAAGTATCAGATGATCAACAACAAAATGAAGTCGAAAAGAATCCAACCCGATGTATTGGAAGGAATGAAGAGATGCCCCTCAGGAAACTAAGAACGCCCAAGGGCAGTTCACTTTAACTCGGAGCGCTCTGAATATAATTTACTTTTCTTCTTACGTTCTCTTTGGGCTCTTTTGCTCGGCTCGTTATGCTTCCTAATCCTCTTCCTATTTCTCTTCCCTTTTTCCTGTTCCAAGACCTCACGAATTTTCATCACCCCTGCAAATTGAAAACCATCACAGACGCTGGGTTCAAATGTGTTTCCATCAAGCAGAGGCGGATGGGTCTCTATGGAATCGAGAAATAAGTTACGAAACAATCTATTACGACTGCGTGATTAACATCTTCACTGTATTCGTTCAAGCCGAAAAGTTGGATTATGAAAAGGCCCCTCTATCTCCTCCTCAACCACGAGATATGTTCTTCGTCACCCAACTTTACTTTCTGGAGCCTGTAGTTTCCAATTGTTCTCTCAAGCCACCGAGGCGACGCTCCAAGACTTATATCGTCAATATAGGCGCGGTTCAGCTGCTAAAGGACCTGCTTTGATTTTGAAAAGGTTTACAAGGGTCACGCGTACGCATTCGCCGCTCTCGCTTTGGCAGAATAAGTTTTCTGCGGTAACAAGAAGCTCCCTGAACCTCGTTGACGTTCCACAGTTCCTAGGTCCTGCGAAGCTATAGAAGTTGTCTGGATTGTCTACGAACCATGGCAAAAGTTTCTCCAAAATGTTTGCTCTTGTAAACTCATCAAAGCTTAGAGTCACAGGCAGGCCCGGTTGGTCGCCCTCGACATCTGAAGTTATTGGGCTGCTAGAAAACATCTCATTCAGTTCGCACTATCGAATTCTCATGACATCAAGTGTGTGAAATTTCATCGACCAAGACGGCTCAGCACCTCCTTCTCTTTCGTACACATAGAATCTTCTTAATAACCACCCGTGTCGATGATCGGATTAATCCAACATACGTTTCACTTGGTACTGATTTACGTCAACCTCAATTCCTTAATGCAAGGCATCTTGGTCATCAATAAATCTAAGGCTTGCTATCTCAGAGTTGTCGATCGCCCTTCCAGTTCTTTCCTGGAGCCACTTGATGAGAGATTGGGACGCCTGACAGCTCAAGACGATGGCGCGAGAAAATTAATCTCACGGCAGACGTGTAGTGCCGCGTGAATGTTCTACAACTATTGCTCTGTCATGATGCTTTGCCCATAGCAGTTGTCGTAAGTGAGACCCTACTTTAATGCCTATCCGCCTCGTAACTTTCACTTCCGAGCGTTTCATGCATATCGAAAGGGGTACTAGGCCCGAGGGTATTATGTTTTGGCTCCAAGAAAGCGATACGACAGTTAACTATGCTCTCAGATGAGTTACAAGCGGGGGAGGAATTTGCCGTCGTCTATGAGCACTGATTTGATGTACTTATATAAGTAAGGGTCGTCAAAATTAATCACTGACGTGTGAAGTGGTGGAGTTATGACCAACTGGGTGTAACTATTGCCTCTTTTCAAGAGGAAACGGCAACATCCAAAAATTTGCCCGTTTATGAATGGCGTTGGTGGGGGGTGTGGTTGGTGCAAGTGCTGGGTGCGATAAGTTGCCACTCAGTGCGCCAAATTTCATTTGAACTACAGTTGAGCGCCGCCGTCGCTGTCCTGCGTATCTAAGATACTGTAATGGTCGAATTCATGGATATTTATAGCCGGCACCAGTAAACCGATTGCGGTTGTCTGGAAAACCATGGGATAGACCGGATATATCTTCCAAGAGTAAAACACCCAAACATTTTCCCCCCAGTAAACCGATGAACAGTACCGGGGGCGGAGCAAGCCGACCTGGTAGACTTACGTGCCCAGTGACCTTCCCTTCCTTCCTGACATCCCCTCGCTGCGTGCGATCAGACGCGACATCTCTGGTCCTTCCCGTTCGCCTACAGCCCTGTTTACCATAACTATAACATGAATTCAATTCGACCATTTGGAAGAGAATGAAAAAGGATGATAATTTTCAGGATAACCTCTTCGATATACTGTACATTACTCTGCATATCACAGATCTTGCGACGTACAACGATGCCGTTCGCGTCTACCAAATATGGTCGATCTCCTGCCTGCCTTCATGAATCCTCCCCTTTAGTGTAAGTTTGCCAAGCAAAACACCTCCGCCAAAGAAGCTACCAGAAGGAGTCAATGCCGCAGTACAAGAAGAGATACCCTCGGAGACCAACCGAGGCAAGCTTACGGGCTTCTATGGGCCTTTCCGGCGCAAAGGAATGGGTCTATTTTGCTCCGTGCCCGGGCCTCAAGACCAGCATTCACGCTCGTTAATTCTCATTGTAGCTGCAGTACTACCTTCAAGTCCCGCTTTTCGCCCGGACACGCCGTGCCCACGAAAAAAATGCCCTGAGGTCCTCCACTGCTACGGTGATAATCCCATACAATGCCTTCATGGCGGGCACCGAACTCGACGACACGACTGTCAACTTGTCCTCCTCGCCCAAGACCTGCCGAGGGCAGCCCGCCACCGGCCATCGAGCAGTGATAAGGGCTTTGATGTGCACAAATTCGCACACGAAAAAATTAGATGAGGACCATAATTGTATACAGTATTGGAACTGGGAAGATATTTTTACAGTTTTTGAATTTGCAAGATATTTTTAATTTGGGTGAGTGTGGCAAATTCATCGGTTGATTTTTTATTTTAGGACACGCTGTCATAGTGGATGTCAGTACAGTTCTAGGTTGTGGGTGATACTACGAGTGACTCTGAAAGGTCTATATAATGGCCACATCAATTCCCACCCCTGGCCGATGGGTGGCTGGCATGGGTATGGCACCTAGATATTTACCTTGAGGAAATATCTTCTAATGGTCTCTCTGGTTCACACGATTCCCGTGAATGCGTTTTATGGTATTAGTATGTTTGATTGAGACTTTAGGATTAGCCGAAAGTCTATATAAGCTGAGTAAAGTGCTTCCTCCTTGAGAGGTCAAGCAAGTTGGCAGACAACTTCAGGTCAAGCTCCGAGTAGTAGGAAGTTGAGAGTCAACTTCAGACCCTAGAAAACTTTTTCCTAAGCTGGTCGCAGAGCATCAGTGGTAGACCCTGCCCCTTTTATACTTGCTTGTAGCCCTCTCAACTCTCTCCCATATACACTCCTTTTTATTTGTTCAACTATACCACGGTAGCACTTTTGTCGCTCGCAACACCTCCGTCTTGGGGTAGTTGGTTCTAAGTATCTCTTCTCCCGACGATTTACCCCTATCATTTGGTACTCTTGTGGAGGGGGTTGCACCCGAGGTATTCGAGTTGAGCAGTCTTAGGGAACCATTCGAGGGGATTTCTTTTCTGTAATCATGGATCTCAACGCTGCTCGTATAACGTTCACAGGGGGCAAGAATGAAGACGTTGAGGAGTTTCTCTATACATATGTCAACGTTGTGATGCGTGAGAAGAGCGATGAAGAGAAGGCCGAAAGTATCTTCGCCTATCTTCATGGTGACGCAAAGCACAAATATAAGGCCAAGTTTATCAACGGGTGGTCTCTTAACGGGAATGGGCGTAACTTCGGTGAGGTATGTGAGTGGCTTGTGAAAGAATATGCTAAGGAGGTAGAACCAGATGAGATGATTCGTACCGCCATAGAGGCCCGGCTCAACTTCGACGATTTGTTAAGCTCATTGGTATACTTGTGTGATCTCTATGAAAAGGCTGGGTTCAACGCCCAAGCCAAGTACGGAATGCTGCGTAAGGCGGCGATGGGGGATAAGCGGCTCTCCGATTTCCTCCTCATCAAGGGCCCTCACACTTTTAATGAACTGAAGGGTACCATAGTAGAATTTGTCAAAAATTCGGAGACGTTTCAGTCACTAAGTGAAATCCGAGGGAAACCCGTACATCTATGCCGATCGTGCATCCTGAAAAGAATTATCAAAGGCCAGCGACTAGCGCAGCAGCATTGGAATCAGTCAGGAGCGATGTCAAAAACTTGGAAGAAAGGTTGGAAACCCGATTCGATAATCGACTTGACATGATAACCTCGCAGTTGGAAAGCCTTACTCTTACCATTAAGAAGAACCAGTCTGGGGCCCCCAAGGCCGCAGAAGTCTGTTCCTACTGTCACAAGCCTGGACACTTTGCAAATAGGTGTCCTGATAATCCACATAGAAACACTCGTTGTGGAAAGTGCGGTCGTATGGGCATCATGAAAGTAACTGCTGGTCTAAAGACAACAGAAAGCAAATTTATCGGACGCAGGAGCGAGTCAGGACCAGAGATGAAAATCTTACAAAACAGAAGGATCAAAGTTGACGGATGCCGGTAACGTATCCATCGCTGAAGAAATCAGTCAAGTTAATGTGACAAAAAGGGATGGGGAAGGGAACGTTTTCGAAAAAACCTAGGCTAGATTATGGAATGCTAGCATATCCCAGCACCTGTACCTCCTCGAACCAAGAGGCTGATCAAGTTGTTCCAGGGTGGGAACTTCGGCCAAGAAGACGAGAAAGAGTAAGAAATTTAAGAGTATCCCGAAGGACGTACTAGAATATGTGAAGAAGTACAATTTGGTGGCTGAGCTTGCATCGCCCCAACTGGGATAACGTTTGGTCAACTTTTGAGGGGCGACGCAGAGGAGCGAGAAAGAACTCAAAAAAATTATCAGGTCTAATAAGTCCGCTAAGGGTAAGAAACTGTTTCTTCAATCGGCCTCGACAGCACCAAGACGTCTTAAACTAGTACCAGTCAAAGTATTGGGAATGCAAACCCAAGCTCTTTTCGATTCGGGCGCTGTTCCAAACCTTATTCAGAAACTTTGGTGACAGATTAGGTCTTGAAATTATTCCAACTACTCGAAGAATAACTGTGGCGGATGGAACCGTCTCAAAATGCATGGGCACTGTTACAAGGTTTCCGTGTTCTTTGGGGACTCTAAAGTTGATGTAGACTTTCTTGTCATGCCGATCTCCCTTTCGATGCAATCATTGGCTGCCTACCATGGAAAGACTAGGGACCTGCATTGACTTGGGCAACCAAATCGTTTCAGTTAATGTTGACGGCAGAAACGTGAAGATGCCCCTGGATTTCGACAAAAGCACACATCCGGAAGATTAAAGACGGACAGTGAAGATTTCACTTCTAGCTATGACAGCGAAGATTCCGAACCAACTAACACTTTCGGAAGTGAGAAAGGTACGCTCGGGGGACAATGAACATGACATGGGACGATTATGATTCTGGGTTTGAAACAGATGAAGAATGGAATTCTAGGGTAGGTTGACACCTGAATGTGTTTCTTTTTGCGATAATATCGAATCAAAGGACGGAATTCGGCATGAAAGAAGATTACAATTGCAGGAAAACAGGAATATATCGAATTCCATATCTGAAGATGTGAGCACGCCGGAAGAGGTCCTTCAAAATTTGGAGGGAGAGGATCAAGAAAAGGACCAGCGCCAAATTGGAGAAATTCAAGAAAAAGTACAGCACCTTCCAGCCCCCGCCTCAATGAAATATCCGACATGTTAACATCTTCCGAAGTAATTGCATGGAGCGTTCAGATTTAAGACAAGCAAGTGTACCGGTCACTCACTCATTTGAACTTACCGATACTCAACCAATTTACCACAGGCCTAGACGTCAACCGCCAAAATATGACCAATTTATCTCAGAGAATGTTACAAGTATGCTGGAAAATGATATCATTCGGCCAGTTTCATCCCCATGGTCATTTCCAGTTGTGGTCGCACCAAAGAAGGATGGAAAGCTGCGTTTTTGCGTCGATTACCGACAACTGAACCAGAGAATGATACCCGATCGATTTCCGATTCCGAATATGGAGGAAATCCTCGAGGACTTGAAGGACGGGAGATACTTCACCTCAATTGATCTTTACACTGGTTATTGGCAGATTCCATTGGATGAAAAATGCAAGGAAAAAACAACTTTTACCAGCAAAGCCGGTACATTCAGGTTCGAAGTGATGCCTTTTGGTCTCATGAATGCCCCAGCTACATTCCAAAGAATGATGAACGAGGTTTTGAAAGGACTTCCATTTGCAAGAGTTTATATCGATGATGTGTGATATTCTCAAAAACCTTGGATCAGCACATATCGCATGTCAAGACTGTGGAGGATAGCTGCGTACAGCCTGAAAATTAAGTTAAGCAAATGCTTCTTTGCGAAAACGTCTATCCAATTACTCGGTCATATCGTCGATCAAGAGGGAATTAAAGTGGATCCAGAGAAAACGAAAAAAATCAAGTTGGCACCAAGGCCCGCTTCAAAGACGGAGGTTCGAAGCTTCTTAGGACTGGCCTCATATTACAGGAGATTTATCAAAGATTTCGCCAAGACTGCAGCACCGTTACATGCCAGCACAACAAAGAACGGAAAATTTTTATGGAACAAGGAAATGCAAACCGCATTTGAAGAGCTTAAAGATAAGCTATGTGTCCCCCCAGTGCTCATGTATCCAGATTTCAAGAGACCATTTGTTGTGGAGACAGATGCCTCAGAACGGTCTTTGGGTGCCGTTTTGTCCCAAAAAGATGAAAACGGAAGACTACACCCGGTTCAATTCGCAAGTCGCACTCTGAATGATGCGGAAAGAGATACTCAGTCTGCGAAAAGAAGCGCTAGCTGTTGTCTTCGCACTGAAAAAGTTTCGCGTTACCTTTTATCACTCGAGAAATTTGTCTTGATAACTGATCACCAGGCACTTAAGACAGCATTCCAAAAGAAAGATGTACATCACCGCTTGGCCCGATGGCTCGACATTTTCGCAGAATATCGGTTTGAAATTGTGTATAGGCCCGGACGCAATAATCAGCCTGCCGATACCTATCCCGCTTGAGGGATCCACTGATTCCAAATGAAAAAGCTTCCGAGAACATCGTCGGAGTTGCCGAGGTGCAAGTGCCGAACAATAACGAGTACGAAGCTAATATTCACGGACTAATTAAATTCCTGGATGGACTAGAAATGAGAAAGGTTGATATTGAACACAGAAATTGGGTACGCAGGAATCAAAAGGCTTTTACACTATGGAATGGGAAACTCTTCCGACACACGAAAGCCGGTCCTCGACTAGTGGCCCCTTTGAAAGAAAGAATGAAGATCTTGAGGACTTTTCATGATGAGTTAGGGCATTGGGATCTCGAAACAACCAAGAAATTCGTTACTGAGAGATTCTGGTGGCCCAGTATCCATAAGGACGTCTATAACTTCGTGAAAAGCTGCGACAACTGTCAAAAATTCACGCCAATACGAAAGTATAAGACAACTCTAGGCTTTCCAGTTTCCGGTCTCTTTGAAACCTTCTCAATTGACTTTGCCGGCCCATTCAAGGAAACCTCTTCCGGAAACAAATACTCCTTATAGGGGTGGAACATCTTACTGGATGGCCAATAGCAGTTGCAGTTGAGGAGGCCAATGCTGAAGTGGTCCTGAGATTCATCGAAAAAGAAATAATTGAACCGTTTGGTCTTCCAAAAAGGATCATCTCGATAACGCCTTTGTTTTACTGCAACTTCACTGCTTCGTTTCTTGGAAGAGAAAAGGTTCAGCTAAAGACAGTTCTCGCATACGCTCCTATGTCAAACGGGAAAGCGGAGAGGATGGTTGGAACCATCAAACGAGCAATATCGAAAACTATGTCGAGAATGAAATCCAGTGGGAAGATGCCTTACCAAAAGTGTTATACGGCTATCGTCGAAGAAGAGGAAGAAGTGGACGGTCACCGTTTGAGCTAATGTACGGAAGAGCTCCTAGAATGTTACAGAGAGATATGGAAACAAATATTATCGATGAAGAGAGTAGAGAGGTCGAACTACTGGCCACCGAAAGCTGGAGATCACACCGCGCGCTAACACAGACAAGAAATAAGGATGAAGAGCCTCCAGTCCAAACTTTCTCAGTCGGCTCTAAAGTACTTGTAGCACACGGAAAAGCAATGCAACAGGCTGTGAAGTGGCCGGCTTTCCAAACAAAGTACTCGAACCCTTGCATCGTCACGGAGGAAAGACACCCGCATTATAAGCTCTGTTCAAGCTCAGGGAAGAGATCAAGGAGGGCAATCCATGCACGTCGTCTGGTCCCTTACCATCAGAGGCCTGAAGAATTCCTTCTCACACAGGACTATGCGCAACCACGGGCATACTCATCTTTAACTATAGAATGATTCCTATGGGAGGAAAAAGGGCCTGGGAATGGATCATCTCGATTACGCGTGACTACTACGAACTCCACGTAATCATCCATTTCTACATTAATATATGCCTATGTTTTCGTACGTTGAACGGACCATTGCTACCTCAAGAAGATTTCCGACTATTGATCAGAGTTCTATTCTCATTCCAAAACGGAAGGTTCACGGAAGCAGGTCCAGAGTTTGTGGAAGTCATATATCATTACTCTATAGGAGGTATGGAATGGTAGCTATCGGAGACTTGTCGCAAACATATCTGAACATTATCCGTCCAGTTTACGTATTTCTCAAGAACAACCAAGATGTGCGACTGAGAGGTTACAGCTTGCCCCCTGATATGGAATATCGACTGGTCCCATATCCTCTATGGGAACCTTACGTTGCTCCGCTCAGAAAACAACCTCAGCCGAAGACCAGGATCCTCCCGAGGCCGTGATGATGATACGAGCTGGACCATCAAGTGATCGGGGCGGATCATCGAAGAGGGCAAGGCGTCGGGAGCAGCGAGGAAGATCGCCAAGAAGATCGCCTCAAACACCGCCTAGTCTCCCAGGGGAAACTATGCATCCTTAATTATTGGACGGCTACCAATTAGACGTTGGCTTCGCGAAATGACAGAGGACCCTCGAGAAGCAGAAGTAATTTCCTTTTTTGCATTAGTATTTGCATGTGCTTCCAGACCATTCACGGGGCGCACCTTACTCGTGAGGACTCAGTCCTTATGTTGCGAGTTTTTTTCTCCTTCAGATACCCGTTTCTGGACCCGTTGCCAGAAAAGTTTGCATACTACGTTTACTACCTCACATTTGGAAGGTTTGGAGAAGTGAAACGGGAGGAGCTCATTAGAGAACACTATGAAACCATACGCCGAATCTACGAAACTCTTGACCAAGGAGATGAGCCGGTCATCGCACGGTACACACTCTCTCATCATATTGGAAATGAGCTACTACCATATCCTTATAGTGAACCCTATACTCTCCCTGATGAATGGATAGAACTCCCACAAGAACAACAAGAGCAGTGACGAGCCGGGACGTTCGTCTTGAGCGGGAGGGCGTGATGTGCGCAAATTCGCACACGAAAAAATTTAGATGAGGACCATAATTGTATACAGTATTGGAACTGGGAAGATATTTTTACAGTTTTTGAATTTGCAAGATATTTTTAATTTGGGTGAGTGTGGCAAATTCATCGGTTGATTTTTTATTTTAGGACACGCTGTCATAGTGGATGTCAGTACAGTTCTAGGTTGTGGGTGATACTACGAGTGACTCTGAAAGGTCTATATAATGGCCACATCAATTCCCACCCCTGGCCGATGGGTGGCTGGCATGGGTATGGCACCTAGATATTTACCTTGAGGAAATATCTTCTAATGGTCTCTCTGGTTCACACGATTCCCGTGAATGCATTTTATGGTTATTAGTCTGTTTGTTTGAAGACTTTTAGGATAGCCAAAAAGTCTATATAAGCTGAGTAAAGTGCTTCCTCCTTGAGAGGTCAAGCAAGTTGGCAGACAACTTCAGGTCAAGCTCCGAGTAGTAGGAAGTTGAGAGTCAACTTCAGACCCTAGAAAACTTTTTCCTAAGCTGGTCGCAGAGCATCAGTGGTAGACCCTGCCCCTTTTATACTTGCTTGTAGCCCTCTCAACTCTCTCCCATATACACTCCTTTTTATTTGTTCAACTATACCACGGTAGCACTTTTGTCGCTCGCAACACCTCCGTCTTGGGGTAGTTGGTTCTAAGTATCTCTTCTCCCGACGATTTACCCCTATCAGGCTTCACCGCACAAGGCTGGATATCCAGGCAATGGGTAGCAACAGAGGAACGGATTTTTTTCACGTCACGTTCGTCAATCCTCTTGCGCCCTTTAATAAGAAAGTACGTACTTTCAACCCACTCGCCTCCCTCCACGCAGCCATTTCCGCCAATCGCAGAAGGTATGAAACCCTGCGCGCGACGGCTGCTAGGGGAAGGCTTGTGCCTATCCCAATATCCGCTCTTGAGGCTGCCATCTAGAAGCGTACGCGGTGCTTACCGATGTCCCGCGGAACGTGGCCGTTCGTGCGATGGAGACCTTTGGAAAGGTTAGGGCGGTGCTTACCCAAAGGCACGCTGACGCGGCCGTCATGTCTTACGCGGCATGTCTGCTCGCTGGCATTGGGCAGGTCCTGTAAGGAATTTTCTTTAGTGTTACCCATTAGCTACAACTTATCCAGCAAAAAGCACCAGCAGCGAGGATACAACCGACCACATCTTCTATACATTAAAATAACCCAAAAATCCTCTCCTCCTGTACACTGAGATTAGTCGGGATGGAAACCCAAAATAGTAACAAATTGGAAGGTAATCGAGATCGAAACAAAAATGAAACTTGAGAATGTGAATATCGCCCAACTAGTCCCAAAAAATACATTAAGCGACACGTTTCGGACCAGAACTACAAATTTGGCTGGTTTGTCGGATGATAGTCCGGAATTCCAGCATGATGTAAACATTCTAAGCGAAAAGCGGCCTCGGGAGCGGCGTCTGTACAGAATTGCAAATATTCCTGAGAACATGCCAAAATATGTCGACGGTCTTCCGATCGTACAACGAGTGGGAAACGCACATCTGTAGTTCTGCAGAAGTGTCCATATAGTGTCTATGGCTCAAGAGGCCACCGGCGGGCTTGCCTCCCACACATTTGTGGTGCAACGGCTGACCACCAAGAAAACCAGCGACTAACAGCGGCCAAACTGATCTGCAAACACTGAGGGGTGTCCAACTACCTGCTCTGGAAGTAGCTTGAGCCGCGGCAAACCGTAGCACCTGTGGTGGTAGAGACTTGTACGGCCAAGACGACACTGGATGCCACTCGGGGCGTGCCGTAACTCCCAACTGTCCAGCAAAGACCTACTTTCGTAGAATGGATTGCGTACGGCCCGCCTCAGAGCCGCCGACTGGCCTTGGCGGCCCGGATCACGCCTTAAGCCGACTCCTTGAGGGACGTAAAGTGTTCCCGTCGATACCTTGTAGCAGCGGTGAAAACTTAACGCACCACACGAACCCCAGCAGGGATCGCCGACACGAAGCTACCCGCGGTGTGTTGCTCGCTCCACTAATACCCAGCGGGTAATCCTAAGCACAAAACCTCGGCACATACTGCCACCGGCGGCGGTCGCAACCTGCCGCGATGGAACAAACACTAGTCGCCAACGGAAGACGAAAGGATTAGGGATCAAGGGGTACCAAGGACTTCCGCGCTCCGCGATGAGCGCTTATAGAAGGGAAGACTCGATCGATAGAGTCGCAACTATAAGGGTCGGGAGACCGTGTAGGTCCAAGGTAGTTTTACACTCAAGGGGAGAAAGATGGAATATTGGACCTTGTGTATACAGAGCCTCCTCTTGCCTGCCACCGGCTCATGTGAGCCGGCTGCAAGGATCCAATATGGATCCAGATCTAATATATCATAAGCTACCCTAAATAGGTATAACCGTTGCAATGGATCGCGCACGCATACCATACACTGTAGAAATACCCACAGTAGGGGTTACCTTACACTTTTACCCCCTAATGGCGTTGCTTGAGGGTAGGTCGTCATCAATGCACTACAACAGGACCACCGTCTGGATCGGACGTGCACCAAACCGAAGACATCGAATCTTGATGTCTTTCGCAAACTAAATCTCGAAACTACAAACGTCTACAAAAGAAGTTCGAAAACTGCCTTCGTAACCACCCCCGCCCAGTGTTTATTTCGCACAACAAGGAAAAATTTGCCTGAATAGTCTCTTCGCAGAAGTAGTCAAAGAGTTCCTCGCTCACTTCAGCGACCCTTATCTTCCGAGGCCACTCAGCATATCAGGCCTACGAGTTTATCTCTCTGCAATTCCATTCCTATTAGTTCAAGAGAAGTTCCGCATTCCAGAGTGGTTTGAAAAGGATTTGATTTCCTTTTTTGCTGATTTGAAGCGCCGTGATGCAAGTCAGCGGCAAACGGATTATCAAGAGTTCAAGAAGGAAACAAAGCACTTTCTTTTTCTGTTCTTCGCGTAATAGTGATGTTTTAAGTTTAATAACCGATCAAAAATCTCCTTCGCACACCTCTACATGCTATGACGTGGAAACTCATCTGTAGATAAAAAAAACCTCGTGTATCAAATTGTGGCATCTGCTTTGGAGAGGATATGCCCTCGCCGTTCTGTTTTAGAAGACTAAAACCGATCAACGTGAAGATCGCCTGCAAGACCCGAGGCACGTGTACGCCAACCCGACTATGCCAGGGGTTTGTACGATCTTGAGCATGTAAATTTACTTCGCCAGCACTTGTATCGACCTTAAAAAAGAAGGTTTATTTACGGGAGGCCATCAGCAGGACAGATTTCTAAACTAGTTTCAATCTTTATTACAAACGTCTATGGTCTGAGGGCGTCTTAGTGCTATTGGTGCTCCTACATCTTCGTTATTGTGAAGCAACTCTCTTCGCAAACAATCTAGCACGTCTGTTTACAGTGGAAGTGTTGGGGAGCCTAAGTCGTGGCTATTTGCTTGCGGTGCGGTTGGACGTTGAGTGACGTTCAAGATCAACTTTGGTATGAAGCTGCCGGTGATTGTTATCTTGCGCGAACTGCAGCGGCGTTCGCGCTTTCGTCGGCAGAGTTTGCGAGCTTACCCCCTCACTTCTCATTGGATGATGACGAAATCTGCAGGGGTTTGAGGAATTTTTTCCCGGGTCTGGGAACGCTCACATCTTCGAGAGTTGTTATGCTATGCTAGCACAGCATACAGCTCTCGAAGATGCTAACTGCTTCACTCGTGTTTCATGTACCATTACTACGATGTACACTGCCAGTCGGTCACTCGCTCTAGTAATGATTCATATTTCGTGATAACAGTGTGTTTTAGAGTCCTAAATAACAAGCTCATAACAGGTTTGATGTCACCATCTTCTCGATTAAAGCCGCCCGGTATACCTCGTCACATCGACATTCTGTGCCAAATTCGAAAATTATTAGAGGCGCTAGACGTCTTTCCCAACAATTGTCGAAGGAGTGCAGTCAATCGTGGACAGAAGAGCTGTTCCGGGCCCATTTCAAAACTTGAGATGGATCATGCGATGGAAGAACTGATTGATAGAATAGAGAGTACCAATAAGAATCGAAATCAAAAACTTTTCGCTTCTATTGACCACACTGCACAAAAGAGTTACGTGAAGAAGGCTACGATAATTCAACTTCTATCTCGCAACAAAGTCGAGGGAGAAAATTAATATGTGATGGATGTTTCGGCTCGACGCTTGCCTAAAGACTATAAACTGCCGAATTTCACTTTGCAGATTGGCTTCTTTCTGTGAATGGATGGGAATCAGCATTACGGTATCCCACCTCTTCGCCTCGTCTCTTTGTCGACTTCTCACTACCGCATATAAGAAAATATTCTCCGAATGAAGGCTTGTCATGCGGAACTACGAGGAATGCTTGGACCCAGTAGGCACTACCGTCCTCTAGAAGAATGAAATGAGGGCTATGTGGGCTCGAGTGATCGATTTATCAATGGCGGAACTCATAACCTGAATGGCCGGAGAAGGGGCCGCGCTCACTTGCACGTAACAACACTTGCAAGACTTTCGGAAACAGGGTTCATTGTGGGTCGTGAGCGAAATAGTTTCTTTCTAATTGTTATAATTCCTCTCTAAAGATTTGATGCGCAACCCTATGTAGAGTGACTACCTACCGCTTGATAACGGCTATGTTTAAACTCAGAAATTCCCACAGCATAACACTTTTTAGAAGCAGCGGAAGCTCGGAATAGGTTGGTGTTGGCGGTAGTAATTGTTGTAGCAATAGAAGGCCGTGAGTGTCCGCAGTTGTAGGCAGCAGGCGCTACCCGAGTCTGATGGAAAATGGCATTAGCGGGTGTTTGTGGCAGAAGTTAGACGTAGAGGTCAATTCGTGCCGGCTGAGGCTAGTGTTGTACTAGACTTGACCTTGGCAATGGTAGGGTGGAAGAGGCGAAAGAGATTCGTCACCCACAATAGGCGCGAGTTTTCGGAAGAGAGGTTTACACACTCCGCGCCTAATCAACAGACGCCCGCGCCCGCCGCCGCTGTTGACGGTTAATGCGGGCGGGCTTTGGTCGGCAGCCATTTGAATCTACATACTCACACAGCACATATGGTTATGGCTGGTCATATACTGGCAGCAGTGGTCAGCGTCATCCGTCAGTTTGGGTCGGTATCGGTCGGCCGCCACTGATAGTGGAAGCGGTGGAGAATGGCGGTGGGGAATGAAGGTGGGGAGTGGTGGTTGGAAATTTTGGTGGGAATAGGTGCCGCAATATCCAGTGGTCCGCGGTGTTTTTCGGGCAGTGATCGTTGGCGGTAATGCTGTGGCGAGGATGCTGTTGTCCATTGGTGCTTATTGGCATTGATAGGGGTCTACGGTGATCGTATTAACTGCCGGGAGTGCCCAACAGCTGTGCGTGTAGGCTTCGGTGATGCCTATTGACGAGATTCACAGGAACTGGGAGACAGGAGGGACCCGGGGGAGCCGGCGGCGGTGTGGCGACGGTGGAAATTCACTACTGTGGCGGTGATGTGTGTCGGTGGCAGTGTAATGACGGGGCGTGGGTGGTGGTGGCAGTGTTTTAGAGGGGAGCGGGCGGCGGCGAAATGTGTTGGCAGGAAGTGGGCGGCAGTGGCACTGTGAGTTCGCACCGTAAGGTAGTGACGATGGTTTTAATAAGCGGCGGCGGCAGTGGGTAGTCGTATTGTGAGTCGTTGACTGTGTGTTGAGGGTTCAGGTCTATGCTGTGAAGCTACCCCAGCCCCCTATCATACCAAGCGCTCTAACAGAAGCAGTCAAATGTACTCAGGTAGACCCCCGAATCAGCCAATCAATCGAAGTTTGTTCATGACGATAGTCATCCGACAAATTCCGGTCACAACACAATAAACTGATCTTGATGGTGTATCGATTCGCTGGAAATATCTCAGGTCTTTAAACTTTCCAGATGATTCCAAAATTCTGGCCCACCCTAAACCAAAACGTCGGAGACCCCCATGAAATTCTCTTTTTACATACAGCCTCTCACATAATGCGACATAGATACAATAAAAGCATCAAAACATTAACTGTGGCAATCATATAAGTCGGCTACTTACCTTGCATTAAAGCCAGGCATTTGCGATTTCCTTCGCGACAGTTCACTTTTCTGCTTCTTCGTCCTCCCGGACATCACTCTTCAGCATTCATTTTCCCTTACTTCTTCTTTCCCCGTTCCCCAAAGTCCTTCTGCTTCATCTAGAATACAGTGCAACGATGTTAATGCAGACTCTTAGACCCAAGACACAACAATTCATGCCAGCTGTGGTTAACGGAACATATCTTGAAACACATTCAATTCTAAACAACTAGACATCAACGGATTCAATTTTTCCACTCTGAAGGACGATCTCCACTCTAAGATGGAGCAAAAGAAACAAGCTCCGCTGAAATGCTGCGTTGTTGTCCCATCTTCCGATCTGCAGTTTTTCCAAATACCCACCGAAAAGGAGTACGTTCACCATCTTTTTATTTTCAGTCCTATTCTTCATCCAGCTATTAGTAACTTCGGGTATGGGTCAACCTGGTCTTCGTTTCGTAAGCATACGACCGCTAGTTGCGGCTTTTGGAGCGAAAGGCCGCCAAAATGAAGAGGAAGATGAGCACTTATCAATAGCGCCATAAAATTGTCAGATCCAAAAACGTCCAGTTTTGAATGATACCAGCGGGAACCGCCGTAGCGAATGTAATAACTCACCTTTTTGATGGGCGGAGATAGAGAGTTTCCGTAGATACCGAAGGATAATACCCCATGTATGTTTAAAGGAGCCATATTATATGTCGAATACCTCTAAATGGGTCTAAGTCAGGCTACACCGATTTCTGATGAGAAGTGGCCACCTACATTGAGAGACTTGCTTGCTATAGCAACGTTACGTGCATTAGAATCACAACGTGGAAGGGTCCTAGTTCTCGGAGGAGCTCCTCCAGGCTGCATGCCAATCCTGTAGAAAGGGACTTACGGAAAATACCACAAAATATGGTCAAATGGGTGAGCAATTTACCTTTAGGTATTGAAAAGAATACATGTGGCGGTTTCGATGGCTAAGAAAATGTTAGTATTGGGGCTAAAAGTGCTTCTCATTTTGAACTCACTGCTCGTCTCTGAACAGCTATTTTTACCAGGTTGTCCCACTGCTCTGCGGTAATGTATGAAAATGTTCCGTGTGTCCTAATAACCTTGTTTACCGCATCAATTGTCCCAATTAGGAAGCGCCAACTAACATTATCAAAACTAAACCTATCGGTCATAAAATTGCTCCGTGGAGTCCGCCACTCATTCTATCTGTTTCAGTAGACTAGAGATACTACAATTGTAGGTCCTAATGTACTACATAAAGGTTTCCTCCAATGGATAATAATACTCGGAAAAG
Source organism: Kappaphycus alvarezii (assembly GCA_002205965.3). Taxonomy (NCBI): domain Eukaryota; phylum Rhodophyta; class Florideophyceae; order Gigartinales; family Solieriaceae; genus Kappaphycus; species Kappaphycus alvarezii. Next base: position 379,078 of record NADL03000070.1, read on the forward strand.
TTAGTCAAAACAAAGATCGGCGTCGTCCCGGAAACGAAGCCAATTGATAATTTTCTCTGTAGCGAATAAATCATAATCAAACAGGCGGACAATTAGTACTGGATATTAAAAATTTCATGAGCTCTGTAGCTGCAAAAGTTACCGGAAATTTCACCCTTTGTCCTGGCAGTAAAATAACCCAAACGTTCCTCCTTGTAACTGCAACTTCTCAGGTTTGAAATCGACGTTCCTAAATGCGCAGATATTCCCTTCTTGGCACCTAATTCGCTGAAAATATAGACTGTACCACCATAGGTCTCACAGAACCGAGCTAAATGGCTACTATAGATTCTTAACGAAACATATTGATTTGAAGTGAAAAAATTGTGCTTTTTCTGAAAATACCAGAGTATGAAAGGGTCTCAATCATGAAGTTACGATTTAGCACTCTACTTATGCACAAAATTTGTAAGGCAGTAGTATAGATCCTGAACTGCATAATTTAAATGAATTGAGTTTGTTAAATCTTGTTACACACCAATAATTTTCGTAAATACCCAATTCATTGGGACCTGAATATCACCCAAGAATATTTTATCACTACGAAAATCAGCCAAGGCGCTTGTAAAGGCGTGAAAAGATTACGATAGAGAAAAAAAGCAATATCATCGACTCAATAAAATATAAGTACATATACTGTGATTTACCACTTTATTCCTGTAAATAATTTCCTTTTATAACAAAATGTAAATATGGTAGAGAAGTTTCAGTTTTAAAAAGTAGTAAATAGCCAATTTCTAACTGTAAAAAGGAAGAAGAAGATATCAAGCAAGGAAATTTATGATGTTAATTAAAAACGTTGAATCATTCTAGAACTTCCTGTGAATAACTCAAAAAGCTATTATACTAAAAAACGTAAAATTGGGAGACTATAACCAGTTTCTTTTTTGTACTAACGCGTTATTTAGAACTGCAGGAATTTTTCAAGATCATACTTCTGCCTCGATAATTGCGGTGGGATCGAAATGCATATTCACCAACAGCTCCGACAACGTCAATTTCATCCACAATATACCAAAAGTAAAAAATCTGTGTGTATGCTTAAAAAAAGTCCACAAGATGACGTAAAGAAGCTTCTAGGAAGCTAAGCGTGAGACTGTGCTCGGTTCAGACTAAGATTACTGCTAGAAAACAGACACAATATTATTAGCTAGTAATCAAGCTCGCTTCGGAGACATTTAAGCGTCACGTCGATTCTTTGCTTTCGAAAAAATTTATGAGTTAATATGGCAACGAAAGCAAGTAATGCTGAACCATGTACAAGACATATATTATAATTAATATGAACCAAATACAGGGATCTACTTCTTTTATATATTTTCGCATCTAAGGTTTGTGATAGTATCAGTGCTTTTTATGAAATTATTTAAAAGCTCGCGTTTTGGTTGACGCATCTTTTGCATTTAAGAATTATAGAAATTTCTTTGTTTGAAATCACCGAAATTTAAAATTTATGCGAGTCAGTTCTTATTGTCAAGGAATACATTACAAAACAGTGATTTTAAGAGCGTAGGTCAATAAGAAATTCTCGGGACGTTTCCACATCGTGCTGTTCATTCATTGGGAAGTGGAATGTGTAAATTAATCAAAGTACAGTCAAGTAGTGTAATGAAAATTTGAAATGAAATGTAATGTGCTGAAACTTATTGGTCCAGAAGTTCTTCTTCGGAAACAGTCAGTATCAATACTTTAAAGTCATTTTAAATAGATTTTAGATAGATATCAGATAGATTTAAGGATATATCCAGGAATATTTCTGGAGAACAGAGCTGATGTCGGAATTTAAACTTATCTCACAGAAATAAGGATACTTTAATAAAATTATTTCACAAATTTCAACCCATCCTCCCATGGAATTTCATGCCGGCCGCTAGAATTTCAAGAACTCTAGTCTGATGAGGAGCTCGGGACGTCTCAGGGTTTATTTGATATACAGTAGGACTGTAATGGGACCAATAATGTAATAATTATTCTCATTACAGTTGGTCTCCCATATCACGTCCCTCCTGAACCTGGCCATTATCGACGTCTCCCTGCTCTCCAACACTTCTGACATTTCCTGTCGGTTCACTGGCCACACTAACCATCACAAACACCAGAGGCAATCTTCACCTCGGCACATTTGATCCCCCGATCATCGGGGTGGTCCCGGCACCGCCGGAGACCCTCGGCGTACGCTTTCATCCTCCTCCGTCCTTCCGCGTTAGTGGTGACCGCCGCGGGCACGTGTATATTTCGTGTGGAAGGTCAGTCTCGTCCGTCATCAGGATTTGAACAATTCTGTGTATATTCGTAAGCAGGACTTGAAATTGTCACCTGTATCGACGACGGCGACGGAATGTGTGGTTGAAACTTACTGCTACAGGTTTCAGACGATGTTTAGGGGCGATGAGGTGGGCAAGGGGTTTTCTGAGATTCTGAATCCTGAGGTCTATGGGCGTGAGGACGAGGGAGGATTGTGAGGGGGAGTCGCAAAGGTTGCAAACGGAGAATTGTGTGGTGGTGGTATACGCGGCGGTTGGTGAAGGGGATGGATTAGTGATCGGATACGGTGGACCCGAACGTGACGAGCGAGTGTGAGTGAGATTTGGAGCGCAGAAGGAGAATGATATGGTAGGAATATCATCCAGTGCTTCACCCAAATTAGGAAAACCTCCTCATATCCACAAACGTTAACATTTGCCACCCTTTTGTCGTCAACTCTAAGAAATCCTTGTCCACGAACGTCGTTCCGAATCCGGTGATAGTAAAAGAAAGCGAAATAAGTTTATAAAATGAGGTCAGTTTTCCACTTTTAGCTCGGCGAAGGAAGTCAATAATCTTTTCCGGGTCGTTTTGTCCAGATCGGCTTAGCTATTCAAGGCCTCAGTAAATTCGCTCGTCGTTTCCCGGAGAATTTTCTTCTTGAACGGCCTGCCGCGTTTCATCGGCGGACAGCTCTTAACGTCTACTCCGTCAAGTACTCCACCAAAATCTTTTGCGGTTTTCAATATGTACTGTTGAAAGTTGGCTCAATCACTGTAGTCCAAAAAGTGCCTCTTGTCATCTGCGCATCCATCCGAGCTCGTGAAAGCTTAAATTTTCGACCCCCTTAACGCATTCCGGCAGCCTACGTTCTCTTTCAATTCCACAAAAAGCATCCCATGCTCGAACGAAGTAAAAAAAGTTAGATTCGCTACCGGTCAAATCAACAGAAAAGGAAATAGGTGTTTCACCCCCAACTCGAGATCACAATTTACATGTTAAGACTCCTCTCCTGGGGGGTGCTCATTGTCGTTCTCCTACATTTTCCCCGCCTGATGCGCTTGAGATCCTCGTATGAAACACGTGACAGATTTGTGCCATTTTCTACTGTCTCTTTGAAATGCCCAAATCTCCAGCAAGCCGGGTTTTGTCCATCACGCTTTCAACCGTGTTCCCTGTTTTGATTTCGTCGTGCACGTGTACTGAGAATGCCGCAACTAGCATCACTTTAGACAACGTTCTAGTATGTAAAACCCATTGCTCTGCAATAGAACGAAGTTATGGGCGGTTCGTTCTCCGTAAGAATTCGTTAATCACTGGGAGTTGTTCGACATCATATTAGAGTGGGATGGCGTTGTCGTTTTCGGTGCCATATTTTTTGAGAAGTAAGAGTATTTAGCGGGGTTAGTGACACCCGAGAAGATGAGGGCTGTCAATGCTTTCTGGTTACTCCACGCGAACTGGGGAGAGGCAATGTTCTTGCAGATATTCGGGTTGTAATTCTCCAAAATCTTCCAGAAATTGGTGCACTGTCTGCCATTGGCGGTAAAATTGAAATTCGATTTCAAAAATATTTCAACTAATTCTCACTTTTTTAGAAACCCCTGGAAGTCTATTTCAGTTTCTCGCAGGTAGAAATCGTTTAATTCAGGTTCAGGTTCGGCCGAGTTCGCCGAAATCTGTGATTTTGAGGGCAGTCCTTCGTCATTCCCTATCGAGGATTTTCTGTAATGCCTTTATGTTATCTTTTTTAGTAAACTCGTTTCAATCTGGAGCAGAAGTACATCTGTTGACTAAGCCCCTTACTGAAAGAGCTTACAAGATATAAGGTATCGGAATTCAAACGCTCTGGGTTTTTATTTGAGTTCATTTTGGTTTGTTAAGAAGTAATAACCTTGCAAGGCCTCTAACACCCTGTATTATTCAACATTACACTTAGTAAAGTTAATATTATAACTAAATTTAATGAGTAAAGAATTTTTAGTGAATAATTTCATAACGAAAAGTTTTAAGTTTGAATTTCGCGTGAAATATAAGAAATGTTCACTTTTTATATTTCTCATTTGTGATTCAAATGAATTGATGGAAAAAGTACTGAGAGTGTATTTTTTCTTTTGAAATTAAAAATTTCCTTGGCGACACTATAACCTCCCTAAAATCCTACTTTACCGAAGTTGGCTTAAATGTTTGAAAATTAAGACGAAGAACGATAATAGGGCTAAAGTAAGTCAAGAAGTTATGTCTACGAATTAGCATTTGGATTTGGGAGGCCAATATAATATTTTCAGGACTTTTCGAACAGAAACAAATTAATGCAAACATCCAAGTTAATACAGTAACCATGAAAATACGGAGACCAGGATATGATCATTCACAGAAAACATGCAAAAAAGAAATAGGAATTAGTTATAGGCAACGTAAACCTTCTGTACGCCGTAAAATAGCTTGAATATTCTTGAAATCCTTTATTTTACACCTACTGTAAGTCATGCATCTACATTTTCAAAATATTTGAAGTCGCCTTTAACAGCCCAAATAAAAGTTCTTAGTTTTAAAGTTTACTATTTCATGTACTTTCAAATGGTTCTCAATTATCTTTCGGTTTTATTTATGCACCGAATATGGTATTTATACCTTTCCTTGGTTTGGTTCTTCTAATGTCAACAATTGTCTCAAACCGAAAATTTCGGTGTATTTTCAATACTTAAAAGAAGAGGAAACTGCTATTTCAATTGTCAAATTATTTGTAGACTCATGCCACTATTGGATGAAAAAAAATGGCGCTAGAAGCCCATAACTCTTTTGGTTTTATAATGCGAATATATCTGACTCCTGTGCATTTCTTTAAGTAACTCATATTTCAAAGTTATAAAAATGCCCAATTTTGATTGTACAACAATGGGCAGGTTCATTCGATATTATTTCAGCTGGGTTTGGTGATCAATATATCTTATTTCAGAGGTTTTTTTTTATATGTGATCCAAAAAATAACTGATTTGATTCCGAGAAAGCTTAAATTGGTGAAAGTAAATGGAACAGCTGTCTTAATTTACACTTAATATAACAGTTATATTCCAAGTTCTGCGTCCTGTAGTCAAATTATATTTCGATTGCCTCCTGAAGTTGCTTAATATATTTAACACACTTTAAAACGATTTAAAAACCTATGTATTTATAGAAGGAGAAAATATTGTGTGTAAAATATTTTATTTTTGAATTATAAAACTAAATATATGTAACTAAATTTTCGGGAATATATAACTGGTAATGGGATTCTAGAAACCTAGCTTTGCAGAAAATTATATTCAAATTGGTATCAACTAGTGCATCTAGCCATATTTATTACCAGCACTTATGCATTAGATTCAAAAAATCTTAACGGAAGTATGAAAATAGAAAGAAACGAGTCATGGAGAGAAAAGTAAGGAAAACAATACCGTAATATTCATGAAGGAACGTACAAATACGTAAGAAGGCCAAAAGTAGTATTCATGACTTTTGATTCTTATGTTTTCATTTACACGTATTCGAGAAACACGAAGAGGTTACTTCTTTTTTCATTAACTCCTGATGCGAAAAGTATCTATTGAGTAAGTTAGAGCCAATTCACGGTCGGGGAACTATAGATTGTTTATTTCTATATGTCGACGGTACTTAAGCTAGAAATCGCTTTTAATGAACTCTGAAAAGATAAAATTACATCTCTGTCACCATCAATCTAGGTTAAAAGCCATTTATTCATTCTTGTTGAAGATCTTTGATTCGAAATTGAAATTAGAAAACTTGGCTAGTTTCTGTCGTTTAAATATGATATTTTCGAGTCTTCTAAGCCTTTACTCCAGACTCCCTTGCATCAATTGAACAATTGATATGTGTAAGAATGCATGTCTACTCAAATTTAGGAACTCTGAATGGATGAAAAAGTCTACGAGGTGGAGATTTCCGTTTTAGCTACTACTCTGGGACGATGTTTCTCGCCAGAAGCACACAAACATTTCATTTGTAATTATTAAATTTTATATAGCTATCCTTTTAAAATGTTTGAATATTATCATTCGGCGTTAATTTGGCTCCGACAAAGCCTTACAGCTCAATAAAGTAATGCAATTAAAGTGCATCGCTGTTCGAAAATTTACACCTGATCTTTTGTTTCCCAGCTGCCTTTCACTATTACCAACAGCTCACCAATATGCGATTTTGAACGTTTAAGTGTAGGATATTAACTTAAAAGTGCTTTAGAATTCGATTTATTTGGACCGTTACTCGAGTATTGTAAATTGAATGGGAAAGGTTATGTTTACGTGCCACACTGTGTATTGATGTTTTACTCTTAAAAGGGTTTTATGGAATCGAATGCTGGTTATAAGTATGTAGTAGAGAAGTGAAGTTTGAATAGCGGCTCAGGATACTCATACCGAATATGCTTTTTTGCATACTGAAATATCCTTATGCCAAGGGCGACCGCAATGCACAATAAACGTGTATAAATGTATAATCTGTAACGTGAACCTAAAGACGAGAGTCTCTACTGCATCATGCAACGTGTGAAATTCTGCCACTACAGAATCCTACTAGGCTTTCATGTATTATCTGAAATTCCTGTTCCAAAGCAGCAAACAGCATAACGATGCACCAACGAGCATCACTGAGTCATTTGCAGCAATTTTAGGTGAATTAAAAGTTACATTTACTCGAGAGATAAGTATTTTTTTACAGGATTGTACTCTATGGTGCGAAGCAGTGATATAAGTCATGATATGGACAAGAAGACATATAATAACATTTATACACACTAAATATAAGTTTTAATCATAATCGTACAACATTTTTGATGCTAATAAATTACTCTTATTTTCGTTAACCTTCGTATTACTTTCTATTCGTTTACTTTCATCCAGGGTGGCTGCGATGGGCCATATAAAGGATTAGATCATTTGGTTACAGAAAATGGATTTATTTGTACCATTTACGTGCCTATGATGGAGCGACTGTACCAATCTAGTCTCGCTAAATACCCTTCCCCTCGTTTATGGTCTCGACAAACCTTAAAGGTTATCTAGGGTACTACTAATTTTCCTGCACGGACGAAAAAGCCTTGACGTAGTGACTTGAAAACGAAGCAAACACAAAAACGTCATTCTTATAAGCGAGAAGTCAGTGAAAAATAGAGAGACTGGCTCTTACCGGTATTATGATACAACTAATTAGAAAAGTTCGATTAAGAAGAAGCGAAAAATGCCTATCCGATTGATTTCCTGCTTTCCTACTCTCGGTACTTATATTTTAGATCACTCAGCGCTAAATTATTTCGGCATTTTAAAGGGTCTAGATTGTAAATCATAAAGTATTGTGAAGCTTATCATAAATTTGAGGGCAGCCATTTAGCAGAGATAATAGACTCTGAAGAGATTTGTTACCTAAATGAATAGTAGAGTACATTGATCTTGTGTATTCATCGTTCGTTGAACTTGTGGCGATTTTTCTAGCCAAATATAGAATTTAATTTAGTTTGGCTTGAAATTATGATATTTTTAGACAAAAAAGTCTAAGAATGGAATAAATAACCGACTTTTGCGGCAAAATATCGACTTTGCCGCATTCAAGGTTGACCAATGGCTTTTTTGCTAGGTTGCCATTATTGAAGCGTTTGAAAGCGATCTACCTAAAAATTTTGATCTGCTTGCATCAAACTTGGATGTGTGATACTTTTCACTTCTTTTTCAATGTTTCAAATGACTTATACCCCTCACAGTGAAATTTAATTCAAAGCACTACGCTTTGCTGCGCTTTTATCATCATTACAAATGCAAAAAAACTTCACTTATGCGCTTTTTTCTTCAAGTAAGCTCTGCTATTTCTTTTTAACATTTAAATTGCTTTCATAGCAGTCATTTCCTGAAGGCTTGACAAAATTAAACATTGAAAATACTGTATATAGTGTTCAAGTGTAAATTTGTTGAAAATATTATGAAAGCTAGTTATCATGTATATATTTTAAGATTAAAGAAAAGAAATAAAGCAATAAGTAATAAATTACAATACCGAAGTATAAAATGGTATAGGAACTAATTGAAAGTCAATATTAAGCCAAGACTAGCTGAATGTAGCACTCTGTGCATTCATATTGATAGTATGTCCGGATGCTAAATTTTCCATGAAACAGTTGTACTTACAACATCACACAAGTGTAATTTGTGTGAGGATTTAACCCTATAGGCTCTTCTTCCTCAATTTTCATTGTAATTACGAAGAGATTGGGGAATAATGAGCACGATAAAAACGACGACTTGGGGAGCGTCTAAGGTTTTAACATAAAAATTAGAAGGTATAAGGACCTGACTATCTTGGATCAAGCAGAGCTACAGCTTTGACAACACCCTTTGTGTTTCTGAATTGGTTTCCGTACCCAGCTTGAAAAACAACAGTGCCTATATTATTTAGCTTGAGTGTCGGGCCAGGAATAAAAAACCTTTGGAAAGATTTTGTTGCCTGACTTGCATCTAAGTACCAGCCTGCTTACGCTTGTGTTTCCGGATATTCCTACTCCTTACTCACAACCTGGGTGTCTACTGCTCTAAACGGTCTTGATGTTCTGCTTCAGGTTATATTGTACACCTGATCCACATGCAGGCCCCTTTTCTCAAAACTACACCTAAGTTACCAATTAATCGCGTAAACGTAAAGTTTTGAAGAATATTAATTGAGAAATTTTTGGTTTTATTCCCATTTTATGAAAAAATGAACACATAGTCACTCTAATTTGGTCGCTAACCAAATTTTCGCACGACATGCATTCTTAAACCTCATAGCAAGCAGTGCGATCTATGTTAAAATCAGATCTTGATTTTAGCACCAAAACACACTTATTCCTCTCGTGAATGTCTAAAGGAAAATTTTTGTGGACGGAAGTACTCCAAGGCGTTTTTGGACCACAAAAAGGTCTTTTGAAGCTTCCAAGATTCCGAACCCCATACATATTCCGTATCCGATACCAATATCTCCGCAAAAAATTTCATCGCCCTAGTAAGGAGCAGTTCGATGCTCACGAAAGTTTTTTTTTCTACATTACTACATTGATAAAGATAAAGCCGATAACACTTTATCATCTCGTTCTCCGTTACAAAAGTCCACTGATCACGTATTCAAATACCTCAAGCACCAGAGAAATAATTTATACGACCACATTACGTCAATTATTGTACTTTTGTCAGTCTTAGAATCAGAATCCTAAAATTCGAAATATGACCCAACGTCGTGCATTTAATCACATTGTTTTAAGCATTACTGGTTTCTCCTTAAATTTAACAAGAAGGTTGAGAGATACATGGCAGCTATTACCCCAAAAGAAATTGCTATCAACCCATGGTGAGTTTGAGTACTGTATTATTCGAAATATTAGGTTTCTGAGAAGGTAGGATGGTACTCTACTCTATAATTTCCATCAAATCGGACCATAGTTATCCATCTTAAGACAGAATGTCACTTTAAGGTGATATATTTTTGCTTTTCTTGTGACTAGAATCACACTGGAGGCCTCTGATTATTTTTTGCAAAGGCAACTTATCATGTGTAACTTTACATTTTCTAATTTATCATTGCAAATTGGCGAAATGAATGAACTGAAAGCCCTAAGGAGTTCCCCAAATGTTTGGACACAGGGAATCAAAATTTGGAACAAACCTAAAATGAACTATTTGCAACATTACTTAGTGCAATCTGCGAGGAAATAGGCATGTTTGCGATTTTTATTACACTTCTTCAAATAACCATATATAGAGCACTAATCTCTGATTTTTTCGTCTGGATATTTCAAAGAATCTTCTACCATTAGAAAACTTTATGGCACAGTTCGCATATTAGAGCTCCAGAAACTCAATTACAGCACCTAAATACGCTCCATGGAGTGAAGATTATACCACATATTTCCGCTAAGAAGTTAAAAATTTTAAAAGAATTTTGTAGTGTTTTATTTCATTGCCGAATACGCTGTATATGTTTAGTTTCTAGTACTCTTTCTTGGGTATTTTTTTCTTGAAAATTTTCAAACTACGAGAAACTCTGATAGTCAAATTAGGGCTGAAACTTTAATTTTGGACTCTTCTCTAGTTTTAAATTTACTGTCCTTCGAACTCTCCGCGTTTTTTCGTAAAATTTATAACAGCGCAAAGCAAGATGTATATGCTTCCTATTCTGAAAGATTTTAAAGCTAATTTTTGACCCGAGAAGTTGTTATGGAGCTTTATATCAAAATTTAACTAAGACAATTTCTTCTTCTCTTTAATGCTAGCCTCTCTGCGGACTGCCCGTTAGAAACCACGGTATACCGTTGGAATCCTTAATATTAAAAATATTGAAAGATTACATGTATTTTCTATACACTGTGGTTTTTACTTGCCTAGAAATACATCTCATCGTTTCTGAGGAGCATAGATTGCCCACTTTGAATAGATTTCGTTTTTGTTTACAATTATTAATTGCTCCCCTCGAGATATTCTGAATACATAAATTTCACCTTGTAATATGCTGCATAATAATTTTTTTTTCAAAATCAGCAATATATGACCTGTTTATGTTTCTAAAGTGGACTTTGAAACTCAGTATAGAATAATTTGTAAGCTCAGATAGAAAAAATTCAAGAAATTGGTTCTCTGTTGTTGTGTCCTGATTCCATTCCACAAGTCACTCCAGAATTTCATTTTGTCGTTTTATTTATACCCCTTAGTAGATAAATCGGCCTCTTTGTACAAAGTCTCATTTAGTCAATACTTTTTCAATTTTTTTTTGTTTCCAGCCGCTATGTCTTCTTTTTAAATAATCGTTATTTAAGCTTGGAATTTATTTAGATTTATGAAAAGCATAGGATGTTAAATTTATGGGCTCTTTTGAAACTGGTTCAGCGTAATTTCTTAACAGATGTTCATCTCAGAAAACAAGAAAACATAAATTCACGCCCCTGGAATCTCTAAATCTGTATTCGAAGTACTATAGAAGCATTAAATGACACGAAATATATGCATGCAGTAATCAGCAGTCCTTCGCAATATCCTCCTGTGTCCATCACAAATGCAAAACCTTATTTGCCTTCTACTTTTGTCCTCCTTTAAAATACTATGAATATAAAAACATTTGCTTAAAAAAATTATTGTCGATTTAATAAGAATGAATTTCATTCAGCGGAGGTATAATTATTGCAAAAAGTCGCGGGAGGGTGGTAAAAATTCAAATATCGAATTTTTCGCAACAATATTGAGCGATCCTACTGAAGTGCAAATCAATAGTCCAGTTCTCTTATAAATCACCGATTTGTCACAAAATTTCAAGATTTACGCTTTCTCTTCCTCCATCTGCTCTCACTTCATCCCAATTTCAGAGAAAATTTGTTACAAAAATTAGCCGTCTTTTACAGGTAGCAATGTTTTTATTTTCCAAGTCAATATTTTCCAAGGCCCTGCCTTCCTCGTCGCAATTTGATCACAATATATTACTCAAGTATCTCTCTGGCAAGCGAGTCATTTAGGCAAAGCGTGACAGCAGGAAGAAAAACTTAACTATGATTGCAGGTGTCTATTTTTTGTACGTGCTACATCATCTCTTTAGTACTACCTTGGATGTCGAAAATTTCTCTTGATTCCGGTTATTTATTAATGAAAATGTCTCGTGAAGTACGAAGAAATGCTAATTTTATGCGTTTGTAATCTGTGCAGACGAAAAATTGATACAAAAGTCGTAGAAATGCATAAATTTGTTCAGAAGGAACTGATATCCGGCGCACAAAGGATTAATAATTTCTTCGCTTCGAACGTTAGTTTGTCCAAGATCCTTGGGGAAATTGCATCGCTCTACTTTTTCGAACTATATCAAATCGAGAACTACATTTAATTCAAGAATTTCCTTTGCATACTTTCAACATTGACAGGTTTCCGAGTTTCGGCTGAATACATTTGCTGTAGATATTTCAAATCCGGCTCGGACATAGCTATGAGAATTTTAACTGATGTGCTACAGATCACCAACTTGGAACCAACGGAAGTATAACTAAAATCAATTTCCATAGCAGGATACCAAAAAGTAACGGAAAACTCATATGATGACAGAATATGCTTCACATGAGGAGAGTGGTATAACAGATAGAAAGTAGAGAGCATTTTCACATAAAAGAAGCTCAGAAGTTCTAGTACGTTTTTAGATGAACAGATACAGCTTGTTTTCACAAAGCTTGAAGAGTTTTTGCATCTCTGCGTTATTTTCAGAGAGCTCTGGAAGTATTTGTGCTTTTGTACCTCAGGCTATCACAGAAAAAAGGCCAGACGATTGGCGATTCACTATATATTCATGAATATGGAAAGCAACAGATAAAGGAGATTGAATATTACCTAATACGGATAAGTTATTATATATATTTCCGTTGTGTAATGATTTTTAAGCCTTGAAAATTTCCAAGGCTACTATATTTCTTGAACCATTTGAGCACATGTATTCCAAAGCTTTATAATTTATGAGTGCATCTATTCACCCACTCGATGTTATCATGGTCCAAATGTCTGCAAAGCATACTTATGGAGATTCATTTGGCAATAAATTCGAGAACAGAAATTCAAAATGTTACTTTGAATAGAAGACATTTACATATCTACAAAATATACATCGGAGATGTTGGAGATGTTGAAAACATTAATTAGATAAAAATATATAAAATATCTGTAGTAGATGATTTTAAAGCTACACATCGAGAAAAGGCTTACTTCGACAGATGTTATCCTTTAAGGTGACCTTATTGATGAAAACGGTATTTAACTGTATATATCACCAATGATGGCAACTATATACATTCCATTGGCAATTTCCCATAGTGAGCTTCAAATTAAATATTCCTTCCCAACTTGGAAAAGGAGTGCGATAATTTAGTATTCAATAGTTATTGACGTCCTTGAATTTTTCATGGAAAGAGTAAACCAAAAGGCAGAATGTCATGAAAAAAATCAACATATATTCCAATGAAAAAAGTGGATATGGGAAAGAACGTAAAAGAAATTATATTGAAATTCAATTGCTGACAGATACTCCTCTTACATGCGGTGCTGAAGGAAAAACTATTGCCTTCTCATTTGTTCTAGGTAGTTTAATCGGTCAAATGTGATAATTTTAGTTCTGAGAAATAACGTAGAGTTGAATTTTAGGAAAATTCACTTAAATCCTTACAACGTTTCTCAGGATCTGGATCTTTCTGAGCTTCAGAATGATAAACATCAGAAAAGCAGCGGTTTCCACGTTCCGTGGCCCTTGGTTTGACGATTTGCCAATGTATGAAGACTGAAATTTCAAGTTGAGAGATTGTAGGAGCTACTATTCATTTATACCCAAGACCAATCTCAGTTTCCATGTAACTAAATGAACAGAACAAAATGAGGGGCTACCTATGTCACTGTTTCTATTTTAATACACCCTAAGATGGTAAAAAGCAAGGATGAGTAAATTTTTTGGCAGAACTTCTCTCTTATTTGAGAATGCGGCGCCATCCAAGCGTTCTCAAAGAAGTTGAAAATATCAAACATTTGCAAGAAGCTCACGTTTGATATTCACTTTCTTCAGTAACATTGGACATATCATTCAGATGGACACAGATATCCCATATAATCGATTTGCAGAAATATTATGTAAACGCCGCTAGTTCTCGATTTCCGGTTGACAAAAATTACTTATAAAGCGAGGAAAATAGAGACCCCTCACTCGACAGTGGACATGCAATCTATTTATCTTTGGTGTACCATGTAGGGTACAAACTTTACCCCGTTATTAGGCATTAAAGATGATCAATTAGTTCTATTCACAGAAGATATTTTCAATGGCTTTAAGTGTCTTTTTGAATTACGTTTAAATTGTACAGCACATGATTTTGGACTAAAATCATCAGAGATAAAAAGCAGCCTTTTCACGCTAAAATACCATATAAATTATTCACTTCGATTAAAAGTTTTTGAGCTGGGCTTCCATGACTTTCATTTTTGCTGATTTCAGTAATGAAGCGTTTTATAATAAATGATTACTCTCAATCTAACCTCCCTATTTCCGGTTAATGATACAGGGCATGCTTGAGTGGATTTTCAGAGAGGCATTATTGATTATGTGGATCTTATACTGAAGATCAATAGCGAAAAGCATGTCATCCACAAACTGAATAAGACTCAAAACTGAAAAGTCCAAATTTACGGCGCGAAAATTCCAAAGTTGCAATTATATTTAAACCGAATAAGGCTTTAGCTGAGTATCTGCCCAAATAGCGCCCCTCAATGTCATAATTTCGCATATATTCTAAGCATGAGCTAGTCCGCACCTCCTTTTAAATCGAACTCTGGTAGTTTTCTCTTGGCTGTTAGTCTTATCCACCATTATCTCCTAATATTATCGCCCTAAATCAGTAAAAGTGTGGACATTAACTAATTTGCAGCCGATCGTGGCCGTTTTGTAGCTAAAATTCTCACTAGACTGTATGAAATGCATATTATCGTGAGTTTTGGCCGTTAAAAAGCAGTAACTACCACATAAAAATTTCTATATGCAAAAAATTCATGCTACGAATTAGTAATTTTTATATTACTTTTAAATAGCCAAAAGCATGCAAATTGTTATTAAAACGCTTAAAATCCTTTAAAATGACCACAAACGAGTCTGCCGTGAGCAATTTTTTGTGATTTTCAAAGTTTAACGCGCCGGATTACAAATAAGCCTCATTTTATGCAAATACATGCAAATTTTATCATCTCTACTTCATAAATTGTATCGAGGAACAGGAAGAAATATCGATAATATTCTTCCGCAGTAAAACAATAAAGTAGAGCGGCTAGTCGCAAATATGAACTAATTGCTACAGGAAGACGAGTTTAGGCCATATTTAGTGTATATAGTTAGGAAAAACTCACTACCGGGCTGTTGAAAATTTATGAAGAAATTTTTAAATAGTATGCAACTTTTTTATGCTTTCCCAAAACAGTAGGTAAACAGGGCACGCACTTCCTGAATTTCTACTTGGAAGAAGTAAGTTTAAAATATGGATAGTTGTGTCCGAGCAACGAAAGGACTTTTCACCTTGGCAAGTACTAAATGCACCAGAGGGGATGCAATTCTCCTAGTGAGAACACTTAGTCATTGCAAGTCTAGTCGGGGTATAATCTTGAATTAATTGCTGGGTTCACTACCAATACATTTCAATCTACTGTATTTAAAGATTAAATTGACTGCAGCTTGTAATTAATTAGACAGAGGGAACTTTTTAATGCTGACAAAGCATATCTACTCCCATATATTCAATTTTGCATGACATTTCGTGTAACTCCAAATTCGGAAATGACATACTCTCTACCTATATCTTTGGAATTGAAGCTTTATCCAACCATTTTTATCCATCTTTAATTTAGGAACTGTCTTTGTTGACGAGTAAAATTCAAATAATGTCTATAGGACTATTGTACCTGAATGTGAATAATATTTCGGGCAAATTTGTGTAAAAATTCTTTTTCTGCCTGATGATATTCTTTCAAATACAGTTTACCGCAGAGAAAACTCGAGCAAACAGTCTGTTCAATCAATTAATAAATTATACATTGCTTAGAGACGAAAATGTTTTCCCCACTTGATGAGCTTCCATTTTAGGTATTATCTCGCCTATTCTGCAATTTTATTGTCCAGACTAGACTCAATCCCGTTAATGTGCAGAATTAGAACTGAAAAACACAATTATACTTTCAGTATGTTTGTTGAGAAGGCACTTTTCGGAAGTGTTTACGTGGATCACCCAAAATGATGTCATAAACAGTTGATGAGCATTATATTAATGAGGAAGAAGCTTGTCCTTTTGTTGATAGCAGCCAGGTAGATTCATAATAGTCTTAGATGTTTGCGAAAAATGTAAGTACGTGCATAACGAAAAGGCATAATTTCTTCACCGTAACTACTCATCAAAAAACGTTAAAATACAGCTACTTTAAGGGAAATTAAAGTGGCATGATTTTCCAATGCACTATGCCTGCTTGGTTGTCTCCAGAAAGTCCCCATAGTTATCAGAGAGGCAAAAAACTTTCTTAGTTTACATGATTGTATCCATTAGGTTTAATTTCTTAAAAATAAATGCCCGAAATATAGTAAATAATTCTATTCTCTCAATGTTAAAGTGCCCTAAATTTCCTCTCTTATTCAACCATCATCAGCGAAACGAAAAGTTTTCTGATCATAATTTAACGCATCCCTGGGGTGTCAAATCAGCCAATGAAGGTTCAACAGATACATAAAATATACATCCTCCTCTCAGATTTGCGAAGGATCAATAAATTTTCTACCGTTGCTAAACAATGATCTTCAGTGTTTCTCTAAATATTACTTTCAAGACATCTTACATCTAATTCAGTCGTACCTAAAATCCTTTTTGTCCTATACCTGAATTTTCTTGCCTATTTTGTCTTGCAACAACTCCGCAACAATCAGATAATCAACAATTTTTCATTCTTATGTTCATATTCCTCTGTGCTTATCTCACCAGTCTCCTCGAAGAAGATCTTCGATAGGTGTCGACGTTTTTTCTTGACCTTTCGATGCCTGTCTTCAGTGGCATTAATATTTCTCCAAGCAAGTATAGTGGGTATCTTGTTCCAATAAGGCCTTACTTGGGTCTTAGTGAAAGGCCTTTCAAACAAAAATTTGTTCATGGATTGTTAAGATTTAAAAATCTGGTGCCTTATCGTTTTCGGGCTCTTGTTTCAGCCTTTTCGAGACCGGATGGGGTTCATTACAGATTGTACTATTATTTTATGAGAAGTCGAAAAATGTTAAAAAATTAACTATTCAGTCTTGCATTTGCCTACAGAGCACAGTGTAAAATGATTGTTGATAGAAACAAAATTCATAAGGAAGATACTAAGGGATCTTGCCAAGCCTCTGGTCGCGTTATAAGAGCACCTATAAATCACCGGGGTCGCGTCGCAACAGAAAGGATTTGTCGCCCCACGACCGAAGCTACACAATGTAAGCGTACCGGGAACACTTCTACCACTACAGAGACGACGAAAAAGCGTGCAAACTGCACCCGCGCCCTTTCTAAGCGTTTTGGAAATGAAAACGAGCAATACAAAGCTCTCTCGTGGTCTTACTGCAAGAGAAAAGGGAATTAAGGCATTTTGCAACTATTGTCTTCTCCAGCTTCGCTTGTTACTTACACCCCTGTAAGTATTTCCATCCACAACCAGACAGCTTCCCATTGAATCTTCTCCTTCCGTCAGTATACGATGCCCTGTACAGTACGCTGCGGTTTTTCTGACATTTTTGAACGCATCCCCTGGAGCTGCTTGCATAGGCTCGCCATTCTCCATATCTCTTTTACGCGCCGCAGACAGTGCACGGAATCCCTGTGTTCTCCATTCTGCCTTCCTCAGGATACACCTACCTCCCTCTGCAGTCTTACGACTGTATGCGCGGAGAGCCCACTGACCATCCCATACAGGACACAGCAAGCACTCCGCCAGCGAATACGCCGCGCTTCTGCTTGGTAAAACTCTTCTGCAGGTGAGTTGGCCGATTTTGGACTCAGACGACCCCCCCTTTCCTGATTGGTAAAGTTTTCTTCTTCAGACGATCCAAGTACTTAAACCACTAAACCTACCCCATTGCTGTGTCGGTATACCCTTTTTGAGTTGATTGCGGTTGTCTGGAAACCATGGATAGACCGTATATATCTTCCAAGAGTAAAAAACCCAACCTTTTTCCCCAGTACACAATAAAAAGAAAAAAGAGTAAAAAAGAAAACGAGTGGTCCCACCTCGTCCTCTACAGAACAACGCAATGCACGACGCGAAATTCGACAGGGCGGCACATCTTGATGCAGATGCGCAATATGGGTGAGCACTGGGCAACCTGCACCAGTCACATATTGCTGACGTGTAAGACCGCAATTTATTGAAATCTTGCGAAAACTGCACCTATCACCACAGTCTCCGGTAAGACAATAGAAGCGAGAGACCTGCTTCTGTTGGACACTCCAGAGGAAGCTATTCTACGCGTGGTACGAAGCCTGAACCTTCATCCACACCTACCCTGACAGAATAATACCACGGCTCTTGCAGCTGCTGGCCACACGGGTGAGGCCTGAAGCTTTCGTGACGTGCACTTCGCAATATCGGCTACTATGACGAGATAGCTCACAATTATCATCCAAATGAAAACAATTCCCCTCATCTCCTATTCGACGCTGCTGCCTACCCAACTTGGGCTAGCCAAGGTCCGTCCATTGCAATTTGGACGGCCTTGCGGTGACTGAGGAAAAACACGCTAATACTTCAGGCATTGGAATTACTAGTGAATACCTAACCACTAGAGGTGGCCAACGGATAAGGTCTTCCATAACGGGTATCATTCTTGTAGTTGGAACAGTTTCGAGACCAAGGTTCGTCACCAAAATTTCTGTAATCAGATTTGAGACAGCACCCCCATCGGAAAGAGCTTTGAACCCCGTTCCAATTATTTTGACCGTAATAGTTTGAAACTACTTGGTGCTGCCGAGGTCGAGTTCAAAATAGATTCTAACCATTATTGGACTTACTAGACTTCATGATCTTTTTGGGCTCTTTCCTCGCATCTTTTGCGCTCCCCCTTAGTAGCTGACCAAACTTGATTCCAGTTGGCACAGAAGCGAACTCAGCTGCCAAGTTGTATTTCTCCACGCACCCTAATAAATACCTCGGAGTATTTTGAGTTTTTCTTCCTTTTATTTTCCTTGCCGGATCACTTCTCGTTTTCGTCCGGATGAGTGCAAATGCTGGAATATGGTCAAGCATTTCATGATTCAGTTTTGGCTTCTACAATAGCAAATTGCCTTCCATATCCATTTTTCTCACATTGAATTGACCGATTTCGTCTACGATAGATACATTCCCGCGTTTTGCAGATTACTATGCTTCCCTGTTTGCAAAATTTCCATTTCAGGTCCAGATTCGATTGGTGCTCCCGAGATGCGGGCCCATCTGCTATCTTTAGTGCAGAACTTGCTTTCGGGATATCATCATGACCTTAGCGGCCTCACTTCGCAGATTGAGTATTCCTGTGCAGATTCTCCGGGCACCTATTTGCAAAAATTCCAGGATATGGCATTATGAGCGAAAGTATGCAGTCCTTGGAATCCCAGACTGTTTTATGATGTTCAGATTAAGGCTTTCTTACTGTGTCGTTATCATGTCCGGTTGATTATCGAACTGAGTTTCCAGTCGCTGTTCCAAGTTCCCTACATCGCTTCTCATGACTCTCAACGCTGCTGAGCTGGTCGCTAGCCTTTGTGAGTTCTTTTCGGGTTGCACGAATGACAGCGATGTACGATCTCCCTTTGTTATTTCACCCAGCGAGTGGAATTTCTTCGAGTTCTTGACAAACTCCCCTATAGTTCACGTCAGATCATTAAAAGTATGAGCCTTTTGATGAGGAGGAAGTCTATGAGTCGCTTATCCTCCTCTGTCGCCATACATAGCATTCCGTAGTTGGCTTGGGGTCAGAACACAGACTTCTTGTAGATATCACACAAGTGATTTAATGAACTTAACAAATCACTGAGGTTGAGATGGACCTCTATGGTGGTGCTGATGATTTCATCTGGTTCAACTTTCTTAGCATATTATTTCACAAGCCACTCACATATATCAGTGAGTCTGTGCCCATTTCCATGAAAGGACCACCCATCGATGAACTTTGATTTATATTTAATTTGTACATGACCAAAAAGACAGGATAATATACTTGCGGTCATCTCTTCATCATTTTTCCTCATTATAATACTAACATATTTATAAAGAAACTCTTCTATGTCTTCATTCTTGCTTCCTGTGAACGATATAAGAGCTACATTGAGGCCCAAATCTGCAGAAAAAATTAAATTTCAAAATGAAAGCGAACATTAACCCTTATAACTCGATTAAACCGGGTGCAATTCCCTCAACAAAAGGTTCTATTGTTTGGGATAACTCTCCAGACTGTGATATTCTCAAAGCAAATTATCCAAAGACGGAGGCGACGCAATAGACAACAGTCTACCGAAGTATGGCTGTGGGAATGAGAAGAGATGAATAAGAACGGGGGCCGAGTGGATTAAATGATGCATGGAACGAGCATGGTCTACCACCTTTGCTTAGGGAATAGAGTGGAGAAAATTTTTCTTAGGGCTTAAGTTCACTTTCAACGTCGGAATACTTTGGTCTGCACTGGAGTTGCCTCCGAACTTTCTTTCACTCTTATATAAGAAGCAGTTTTCTCAGATAACAAGACTTTTTGGATAACCTAATGCCTCAAACAAACATACTAAGTACTATAAAATGAATTAAGGGAATTTTTAGGGCGAGAAAGACTAACAGTAGACACTATCTGGATAAATATCTATACTTTATCCTCATAATCTTAGTTCTCGAGATCAGAGCCAAATAATTCCTCAAAAATATCCATACCTCAAATGCCAATGCCTAAAAATTCCGTCGAACGGCCCAGAATGATTTATAGCCTCCTCGGACATATAAAGCCCCTCCAACTATCCCTTTCTCCCCTCCAACTCCGCCTCATCCCCGTCAGAGGAGTCCTAAATGAAGATAACTCCCCCACGGTACTACGACAATGGCTCTCATGGGTCCACCCAGTCCTCCTCATATTCGGATCCTCTCACATCCAACACAGCCTCCTTCTCCTCTGCTTCCTCCTCTGCCTCTTCTGCTTCCTCTTCCTCTACCTCCTTCTCTGCATCATCTAAACAATGACGGCGGACACACTACCGGGCGCGATCCAGCTTTGTGATTATATGGAACTCTTCGTAGTCGCTTGGCGCATCGGCCATCAAGGCCATGGAGTAGGGGAACGGCGGGATCTGGATTCCGCGGAGATGATGCGGGATTGACAACGGACTTTAAATTGGGCGGACGTCTTCAAAAAGTTTCACAGCCTGGGGTGAAATAAAAAACTTTGAGGCAATGTCGCGGCTTTGAATTTGCATTAATTCAGGGCAATACTAGAAAATCTGCATGCAAAAATTATCGGAACTGAATTTGGAGGACGAAGCGGATCACGAGTCGAAGTATTTATTTTTGAAAAAGGAGGACCAAGTCTTCAGACGTAAAACTGAAACTATAGTCGTATATATTGTGATTAATAATTGAAAAGGACGGAAGGATTTCTTTTTGTTGAAGGAGAAAGTAGAACGATTATTTTTGAAAAGGGAGAGCTTTCTAATGTATCTAGGGATAATGGGAACAGGAATTTGCGCAAAGGGCCAGTTCCGTAGTAGATTGGGGTCCATAGCAGACAAATTACTTTACACATGCATGTGCAGAAGCGTTGCAGGTGAAAGTCCCTGCCCATTCTATATTCCACTGTATCCCTTAGGCCCCGGTCTTTTTTATCTCTTCTAATCCTTACAGCCATACTTCGATTGCAATCTTGTCGCTTGCAACAACTCTGTCTTGAAATAATTGACTCCGAGAGCACCACCCTCTGGAGATTTATCCGTAGCAGCAGCTGATCGTTGTGGAGGTCTTGGGCACATACAAATATGCGATCAACTTCTGCCTGGTGGGCAGCGAAATTATGAGTGACTTAGCTTTCGGAACCGGCGGGTGAGCCGAGTACTTTAAAATCGTCATTATTGGAAAAGAAAAGGGAAGAGAAATGGGAGGGGAAGAGGAACACCAGAGGACGCCGGTTTTGGATCTATTTAGTCGAAATCCAATACGAGAACGATGGCCTAGGAAGAATTGCAGCGCAGCGGATGCAGAGGAGCAGTGGGCAACAATGTTACCATCATCGGAGTCCCAGGCATTCAACGTCGGGTGAAGGCGTTCCTGAAAGAAGAAGAGTAGGTGATGCAGTGTGAGACAGAACAGAAGAGGACCGAGAGGGTCGCCTTGCTGAGTACCGGTAGCAATAGGACTCGAAGAAGGTCCAAACGATACAGTATTATCGTCGCCATAGCAATAATGCACCCAGCGATCGAGACCAGGGGCATGATCGTTGACAGCATTCAGAATATGTTGACATGAAATACTGTCGACCGCGTTATGCGCATCTATCTGGATCAGGAAATATTCATAATACTCCGGGCGTTGGGCTAACTGGCTGACGGCGTTGATGAAAGCTTGATGAAAGCTAGCTTGATCAGAGGTTCTGTTCCGTACCCCGACACAAAGCTGATGGGGCAGTAAGCTTATTAAGAGAATTGAAGAGTTTCTCACGGAAAATGGAATAATGAGGGATAAAATTTGGACTCTTCAATATTTGAAATATGCGAGTAGCTGTGTCCAGATTATTCCGTCAGGAAAAATGAAGTAAAACAAAATTTACAAAAGCTTCGGAGGCGTTTCTTAGCATGGAATGTAGGCGAGTTGGCCACATGCGACGAAGTCAAAGACACATTTAGTGCGTGATCATTCTCTTGCCGCCCACACGACTTACTGCTATCCAGGATCTTTTGTTCCAACCACCCACCCAAAAGTAAGAAGCTGACCGAGGCAGTCCACAAGGCAATATTCGAGGATTTCCTTAGGAAGAAAACTGCAGAAGAGGTTTTCAGGAATCTATGAAACTACCTGGTTCCAAAGTTTGGGCTCTCTGCGTTCCAAGATTATGTTTCAAAACGGCCATTCGCAAGCAGAACTTCTCAACTTGGCTCCAGTATTTTTGTCGGGTACCTTTATTCGCACTAGAAACCTCCTGCCCGAGAGCTTCTTGTCATGTATCAGAACATTTGATAGGAGACGATGAATTTTTACTCATTAGGTATTGATTACACTGAGTAACCCATATGATTATCCAGGCTCAAGAAGAGAGTTATTGAGAACATTACTCACGTTGACTCAAGAGGAAAGTGACTAAATCATTTAGCATTGGGAGATAATTATGTTACAGTATGTATGAGAGTGTATTTATACTAAGTATAAGTATCCTGAAATTGCCCAAGGCTGATACAATAAAAAAATCATCGTTTTACTGAACAACAAAAGAAACTGATAAAATCAACCACGCTTCCACTAGGAGTAAACTTTGCATCGCGAACTCAGTCGTCCCTCTCTCGAAGGGACTGTTAAGACGGCCGTCATTGGGACGCGCACGGGACTGCTCATCGCCTCCCCGTGGGATTTTTATCGAGAGCACCGACACTTCTTGCCCAGAAACAATGGCGCCCATGGATACCGCATGATCCATTGCAAGCACGGCAGACAAAGAATCGCCCCCCAAGACGACCTAGTATCATTACTGATCAGCAACCTCGCGCGCTCAAGGCACCTCGCCCTTGAGCAAAGAATACTATGGGAACCCAAAGAAAGTCTAGAAATCACGGCGAATGGTGCTACAGGAAGTCTCGATTACTTCGATGTCACATTTGTTAGCCCCTTGGCACGTCTTCTTCGAAGGAAGAGGACCTTTTACCCCCTCACCAGCTTGAACGTTACCTATGCGGAAAAGCTCTGAAAGCAGATCGGACATGTCTTCCAAAAGTAATGTGGCACTTGGAGCTCGGCAATTCAGAGAATGTCCTCGGAAGCGTTTAACTTGTATTCATTGGATCTGCCTAACGGGACAGGTAATCAGCAGTCTGATTATTGCGTTCGGGTCAATAAAAAAATTTAACAGATATTCTGCAAAAATATCGGGCCGTCGAGCCAGGCGGTGGTGTACATCTTTCTTTTGGAATGCCGTCTCTAGTGCCTGGTGATCAGTTATCAAAACGAGTTGTTCGAGTGAAAAAAGGTAGACGCGAAACTTTTTCAACGCGAAAACGACAGCTATTTCTTCTTTCTCGCACACCAAGTATCCTTTTCCGCATCATTCAGGGTACTCATTGCGAATTAAACAGTATTTAGCCTTCCGTTTTCAACTTTTCGGGACAAAACAGCTCGCAGAGGCCATTTTCAAGCATTTGTTTCCACAAAAATGGTCTCTTAGAATCAGGATACATGAGGACTGGAGGGCGCATAGCTTATCTTTAAGTTACTCGAATGCAGTTTGGATTTCCTTGCTCCAAAAAATTTCCGTTCTTCGTAGTACTGCCATGTAATGTAGCTGCCGTCTCGGCGAAATCTTTGATAAATCTTCGGTAATATGAGGCCAGTCCTAGAAAGCTTCGAACCTTCGTCATTGAAGAGGGCCTTGGTGCGAAATTGACTTATTTTCTTTTTTCTGGATCAACTTTAATTCCCTATTGATCGACGATATGACCAACTAATTGCATAGACTTTTTTTCTCAAAGAATCATTCCTTAACTTAATTTTCAGGCTGTATGCAAATATCCTACCCACCACTGCCTTGACATTCGATATGTGCTAATACAATTTTTTTGAGAATATTACCACACCATCGATATAAACCCTTGCAAATGGAAGTCCCTTCAAACCCTCGTTCATCATTCTTTGCATTGTAGCTGGTGCATTCATGAGACCGAAAGGCATCAGTTCGAATCTAACGGTACATAATTTGCTGGTAAAAGTCTTTTTGTCCTTACAATTTTCATTCAAAGGAATGAACAAATGGCCAGTGTAAAGTTCAATTGATGTGAAGTATCTCCCTTCCTTCAAGAACTCAAGGATTTCCTACATACTTGGAATTGAAAATCGAGCGAGTATCAGTCTTTGCTTCAATAGTCGGCAATTGACGCGAAGGCGAAGTTTTTCATCCTTTTTTGGTGTTACTACAACAAAAAGACCATTAGGATGCAACTGGCTTAATAATATCATTTTTCGCATACATGTAACATTTTTATGAGATTAACTAGTCATATTTCTGCGAATTATGTCTAAGTCTACCGCAAACAGGTTGATTATCGGCAATTTCGAATGACTGAGTGACGGTTACACTCGCTTGTCTTTGATCTGAAACGCTTCATGCAATTACTTCGGAAGATGTTGATATTTTGGATATTTTATTTGATGGGAGAACGGGAAAGTGCTGCAATTTTTCTCGAATTTCTGCGATCTTGTTCTCTTCTTCTTCTAGGTCCTTCCTTACTCTACCTATTTTGAAGGACCTCTTTCGTTGTGCTCATATCTTCAGATATGGAATTAGACATATTCTTATTCCATTTGCCAAATTATTTCGCCTTTAAACTCTGAATAATGTGCTTTGATTCAACCTTATCGCAAAAGGAAACCCATTACGGTCTCAAAATTTCCCTAGAATTCCAGCCGTCTTCTGTTTCAAACCTAGAATCTTTCTCATCCCATACCATGTTCATTATCCCTCGACCGTACCTTTTTCCACTTCTGAAAATGTTAGTTGGTTCGGAATTTTCGCTGCAATAGCTAGAAGTGAAATCTCCACTGTCGATTTCTCTTAAATCTTCCGGGAGTACGTTTTTGTCGAAGTCCAGGGGCATTTTCATGGTTCTGCCGTCTATATGAACTGAAACGCTTTGGTTGTCCAAGTCAATGCATTCCCACAGTTTTCCATGGTATGACAATCAATTATTGAATCAAAAGATAGATCAGACATGACCAATAAAATTTGACATCACTTTAGTGTCCCAAAAGAACACGGAAACCTTGTCAATAATGCCCAAATATTTTGATACAGTTCCATCCGCAACAGTTGTTCTTCGCGTAGTTGGAATAATTTCGAGACCTAGATCTGTCACCAATCTTTCTGAAATGATATTTGTAACAGTGCTCAAATCGTAAATACCTTGGGTTTTAATTCACAATTCTTTGAATGGTGCCAGCGTAAGACGTCTCGGTGCTGTCGATGCCGATTGGATAAACAATTTCTTACCTTTAGCGAATCTATTAAACATTATAATTTTCTGAGTTCTTTTCTCGCATCCTCTGCGTCGCCCCTCAAAAATTGACCAAAATTTCTTCCAGTTGGGGCCGGTGCAATCTAAGCTACCAAATTATACTTCTTCACGTACTCTAATACGTCCTTCGGAATACTCTTTAATTTCTTATTTTTTTCATTTTTTTGGCTGTAATGATTTCCACTCCTGGAACAACTTCATCAAACCTCTTCGTCCGAATAGGTACAGCTGTTGGGATAGGTTCAAGCATTCCATAATCTAACCTAGGTTTTTTCGGTAAAACGTGCCCTTCTCCATCCCTTTTTGTCACATTGACTTGACTGATTTCTTCCGCGATAGATACCTCACCGGAATCTGTCAACCTTTCATCCTTCCTGTTTTGTAAAATTTTCATCTCTGGTCCTGATTCGCCTCTCACGTCCGATAAATTTACACTTCTGTTGTCCTTAGACCAGCAGCTACTTTCGAGGTACCCATAACGACCATGCTTTCTACAACGAGTGTTTATATGCGGATTCTCGGGACATCTATTTGAAAAATGTCCAGGCTTGTGGCAGTACTGGTAGACTTCTGCTGCCACAGTGGTCTCAGTCTGGTTCTTCTTGATTTTAAGAGTACGGAACACCAACTGCGAGGTTATCAAGTCAATGCAATTATCGAATCGCCTTTCCAGCCGTTCTTCAAGATTTTAACATTGCTCCTGACAGACCCAATGCCACAGCACTAGTATCTGGCCTTTGATAATTATTTCAAGGATGTGCGAATCACATGTATTTGCGATCTCCCCTCGTTACGTCACTCAGCTACTGAAATGTCTCCGAGTTATTGACGAATTCTACTATGGTGGCCTTCAGGTCACTAAAAGTGTGAGGGCCCTTGATGAGGAGGAAATCGGAAAGCCGCTAACCCTCCATCGCCGCCTTTTGCAGCATTCCGTACTTGTATTGTGCCGTGAACCCAGCCTTTCCATAGAGATCACACGAGTAAACCAATGAGCTTAACAACACATCGAAGTTGAGCCGGTTCTCTATGGCGGTGCGAATCATCTCATATGGTTCTACCTCCTTAGCATATTTTTTCGCAAGCCACTCACATACCTCACCGAAGTTACGCCCATTCTCATCAAGACACCACCCTTCGATAGCCTTATATTTATGCTTTGCGTCACCATTAAGATAGGTGAAGATACTTGCAGCCTTCTCTTCATCGCTCCTCTCAAACGTTAAAACATTTAAATACATAAATAGAGGAACTCCTCAAACTCATTACTCTTGCTCCTTGTGAACGTTAAATGAGCAGCGTTGAGATCCATGGATACAGAACAAATCATACTGAAGTTTTCCCCAATAATTCACAACTCGAATACCTCGGGTGCAACTCCCTCCATAAAAGTACCAAATGATAGGAATAAATCTTCGGTAAAAGAGATATTCAGAACCAATTACCCCTAGGAGGAGGTGTTTCAAGGGATAAAGGTGCTACGTGGCATGGTTGAGTGAACAGAAAAAGGTGGGTCAGGACTACAGTTGAGATGGCTACTAGCGAGTATAAAAGGGACATTGTCTACCACTAATATGTTGTTATCAGCGTAAGGAAAATGGTTCTTAGGTCTGAACCTGACTCTCCACTTCCTAACTACTAGAGACTTGACTAGAAGTTGTCTGCCAACTTGCTTTCCAACTTGCTTGACCTTCACAAGAGGAAGCACTTAACTCAGCTTAAATAGACTTTTTAGCAAACCCTAAAGTCTCAAACAATATAACAAGTACTCCAAAATGCATCAAATAGAATCGTGTGAACGAGAAAGACTATAAGCAGATGCTGTCAGGATAAATATCTAGATTTACTCCTTCCAATCTTACTGCTCGAGATCAGAGCCAAAAAATCCTACGAAATATCCATACTCCAATGCAGTCCCTGCAAATCCTATGGAACGGCCCAGAATGATAGATAGCTCCTCGGAAATATCTAGCACCTTCAAGCCTTCCTCACGACCCTCAACCTCCTTTTCATCCCTGTCAGAGGAGTTATAAATAACAATTACTCCCTGACTCTCTTATGTCCTCCTCAGCATCCCCCCATCGTTATACACTAGTGGCACGGGTCCACCCAGTCCTCCTCACCTTCCGATCCTTCTACCTTAGCCTCAGACTCCTCCTCTTCTACCTCCTATTTTGCCTCATCTTCCTCTGCCTCTTCCTCTGCCTCTTCCTCTGCCTCGTCGAAGCAGTGCCGACGGACCCACTCCCGCACGTTTCCGGTCCTTTCTTCTACAATATGATTATAATCGGTTTGTTCATTGCCCATCAACGCAAGAGCTTTATGGGGGCGGCGGCCTCGCGATGACTTGGCGATGGTGAGGGACGGGCTCAGATTGATCATGTTGAGGGCACAATGGGGGTGACCCGATGGGGTAGTTGATGGCGGAGGTTTTGCTTCAACGACGTCGATGTCGAACTTTAAATAGGGCGACGTCTTCGAAAAGTCTCACGGCCTTGGACGAAATAAAAAATGCGAGTCAATACCGCAGCTTTTAATATGCATTCAATCAGGGCAATAACAAAAAAAGCTCGATAAAATATCGAAACTGAATACAGAGGACGAAGCGAATCATGAGTCGAAAGATTTCTTTTTTGAAAAACGAGGACCAAAATCCTCAAAAATAAAATGGAAATGGAGTTGTACAATGAACCTGGATTCATAGGGGGAAAGTCGTTTCAGTATTTTGGTCTTAAAAGAAAATAGATGGGAACAGTTTTTTAGAAAATCAGAGGTCAAGGTTGAAGAAGACAGAAGTTTGTAGAGAGGACCGCTTTCCTACAGAAAGGACCGTTTTTACAACAACGAGTAAAACACTCACACCTTTCCCCTCAATATCAGGAGTTCGTTCCTTGATTGCCGGGCAGACACAATCGGTCGCCAATCGTGCCAAGGACCGATTCCCCAAGGTCAGGGACACACTCTTATAGCGGCTTTCTGCGTTAATAGTTGCTTAGATTGCACCCCCTAAAAGTGTCAGGCGACGACGTAAACTACCTCATCATTCCCCCCGTTGCTTCGAACGCCGCATGTCCGCTGACAGGGCTCGCAACACCTTTTTAGTCGCTATTCCATAGCACGCCCATTTTCCCCGCAGTGATTTCTCCACCGCCGCCATAGTGCACAGGTCAATGGGAACCTCACTCCATGTTCCACTCCCAGTAAACCAACCCAAACATTTTGTTGTTATCATGAAAATAAGGTAAAGAAACCATTTAATCCAAACATTCTCCAGGGATAAGTTATATTACAGTGCGTGAGAATGGATGATTTTTTCTGTGAGGACATACCTTACCCGCAAGCGTAAAGCATTGATGGAATTTTCAAGTGGTTTCAGATAATAAAATTCCTCCAGTAGGCCATGAGCGACTTAGAGGAAGTCGCTCCTCAATCATTCATGGCGTCTCGCTGATCCATTAGGCTGTAAGCATATACCTATTACTCAAAATCGTTTGGATCGCAACTGGCTTCACTATTCGAACAGTAATGCACAACGAGATTCCTACTATAGAGATATCGTGATCGCATCGCACCCACCGACACTCCAGCATAGGTTTCCGACTGTCTTATGGTATATATGGTTCAACTATTTATATGGCTACAGGATTTCATGGATTACATGTTTTAGTAGGTACAATATAGGGTCGGCTATGTTCTCAAAAACATTACTAGACGTCAGGCAATAAAAGAGTGGTATTAAAACTGCGTAAGATACCCAGAAAGCTGGCTCGAGGCAACCTAGAAGGCAGACGGGTTTCAAGAACTCGTCTCATACAGATTCTTGGTTCTAGTTTGCTTGGATGTTTACTAGTTTCCGGTACTCAAACTGAACCCCACGCTGATCACATTACTTACTTTCTTCTGTTAAGGTCTTTGTTCTCGGAAGGAACGATGGGGCTCGTTTACTATTATGGAGATGTGGGTCAAACCCCACAGAGTGAGGGTCAAAACAATGTAGACATTGATGTCGAATTCCGTACATGCTCGCTGGGCTCATCATCATTACTTCTTGCCTTTCAGTTCCATGTCCCATGCGACCAAAGCGTGAAAGACCTGTGTATCTGCTCATTGCGAATTCTTTATCCATTTCTAGTTGAAAATCATCTGGCTTCCAAGTCGAATGATCCCCCTCTCTGCTTTGTGGGCGCTTATTGATGTCCATAATCAGCCCGCTCTGGTAGTCTCTTCATTTTTTCCGTGTTAGTTGAAGTTGTAGTGCCATGGTGGGGGCTGCGATAATGTTTAGACTTCCGCCGGCTTCCCTTCTATTGCTTCCCCGTGCCCTCCGCTGCACGCTTCGCCATCCATTTTCCTGACCGAATCAAGCATTTTCTTAATAAATCCTTCTGTATTGACCAGCAATTGCATATCTACCGTCCCTGCCAATCCTAGAGCCCCTTTCCAACCTTATTTACATCAGGATCCATGTTCAAAATGTTCCAGGTGTCCACAACGTTCTTCGTGAACGTTTCCTTCAGGTGCTCTGGACATTTTTCTCTCATCTTCTTCCAAACGTCTGCGTGCGTGCCGAACTCGAACTTGTAAGCTTCCTGCATCTCCTTGAGATTTGTCACCAGCAATATCTTATCTTCATCTGCCCCTTTTTTCGTTTGTGCAATTCGTTCCTTCGAAATCATGTCACCTCTATCCCCTACCTCTTGACAAGCAACATCGACTTCCATGGTTTCATTCCAACTTTCCTCTCGTTGTCTCGTCAATGATCGATTTTCAATCCCACCTTCGCGACTAACTGTCCCTCCTCTACCCGGTTTTGAAATTTTGCCCGCACCTGGCTCTTCTTGCCTTCCCTTTCTTCCGTTGCCAATCCATCCGCTTCTGTAGCTCTTTCATGCGTCGTATCGCTCGCTGATTTAATTTCCTCCAACCCAGTTCCAATCTTTGGTGCATAACTCAGTACCCAGCAGTCCTTTGTGTAGTTTCCAGTGTTCCATTCTCTTCAAGTTTTCGGCTCCTTTTGCCATTCAACCCGGCTATCTCGAGAATTTTTTCAACCTGTCCTTTCTGCAGGGATAGAACGCTCTTCGCGTCGATGGGTTGATCATGGACCGCGAGACAGTATCCAAGGGCCAGGATGGCGGCCGTCTCAACGCCAAGCAGCATTGGTTTTTTTTCGCTCTCGTCGGAGAATTCAAGCTCCAGGGGCTTGACAGCAGGGATGGGAGTCGAAACAGCGGCAGTGGTTGGACCAGAAGGGCCGGCGGTTGGTTCATTGACGGGTAAAGTCAACGTATTGCTCGGAGATGGCTGGACGGGGGTAACGGAAGTTGCTCTTTCAAAGTTAACTTGTGGGTGGCTCAAACAGGAGTTCTTGGAACCAGGGATGTACTGATTAGGAGGAGTGCCATCAGCATGAGAGGGATTTTCGGAGAGAGTTGTAAGCCGTTCATGTTGTTCAAAAAGGGTTCGCCGCACATCGGAAAGGAGTACTTCAATATTTGAGGCGATAGAATTAGTGTATGCCTCGAAACTGTCAGCGGAGAGGTATTGAGACTGCTCGAATAGTTTTGCAATGGAATCATGGCCACCTGCGGAAAGGGTCGGAAAAGCTGCAGCAAGTTTTCTGGAAATGTAAACAAGCGCACGGCGACGACATTGTTCGGAGACAGTGGGACATTGTGCACGCAGTTGTGCGGAGGGATTGGACGAAGGATTCATTGCTTACCGAAGTAATTTATGAGGTGTGGGTGTTGTTGTTTAGAGAGGATTCAGTTGTATTGGTTAATATGTATTGATGGTGCAGAGAGCAGGTGATGGGGAGTCGGAGGAGGTAATGCATTTGGTTAAAGAGGGCAGAAACTCTCAACAACGAATTAATCGCCGACGTTGATATTAGTCTGATTTGAATGCTGTTACATTGTCACAGTCTGTCGATCAGTGGTACTAATACCGCCTTGTTTGGGCCGTAGCTTCATGTGATAACCATAGTCCCTAAAATGTCATTTTCCTCCGCTTTTCGGCCTCTGCGATAAACTTACAAAAGTCGACCTTTTTTACTCCAGATAAGCAATGAGTAATTATGTATTATCTCTTTCTCTTGACAGCATTACTGTTCGGAAAAATTATTCCACTCAAGAGGTACATCGGTTAGGTCTCACCTGCATCGTTGGACCGTGTGCAGTCCCCAGTAGGTACTGAATGTAGTAAACTTTTTCGACTCATGATAGCAGTTATTTTCTGGATGTCATTGAGACCATTTATTACTACAAATCGGGCGACAAAGTGGGCGGTGACACCCAGGATGGTAATATTTTTTTTGACCTTTAGACTGCGTGCGAGTGAGGGTCGCTTTGCTGACTCTGGACCATATTATGCTGCAGCGCGCTTAGGGTTGTAGGATGGGCAAATTAGCGTTATCAAAATGGCCAAGGGACCTGAAACCGACTCTTCGCTGCTGTTTTGAGATAAGAGGCCTCAACCACTGTTCCATATGAAGAGACATATCAGCATCCGTGGAAGCCGGATCGAACTACCCACTGTCCGTTGGAATGTCCGTAGCTTACATCTTATCACATGTATGCCTACTGTAGCGATAGTGCCAAGTGGAGGGGAAAATAGGGGGAAAGGTTTGGGTGCTCTTACTCTTGGAAGATATATTCGATCTAATCTAAAGTTTTCCAGACAAGAACAATAATTAGTGCCGTTGTAGACGGCCAAGGGAATGATTCCATCGGCTAAATTATAGTAAAAAAGGGAAAAAAGGTTGCGTAGTTTAATGTTTGCAAAGTAGGATCACTTCCTTAACAAGGGAAAGGTTTCGGTGTGTTACTCTTGGAAGATATATCTGATCTATCCTATGGCTTTCCACACAACCCACAATCGACTCAAAAAGGGTATACCGACACCTTAACTGACGCTAGTTGTTCGCTAACGGAATTAAGCGTAGTGGATGGAAGGTTATGCACTAATAGATCAGCAGCAGGCGCAGATCATTGTAAAGGACGAGCTGGAGATCAGCCATAAGGCATGCATCTTTGGAATTTAGGGGATTTACTTTGGATTTAATTCGTACCAATTATTTGATGCGCTTTGGACCAGTTCCTTCCCCATTACTGTGTCGGTATACCCTTATTGAGTTGATTGCGGTTGTCTGGAAAACCATGGGATAGACGGATATATCTCCCAAGAGTAAAACACCCAAACCTTTTCCCTTTGGAACAATCTCCACTCTTGGATGGTGGCACCCGGATGCATGTGCAGTGCTAAATGACGTGGCAAGGAACGTGGCCGTGAGGGCACTGGAGACGTACGGAAAGGTTCGGGCTTTTTGACGCAAAGGCACGTTGCAGCAGCCGTCATGTCTAATGCGGCCTGCTTGACGGCTGGCCTGAAGGTAGCATTTTAGGGAGCGTAGTTCCTTCCCCATTACTGTGTCGGTATACCTTTTTTGAGTCGATTGTGGTTGTCTGGAAAAACATGGGATAGATCGGATGTATCTTCCAAGGGTAAAACACCCAAAACTTTTCCCTTTGGAACATGGTGGTGGTAAATCTTTACGAGTTGTACAATGTTGTACAGAAGTGTGCGTAGGGTATTCAGAAATTAACTACAAATGCGGGCGACGGGTGGAAACCTGTCGCGCCTGTATTACTTGGATACTAAACACAAAACTGGTAACGAAGTCGCGGAGCTCCTGTTGAGGGGATGAACCGCGACGCAAAGCGGCGAAGGAAGCAAGGCGGTGAAAAAAATCTTTGTCGTCGTCCCACAGCCATAGATATCAATCCCAACGGGGAGAGGAGGATATCGTTTTGGTCGCAGTATGAAACAGAGAGGAAGGCAGCCGGGGCGCTGCCAGAGGAACAGTAGAGACGATGGTAGTGGGTTTCAGAAAGTTGAAGGCAAAGGGTGTATGGAGTGTCTCTGGATTCCCACTAGAATCCAGATGAACCCCCCTTATATAGATAGTACTGTAGCTCGACTCTAGAGATTATATACTTTGTTAACTCAGGAGAACTTACTAGTGTCTATTGGACCGTTGTCCTCATATGAGGTCTACTTTTAGCACATCTTTTTCAATACAATTTTTTTACCTCAGCGCATCTCTTGTCCCTCCGCATTAGTTCATGAGTGTAGATGGCCGATCAAAACATACTTTTCAAGATTGTTCACCTCGGTGAAGGCTAAAACAGTTTTCCTTCACCAGCTTCCGCTCTTCGCAAGAAGTTGTGAAAACGACCTCATTTTGGAAGGTAAAATAGTTTTTATTATCGTGGGGAGTCTCAGAAACGAGGGCATATGTACAGTAAAAGTTACTATACTGTAACTAAACATAAAAAACCTTTTTTCAAGTAAAAATCTCGGGCTTCCAAAACATTTACCTTTCCTAAATGTAACGAAAATTTTCTTTCTATGAGGACAAAACGTGCCTCATATGAGGACAGTGCTTGGTCGGATATACACTAGTAAGTAGATGTGTAACTATAGAATTGTACTATGTAGAATATAACTACGTAAATAAAACGATGACGTGGGGCTCCACGTCAACTAAAAACATTGAAGGAAAATCAAACATCTAAATTCATTGCAGTTTCTCTGTTACACCACTGTGTAATAGAGAGTTGGAATATCGACAGCGAACAAGTCTCTATTACATAGTGGTGTAACAGAAACATAGTTACACAGTAAGTGCCGCAATGACGATGTTTCTCTCGCTCTGCGATTGTCGCGGCAGCGCCTATGGCAACCGTACTTGGCGAGATATGGCGGCGTGCGGAGAGGTGAGCAACAGTAACGTCGACGGCGATATCGGTACTGTGAAGCCCGTATGCAGCCGTAATGTAAATTTCCATTCGTAACGCAGGGGACTCCGAATGCCCAGACTAGTTGGGAACCCGGTAGAGGAGTGGATGCTCGACGAGGGCGACGATCCCAACTTCCTTAAAGTAGCGGGCAAGAACGTTGCGGAGGACGTGATGTCGACGAGTCATTCCGTTTACGTGAGTGCAGGTCAACGCGTGTTGGCTGCTTGGATCTAAGACGGGTGCGACTTCGGTCGAGCGCCGGGAGCAGACCGCACAGCGAGTAGATCCAGGGAATAGTGCGATGCCGAGACGGAGGGCAAGAGCGACTTTCCACGCAGAAGAGGACATGTACGTACCTCGGTGGGGGTGAGGAAGCGAAGAGAAAACAGAGAAGCAGGAAGATGTGCGCACGGAGAGGAGCCGTGCTCGGTTGGATGCTGCTGCGGACAAGAACAACTTATCAGACTTCGATAGCATGAATTCAATTGTGATCGCAGACTGTACCCTTTCGCCGTGGACCGGCGATGCACAACGCTCGAAAAGTGCCGTAGCTGTAAGCGACAAAGACAGCTGCGGGTGGCGGGAGGATAAGAACGAGATGGTGGACCGAGGGATCTCTTCCAGGTAGCGGTCCTGGGAAAGAGTCAGAAGGTCTAAGATAAGTCCCAAAGAATCAAATACAGATGCTGCATAAGCAGCCTCCGTAATGTTTGAAGTTTGTAGGAGACCTAGAGCGCCCATTGAGAAGGAGAAGAGGCCTGGAGCCAGGCTCGATCCGGGCAGGGCAATGCAATTGGTGGAACGATTTCCTCTGGTTCTGATGAAGCTGGCGGCTAGTACTGCAGATTTAGTGGAGGGATCTGTACGTAGCAAGTGCATGACCTTGGAGGCGTTCGCACAAAAGCGGTGTAAGGGGAAAACGTTTGGGTGTTTTACTGTTGGAAGATATTTCCGACCTATCCCATGGTTTTCCAGACAACCGCAATCGACTCAAAAAGGGTATACCTACAGCGTAATGGGGAAGGAACTACGCTTCCTAAAATGCTACCTTCAGGCCAGCCATCAAGCAGGCCGCATTGGACATGACGGCTGCTGCAGCGTGCCTTTGCATCAAAACCCCCGAACCTTTCCAGCGGTGTAAGTGGAAAGCCAATTGAGCATTATCCAAGTTTCGAAGGGAGTGGAAGATACGGTCAACTGCGGTTTGGCGGCCTGCGAAAAATTGGGAAACAAAATTGTCCGAACCAATCGGAGATCCCAGCACGATGAAACCAGGGTAGAAAAGGGGCAGGGAAGTGGCAAGAGGGATGGGAAGTGGAGAAGCCGTTTCGTTGGGTCTTGGCAAGGTTGAGCTTGAACCCGAGTGGACCTCCTTCAAGCTGGATGAAACGGATGGCGGCGGCGCCGTGGGACCGAGTAAGAAACATGTTACCGTTATCTGCGTACCAGCATTCAGGACAGTTGAGATCTTCTCCTGTAACGATAGCAAGAGAGGATGAAGAGCCAGGGCAAAGAGCAAGGGACCGAGGGGATCACCTTGCTGGTGCCCTCTGAACTACGGACATAGTAGGATCCGAAAGCAAGCTCTGTAGGAGCATCGTAACATGAGTGTACCTACCATGCGAGGCCTGGGGCATGGTTTGTACGGCTTCCAGAATGCGCTGGCGGGAAATGCAATTGAAAGCTTTGGGCGTCAATCTGGACCAACACGTGGTCGTGGAACTCAGATCTCTGGGAAAGACGCACAGAGTGAAGTTTTGCATCGGTGCCATTCTGACGCCTACCCCGGTCTGATGGGGCAGGCGGTAGGATCAGAGGGCGGGGTAGCATTGTGTGGCGCGAGCCTAGAAATTAAGCGTCGGTAGAGCAGCCCAACCGCGACTGGACGGATTCCCCGTTTGGCTTCGGCAGCGCAGTAAGATGGCCTCCGCAGAAATACGGGCTGCACGCGGCCGGTAGATCGCCGTTCAGACAGAGGTTGAGGAACTTTGTCAAGGCATGTAGGCAATCCCTCCAGGGCCTGATCC
The DNA here is from genome assembly GCA_002205965.3 of Kappaphycus alvarezii. Lineage (NCBI taxonomy): Eukaryota > Rhodophyta > Florideophyceae > Gigartinales > Solieriaceae > Kappaphycus > Kappaphycus alvarezii. Next base: position 415,980 of record NADL03000070.1, read on the forward strand.
CACCTGCCGGGCGAAGCAGCATTCACAGGAACACTGGGGATAGGCCATCGGCCCCAGGAGCGGCAGAAGGATCCAGGCTGTGAATAGCACGACGGACATCAGAGACCGAGAACTTTAGCGCAGGAGGAAAACCGTGAGGGGGCATGGGAGTGACTGCAACGGGGGACGGGGGATGAAGAGAAGCCAAGGATTGAAAGGTAGCTTCGCTGGGGGAAGTGGGGGATCACTTGGAGAAGGGCTGCCGTGGCCCGGGAAGGGATAACCCCGGAGAGGAAACGGCGCATCTGCGAAGGGCCGTCTTAGGGCAGGCGAGGACGGGAGGAGATGGAATCGGAGATGGGAGGGCACAGATGAACAAGGAGGTAGCCTCGTCAAGAGGTCATCATAGAGGCGGTTGGAAGCCATGGGATTGCGGTCACAAGGCTGCAGCAATTTTCCCGGCGGCGGCCAAGAGCGCGGGGGCGGTTGTTCCGGAAAACCAACTTCAGGGATGGCCAAAAATTTCAGGAGGGCTCGAGTCCTGTGCTCAGGCGAGGAAGTGGACATAACGCCGTACAAAGCTGCGAAATATAAGTCGTAAGCCGCGGCCCGGACTGGGCGACGAATAAAGGTGAGAAAGGGAAGGGGGCGGAGGGAGGGCACGGAAGGTAGGAATGACTGGGATTTCCTGAAACTTGATTCACGGCAAGGACATTCATGCGTCAGGATCCATGTCGGCATCGGGAGCGGAATGTGTTCAGGAGATCATACGAGTCGGTGTCGGCTGGTGTAGTAGGGAGCGGAGGGATAGGAGATCGGCATTATGAGCATTGACCGTAATCCAGCCATCCTTTTGAGGCGGAAGAGGGGCATTCTGATTATGGCGGCGTTTGAATCGACCTGCCGCTGCTGGTGGGGGAGGCAGAGGGACTGCTCCAGGGAAACCAGGGACACCGGACAGTTTGGGGAGTATTTTGTATCGGTGTCCCGAAGAGCGATGGCGAAGGATCGAGCAGGATACCATTTGCCTTTGTCATCTTCCAGGCGAGGGATTTTGGAACGCAGACCTTGCCATACTGCAACAAGTTCATCAGCCGAGAGATCATCTCTAGATCTAGTATGCCGGAGAAGGTAAGGGTTGGTGCGTCGAAATTGTCAAAATGCTGCGCGAGGGTACGGTAAGAGTCGTAGGCAGCATTGACAGTTGTTAAGTCGCGTCCCGCCGCACAGATGTAGAAATGATTGGGATCGGCGGATTAAATAATCGAACAGGAACCGGGGAACCCACCGGTAGAGATGGTGACACGAAACTGGGACGGGTTGTGGATCTGGAAGATAGAGGGAACAGAGACGCAACTAAACGCTTCTGATTACCTCCGCAAAGGCCGCAGGTGGCATTGCGAACAGTGCCTGCGAAATGACGGGCTAAACGGGGGTCTTCAAGATCACGATGCTCAGTCAAGCCTTCACGACGGAGGGGGGTAAGCCGGCGAGTAGGATGATTCCGCACAGGGGCTTAGGCCTGTAGCTTTGAACGCTTCCAGATACGGGGCCGGTGCTGTGGCCGCAGGATCTTCGTCAGGCGATTTGGCGTCGAGGGCGGAAGGAGAACTGGGTCCGGAAACATCCGCCGAAAAGCGCTTTTATAATGTTCAGGACAGACCGAAACTGAAATTTGTCTGGAAAGACGGCTTCAGTTGCGTTGAAAGTAGCATGAACATAGGCTAACATATTTTTAATCATTAAAACACCCAAATTTTCTCCCTCTTTGGAAATTGAAGCCGCTGCGGCGTGCCTTTGAGTGAGGACTTATGTAAATGTTACATATTTCTCTATTGCTCTTACTGACTCATTGCGTCTAGCGTCGCTTAGTAGCGCAAAGGCGTTTGGAAGGCAAACGGCGAGTGTGGATATGAGAACGGGAAGAAGCCTACCTCTGGCAGATTTCGCGATGAAGGAATCGTACCTTCTCACATTTGTGTTTGACGCTAAATTGAGGCCACCGAGTTGAAGGTAAACACTCTCCAACGGGAGGTGAAAGGTTTCAATGTTTTACTCTTTGAATGCATACATTATATCTATTGCATGGTTTTCCAGACAACCACAATCGACTCGAAAAGGTATGACGACATACAGTAATGAAGGGAAACCCACGCTCCCTAAAAGGGCAATGATAGGGATAAATCGTCGCGAGAAGAGATAACCAGAACCAATTACCCCAAGGAAGTCTTTTGAGCCTCAAAAGTGCTCCCCTGATATAGTTGAGCGAACAAAAAGAGGTGAGCAAGAAAGACAGTGGAGAGGGCTACAATCAAGTATAGAAGAAGCAGGGAGTATCACTGATGATCTGTGATCAGCGTAAGAAAAACTTTGTTTCGGTCTGAAGCTGACTCTCAACTTCCTACCTACTCGGAACAAAAAATACTTAAAAAACGAATAATCGATCTAGTCCTCTTCATTTTACATACCCTAGATCAGACCTAAAAAATATTCCAAATATGCATGCTATCCAAGCAGTCCCCACAAATATCAGCGAACGCCTCACAAAATTCTATTTCCTCCTGGGATATATCTAAAACACTAAAGTTGCCTCTATCCGGTTCCAGCTTCGGGAACACCTGGTCCATACTGTCCAGCCCGCGCCCACCATTCCAAAACTTTCCATGTCCCCTTCCCCTCAGACTGTAAACGTCTGAAAGTAGCTCCATGATCACATCGGAAAACTCTTCCTATTGCTTGCAATCTCAAAAGCCGAACACGGCAAGCAAAAAACTATGTATGATCGGCAACACACTATGTCTGATCAGCAAATGCATACCCAAATCACGGGATTGAACTGCAACTATGGCGCCTCAAAATAGTCAACATAGTAGAAGAAAAAAACTTGCAACATACCATGGCAGATAATATTTCCATACAAGATCCGATCAAGACCGATCTACGCACAGGAATGTAACCCACCAATTCCACAAATCGAAACCGGCCATGGCACAAGACATCCTTCCTCTCCCAACCGAGGAAAAACGTACGGTGAGCACGTGGCCAGAGAATCTACCACTGGTTATCTCTCCACGCTACAAGAAGACAAAGAATAGCGAGCCATGTGGCAGGAACACGGATCCCATTACTTGCAAGGAAGGGTATCCGTAACGTCCACCGGAATTACACCACACGGCAGTCGGAACTTGGACTGCGTACACAACCATTACCTGCGATTAACCACATAGCTGTGAAGATTGACCAAATATTTTAATCTCTATCCCGGTGTCCTACATTGATGCTGAATTGTGGAGCAATATTTTTATTGAGGCCCACAATTTATATTTATTATGAATCATCAAGGAATAATTTTATCTATTTTACACTGGCACTATTTTATGCTGAATTCAGTGTGAAATAATTTTTATGTCCTACAGTTGGGTTTTTATATTATACAGGCTATAATTATTACATTTATGCTACCAACAAATTATTATCTGGATGATTGCTTACCTGGAAAATACTGCAATAATTATTGCTGAGCCTAAATTATGTCTACCAAAATTATTGAACGGCTCACCTGATTTTTGTAGCAGGTTCACCCTGGTGTAGAGTATAAGTAGTCTAGGTTGTTTAGAAATATTTTTACATCCTCGGGATGGAAATATTCCCCTCGATCAGATATTATTAAATTTGGTTTTCTATTCATTATTCATTCTAAGTCCGATTGTGGCATTTATTTATTTATTCAAGTTGGAACTATTTATTATTGTTTGGATCTACCTATCCCAATTATTTTGCAATAGCTTCGCAAAACATCACCTAGATGCCACGATTGGACATGCAGCTTGGATTTACCAAGGAACTCGCGAAACCCACGGAGCCTGCTCACTGCCGAGGCCCCGCCCCAGGACACTTTCAGTTAGCATCTCATCAGAACCAAACCGCACACTCTCCGCTAGACGAAAAAATCGTAACAGACATAGCGGTACCCACATCAACATCCCTGATGAGCCATAGGTATTTAAATGCTTTTACTGATCTCTGTAGGACAGTTTTGGAAATCCCCAAGCAGCGAACGAGGCGAACGCAATTATCCAATCCACAATCGCAGAGATAGAGCGATGTTTCGGTGTACCCGCCCGAAAGATTGTAGCGACCACGCACACGTATTTTTGACAAGAATACTCCTAAAATCATGCAGAGCACGTTCCACAAGCATTAACTCCCTTACTTCACATACGCATCAGGGAATTAGTTTGGATGAACACCTCAACCGCGCTATTATGTCGAGACTCCGAGCGACACTATACAAGGCAAAGACGCCGTTCGCGGGGTACTGGTTGTACTGTGTCCTTGAAACAGTACCCAAGCAAACCCTACAACCTACGGCTCCATCGATGAAAACTCATGGATAATATATTAAGATTTTAGTCAGCCACAGCTTGAGATGCATTATCGGTGCTTCAAGTCGTACTCGTGCAGGTGCTCGAGCAGGCGTGCCTGTGCAAGTTGAATGAGAGGTAGTCAATCATGCAGGTTCACTAGTACAAGCGGTAAATGAAGTACAACAGGTGTTGTGCTTCGCGAAAGTTGAAGTCGAAAGTAGTCGTGTAGGTGCACAAGTACAGGTCGTTGGTGAAGTACAATAGAAGTTGTGCTTCGCGAGGTTCGGTGTCGGGAGTAGTCGTGCAGATGCACGAGTACTGATCAGAAACCGAGATTTTACAACAGTAAAGAGAGGCTCCGACGTGGAGTGCGTTGGCGGTGATCGTCTTCTTCGCCGAGACGAAGCGAAGGAGCAAAAGGAGCTTACCTTGACGATGTAAGTGGGTTTGTGTAAAAATTCGAAGTATCTGCCCGAATCGGGAGAGTTGGACGGTCGGACATCGGTTTAATCGATTCGGTAAATTAGCCAAGTGCACAATAGGAAATAAAAACATAATACTATTCTAAAATAAAACAATGTTGAATAGGGGTAAATCGTCGGGAGAAGAGATATTCAGAATCAACCACCCCAAGAAGGAGGTGTTGCAAGCGACAAAAGTGCTACCGTGGTATAGTTGAACGAACGAAAAGGAGTGTATAGGGAAGACAGTTGAATGGGCTACAAGCAAGTATGGAAGGGGCAGGGTCTACCACCTATGCTTAGTGACTAGGGTAAAATAAATGCTTCTTGGGTCTGAAGTTGACTCTCAACTTCCTACTACTCTGGACTTGGCTTGAAGTTGTCTGCCAACTTGCTTGACCTCTCCATGAGGAAGCGGTTTACTCAGCTTATATAGACTTTTGGCTACCCTAAAGTCCGAACAAAACTACAGAAGGTACCAGGAAATGCATACAAACAATTTGTGTGGATGATATACTCTAAACAAAAGATACTTAAGAAACTAACAATCAATGAGGTCCTCTTATTTCCCATTCTCTAAATCAGATCCAAACAACTCCTCTAAAATATCCATGCTGTCCAAGCAGTCCCCACAAATATCTGCGAATGGCTCACAGCTCTCTATTCCCTCCTGGGAGATATCTAAACTACTAAAGATATCTCCATCCGGTTCCAGCGTCGGCACCACTTGATCCATACTCTCCAGTCCAGGCCCCACCAGTAAAACACTTTCCATGCCCCCATTTCCCTCCTCCAACTCGTCCTCGTCCTCGTCATCCTTTTCTTCCTCCTCTTCATCCTCATCCTCATCCTCATCCTCATCCTCATCCTCCTCTTCATCCTCATCCTCATCTCATCCTCCTCTCACCCATCCTCCTCTTTAACCTCATCCTCTTTCCCCTGAGTCTCGTACACTAGCTCAGGGGCTAACCATTCCTCGAAGGACTCCCCGCTCTCCTCCTCGACTTTCTCAGTCTCATCCTCACTTACCTCCCTCGCCTCTTCTTCTATGAAGAGGCGGCGAACGAACTCGATGATTTTCTTCTTTGTTTGACGCCGGATGTAGTCGTCGGCATCGGTTGGCCCGTAGGCGGCGAGACGAAGGCCATTGATGGGACGGGAAGGGCGGTTTTTGGAGATAGGGACAGAGGGGCGATTTGACGTCATGTTTCTGTAAAAGGGGTGAGCGGGTGTGTAGGGGGACAGGAGTGCTGAGCAAAATGATCGGGAGCGTTTAAGACTTGGAATAAAGGTGTTTAAATAGGCTCCCGGGGCAGGTTCTATAGATTAGAAATAGGTAAAATAAATCTGCAAGGGATTTTGTAGTAGTGCATTTGCGCCCTTTTCTCAAAAAAAAAGATTTGGAGGAGGAGGTAAGCAAAAAGGGAAAAAGAACTTAATTCGGGATCGATTCAGAGGGGTGATACAGTGTAAAAATATCTAGATAAAATGGAAGTAAATTTGGAGAGGACCGCGGTAATGATAAGCGAGGTTCAGGGAGGACGAGGGAGGACCGGAACTATAAGCAAATTTGGACAAGGATAGGTAGTACAGTAAACTGAAGGTCTGTAGATGACGGCGACAAAAAAAAATCTGCGCCTAACACCCCCCGCACTTAGGTCGAACGTCCCGTCTCGTTCTCAATGCTCTTGTTGTTCTTGTGGGAGTTCTATCCATTCATCAGGGAGAGTATAGGGTTCACTGTAAGGATATGGTAGTAGCTCATTTCCAATATGATGAGAGAGTGTGTACCGTGCGATAACCGGCTCATCTCCTTGGTCAAGAGTTTCGTAGATTCGGCGTATGGTTTCATAGTGTTCTCTATGAGCTCCTCCCGTTTCACTTCTCCAAACCTTCCAAATGTGAGGTAGTAAACGTAGTATGCAAACTTTTCTGGCAACGGGTCCAGAAACGGGTATCTGAAGGAGAAAAAAACTCGCAACATAAGGACTGAGTCCTCACGAGTAAGGTGCGCCCCGTGAATGGTCTGGAAGCACATGCAAATACTAATGGCAAAAAAGGAAATTACTTCTGCTTCTCGAGGGTCCTCTGTCATTTCGCGAAGCCAACGTCTAATTGGTAGCGTCCAATAATTAAGGATGCATAGTTTCCCCTTGGGAGACTAGGCGGTGTTTGGGCGATCTTCTTGGCGATCTTCCTCGCTGCTCCCGACGCCTTGCCCTCTTCGATGATCCTCCTCGATCACTTGATGGTCCTGCCGTATCATCATCACGGTCTCGGGAGGATCTTGGTCTCCAGCTGAGGTTGTGTTTCTGAGCGGAGCAACGTAAGGTTCCCATAGAGGATACGGGACCAGTCGATATTCCATATCAGGGGGCAAGCTGTAACCTCTCAGTCGCACATCTTGGTTGTTCTTGAGAAATACGTAAACTGGACGGATAATGTTCAGATATGTTTGCGACAAGTCTCCGATAGCTACCATTCCATACCTCCTATAGAGTAATGATATATGACTTCCACAAACTCTGGACCTGCTTCCGTGAACCTTCCGTTTTGGAATGAGAATAGAACTCTGATCAATAGTCGGAAATCTTCTTGAGGTAGCAATGGTCCGTTCAACGTACGAAAACATAGGCATATATTAATGTAGAAATGGATGATTACGTGGAGTTCGTAGTAGTCACGCGTAATCGAGATGATCCATTCCCAGGCCCTTTTTCCTCCCATAGGAATCATTCTATAGTTAAAGATGAGTATTCCCCGTGGTTGCGCATAGTCCTGTGTGAGAAGGAATTCTTCAGGCCTCTGATGGTAAGGGACCAGACGACGTGCATGGATTGCCCTCCTTGATCTCTTCCCTGAGCTTGAACAGAGCTTATAATGCGGGTGTCTTTCCTCCGTGACGATGCAAGGGTTCGAGTACTTTGTTTGGAAAGCCGGCCACTTCACAGCCTGTTGCATTGCTTTTCCGTGTGCTACAAGTACTTTAGAGCCGACTGAGAAAGTTTGGACTGGAGGCTCTTCATCCTTATTTCTTGTCTGTGTTAGCGCGCGGTGTGATCTCCAGCTTTCGGTGGCCAGTAGTTCGACCTCTCTACTCTCTTCATCGATAACATTTGTTTCCATATCTCTCTGTAACATTCTAGGAGCTCTTCCGTACATTAGCTCAAACGGTGACCGTCCACTTCTTCCTCTTCTTCGACGATAGCCGTATAACACTTTTGGTAAGGCATCTTCCCACTGGATTTCATTCTCGACATAGTTTTCGATATTGATCGTTTGATGGTTCCAACCATCCTCTCCGCTTTCCGTTTGACATAGGAGCATATGCGAGAACTGTCTTTAGCTGAACCTTTTTCTTCCAAGAAACGAAGCAGTGAAGTTGCAGTAAAACAAAGTGCGTTATCCGAGATGATCCTTTTTGGAAGACCAAACGGTTCAATTATTTCTTTTTCGATGAATCTCAGGACCACTCAGCATTGGCCTCCTCAACTGCAACTGCTATTGGCCATCCAGTAAGATGTTCCACCCCTATAAGGAGATTTTGTTTCCGGAAGAGGTTTCCTTGAATGGGCCGGCAAAGTCAATTGAAAAGGTTTCAAAGAGACCGGAAACTGGAAAGCCTAGAGTTGTCTTATACTTTCGTATTGGCGTGAATTTTTGACAGTTGTCGCAGCTTTTCACGAAGTTATAGACGTCCTTATGGATACTGGGCCACCAGAATCTCTCAGTAACGAATTTCTTGGTTGTTTCGAGATCCCAATGCCCTAACTCATCATGAAAAGTCCTCAAGATCTTCATTCTTTCTTTCAAAGGGGCCACTAGTCGAGGACCGGCTTTCGTGTGTCGGAAGAGTTTCCCATTCCATAGTGTAAAAGCCTTTTGATTCCTGCGTACCCAATTTCTGTGTTCAATATCAACCTTTCTCATTTCTAGTCCATCCAGGAATTTAATTAGTCCGTCAATATTAGCTTCGTACTCGTTATTGTTCGGCACTTGCACCTCGGCAACTCCGACGATGTTCTCGGACTTTTTTCATTTGGAATCAGTGGATCCCTCAAGCGGGATAGGTAATCGGCAGGCTGATTATTGCGTCCGGGCCTATACACAATTTCAAACCGATATTCTGCGAAAATGTCGAGCCATCGGGCCAAGCGGTGATGTACATCTTTCTTTTGGAATGCTGTCTTAAGTGCCTGGTGATCAGTTATCAAGACAAATTTCTCGAGTGATAAAAGGTAACGCGAAACTTTTTCAGTGCGAAGACAACAGCGAGCGCTTCTTTTCGCAGACTGAGTATCTCCTTTCCGCATCATTCAGAGTGCGACTTGCGAATTGAACCGGGTGTAGTCTTCCGTTTTCATCTTTTTGGGACAAAACGGCACCCAAAGACCGTTCTGAGGCATCTGTCTCCACAACAAATGGTCTCTTGAAATCTGGATACATGAGCACTGGGGGACACATAGCTTATCTTTAAGCTCTTCAAATGCGGTTTGCATTTCCTTGTTCCATAAAATTTTCCGTTCTTTGTTGTGCTGGCATGTAACGGTGCTGCAGTCTTGGCGAAATCTTTGATAAATCTCCTGTAATATGAGGCCAGTCCTAAGAAGCTTCGAACCTCCGTCTTTGAAGCGGGCCTTGGTGCCAACTTGATTTTTTTCGTTTTCTCTGGATCCACTTTAATTCCCTCTTGATCGACGATATGACCGAGTAATTGGATAGACGTTTTCGCAAAGAAGCATTTGCTTAACTTAATTTTCAGGCTGTACGCAGCTATTCTCTCCACCACGTCTTGACATGCGATATGTGCTGATCCAAGGTTTTTGAGAATATACCACATCATCGATATAAACTCTTGCAAATGGAAGTCCTTTCAAAACCTCGTTCATCATTCTTTGGAATGTAGCTGGGGCATTCATGAGACCAAAAGGCATCACTTCGAACCTGAATGTACCGGCTTTGCTGGTAAAAGTTGTTTTTCCTTGCATTTTTCATCCAATGGAATCTGCCAATAACCAGTGTAAAGATCAATTGAGGTGAAGTATCTCCCGTCCTTCAAGTCCTCGAGGATTTCCTCCATATTTGGAATCGGAAATCGATCGGGTATCATTCTCTGGTTCAGTTGTCGGTAATCGACGCAAAAGCGAAGTTTTCCATCCTTCTTTGGTGCTACCACAACTGGAAATGACCATGGGGATGAAACTGGCCGAATAATATCATTTTCCAGCATACTTGTAACATTTCTGAGATAAATTGGTCATATTTTGGCGGTTGACGTCTAGGCCTGTGGTAAATTGGTTAGTATCGGTAAGTTCAAATGAGTGAGTGACCGGTACACTTGCTTGTCTTAGATCGGAAACGCTCCATGCAATTACTTCGGAAGATGTTAACATGTCGGATATTTTCATTGAGGCGGGGGCTGGAAGGTGCTGTACTTTTTCTTGAATTTCTCCATTTGGCGCTGGTCCTTTTCTTGATCCTCACCCTCCAAATTTTGAAGGACCTCTTCCGGCGTGCTCACATCTTCAGATATGGAATTCGATATATTTGTTTTCCGTGCAATTGTAATCTTCTTTCATGCCCGAATTCCGTCCTTTGATTCGATATTATCGCAAAAAGAAACACATTCAGGTGTCAAACCTACCCTAGAATTCCATTCTTCATCTGTTTCAAACCCAGAATCATAATCGTCCCATGTCATGTTCATTGTCCCCCGAGCGTACCCTTTCTCACTTCCGAAAGTGTTAGTTGGTTCGGAATCTTCGCTGTCATAGCTAGAAGTGAAATCTTCACTGTCCGTCTCTTTAGATCTTCCGGATGTGTGCTTTTGTCGAAATCCAGGGGCATCTTCACGTTCTGCCGTCAACATTAACTGAAACGATTTGGTTGCCCAAGTCAATGCAGGTCCCTAGTCTTTCCATGGTAGGACAGCCAATGATTGCATCGAAAGGGAGCTCGGCATGACGAGAAAGTCTACATCAACTTTAGAGTCCCCAAAGAACACGGAAACCTTTAACAGTGCCCATGCATTTTGAGACGGTTCCATCCGCCACAGTTATTCTTCGAGTAGTTGGAATAATTTCAAGACCTAATCTGTCACCAAAGTTTCTGAATAAGGTTTGGAACAGCGCCCGAATCGAAAAGAGCTTGGGTTTCATTCCCAATACTTTGACTGGTACTAGTTTAAGACGTCTTGGTGCTGTCGAGGCCGATTGAAGAAACAGTTTCTTACCCTTAGCGGACTTATTAGACCTGATAATTTTTTTGAGTTCTTTTCTCGCGTCCTCTGCGTCGCCCCTCAAAAGTTGACCAAACGTTATCCCAGTTGGGGCGATGCAAGCTCAGCCACCAAATTGTACTTCTTCACATATTCTAGTACGTCCTTCGGGATACTCTTAAATTTCTTACTCTTTCTCGTCTTCTTGGCCGAAGTGTTTCCCACCCCTGGAACAACTTGATCAGACCTCTTGGTTCGAGGAGGTACAGGTGCTGGGATATGCTCTAGCATTCCATAATCTAGCCTAGGTTTTTTCGACAAAACGTTCCCTTCCCCATCCCTTTTTGTCACATTGACTTGACTGATTTCTTCAGCGATGGATATTACCGGCATCCGTCAACTTTGATCCTTCTGTTTTGTAAGATTTTCATCTCTGGTCCTGACTCACTCCTCGCGTCCGATAAATTTGCTTTCTGTTGTCTTTAGACCAGCAGTTACTTTCATGATGCCGTAACGACCGCACTTTCCACAACGAGTGTTTCTATGTGGATTATCAGGACACCTATTTGCAAAGTGTCCAGGCTTGTGACAGTAGGAACAGACTTCTGCGGCCTTGGGGGCCCCAGACTGGTTCTTCTTAATGGTAAGAGTAAGGCTTTCCAACTGCGAGGTTATCATGTCAAGTCGATTATCGAATCGGGTTTCCAACCTTTCTTCCAAGTTTTTGACATCGCTCCTGACTGATTCCAATGCTGCTGCGCTAGCTGGCCTTTGATAATTCTTTTCAGGATGCACGATCGGCATAGATGTACGGGTTTCCCTCGGTATTTCACTTAGTGACTGAAACGTCTCCGAATTTTTGACAAATTCTACTATGGTACCCTTCAGTTCATTAAAAGTGTGAGGGCCCTTGATGAGGAGGAAATCGGAGAGCCGCTTATCCCCCATCGCCGCCTTACGCAGCATTCCGTACTTGGCTTGGGCGTTGAACCCAGCCTTTTCATAGAGATCACACAAGTATACCAATGAGCTTAACAAATCGTCGAAGTTGAGCCGGGCCTCTATGGCGGTACGAATCATCTCATCTGGTTCTACCTTAGCATATTCTTTCACAAGCCACTCACATACCTCACCGAAGTTACGCCCATTCCCGTTAAGAGACCACCCGTTGATAAACTTGGCCTTATATTTGTGCTTTGCGTCACCATGAAGATAGGCGAAGATACTTTCGGCCTTCTCTTCATCGCTCTTCTCACGCATCACAACGTTGACATATGTATAGAGAAACTCCTCAACGTCTTCATTCTTGCCCCCTGTGAACGTTATACGAGCAGCGTTGAGATCCATGATTACAGAAAAGAAATCCCCTCGAATGGTTCCCTAAGACTGCTCAACTCGAATACCTCGGGTGCAACCCCCTCCACAAGAGTACCAAATGATAGGGGTAAATCGTCGGGAGAAGAGATATTCAGAATCAACCACCCCAAGAAGGAGGTGTTGCAAGCGACAAAAGTGCTACCGTGGTATAGTTGAACGAACGAAAAGGAGTGTATAGGGAGACAGTTGAATGGGCTACAAGCAAGTATGGAAGGGGCAGGGTCTACCACCTATGCTTAGTGACTAGGGTAAAATAAATGCTTCTTGGGTCTGAAGTTGACTCTCAACTTCCTACTACTTGGACTGGCTTGAAGTTGTCTGCCAACTTGCTTGACCTCTCCATGAGGAAGCGGTTTACTCAGCTTATATAGACTTTTGGCCCCTAAAGTCCGAACAAAACTACAGAAGGTACCAGGAAATGCATACAAACAATTTGTGTGGATGATATACTCTAAACAAAAGATACTTAAGAAACTAACAATCAATGAGGTCCTCTTATTTCCCATTCTCTAAATCAGATCCAAACAACTCCTCTAAAATATCCATGCTGTCCAAGCAGTCCCCACAAATATCTGCGAATGGCTCACAGCTCTCTATTCCCTCCTGGGAGATATCTAAACTACTAAAGATATCTCCATCCGGTTCCAGCGTCGGCACCACTTGATCCATACTCTCCAGTCCAGGCCCCACCAGTAAAACACTTTCCATGCCCCCATTTCCCTCTCCAACTCGTCCTCGTCCTCGTCATCCTTTCTTCCTCCTCTTCATCCTCATCCTCATCCTCATCCTCATCCTCATCCTCCTCTTCATCCTCATCCTCATCTCACCTCCTCTTCAACCTCATCCTCCTCTTTAACCTCATCCTCTTTCCCCTGAGTCTCGTACACTAGCTCAGGGGCTAACCATTCCTCGAAGGACTCCCCGCTCTCCTCCTCGACTTTCTCAGTCTCATCCTCACTTACCTCCCTCGCCTCTTCTTCTATGAAGAGGCGGCGAACGAACTCGATGATTTTCTTCTTTGTTTGACGCCGGATGTAGTCGTCGGCATCGGTTGGCCCGTAGGCGGCGAGACGAAGGCCATTGATGGGACGGGAAGGGCGGTTTTTGGAGATAGGGACAGAGGGGCGATTTGACGTCATGTTTCTGTAAAAGGGGTGAGCGGGGTGTGTAGGGGGACAGGAGTGCTGAGCAAAATGATCGGGAGCGTTTAAGACTTGGAATAAAGGTGTTTAAATAGGCTCCCGGGGCAGGTTCTATAGATTAGAAATAGGTAAAATAAATCTGCAAGGGATTTTTGTAGTAGTGCATTTGCGCCCTTTGTCTCAAAAAAAAAGATTTTGGAGGAGGAGGTAAGCAAAAAGGGAAAAAGAACTTAATTCGGGATCGATTCAGAGGGGTGGATACAGTGTAAAAATATCTAGATAAAATGGAAGTAAATTTGGAGAGGACCGCGGTAATGATAAGCGAGGTTCAGGGAGGACGAGGGAGGACCGGAACTATAAGCAAATTTGGACAAGGATAGGTAGTACAGTAAACTGAAGGTCTGTAGATGACGGGACAAAAAAAAATCTGCGCCTAACAAATGTGACTTTACGATATACGATATAGGATGACACGTAGTCGATCAGAAGCCAGCGTTACACAAGAACAGCGCTCTACATACTAAAAGTATCCATCGCGCCCACTTACAGCTCTAGTTCCGAATGTACGACATCTCTGGACATATGTCCATCCTCATGGCCGTCAAGCAGAAACAGTCCCGCGAAGCCAGACTGGTACGCCACTTCAGCAAACCAGATGAAAAAAAATTCTATCGCGTCTTTGACCCTGCCAACGGTCAACTTCTATTGACAAGCGTATTGCATTTTCGAACATATAAATCCAATTGCGATCCGCAGCGGTTGTACTGCCACGGCCTAACTCCACACGAGATGCAACATCCCCAAACTAATGAGCTTCGCGTCATACTTAGTAAGTCACATGCGAGCAGCCATAGAAACTGTGAAGAACACTCACGGCACTACCAGATGCGTATACTACCACGAAACCTCCGCGAGACCAATCGCTGCCAAGACATAGACCAGTAACGCGCTGCATACGAAACCGAATGTGAGATGCAAGAAGGCTTCCGATCAAACACCCTTACCCCAATGGGCAGTAGTGCACCCGCTATTAGAGACAGTATGCGACTTCTTTTCTCTATAAAAGACTCAAACGGCACGAATACACGGCATAAAGACACAAAAACGGATTCCACCACGACGACTATGAAGAACAGAGCCCATATAGATTGAAACCCCACGGTTTTACGAACCAAAATCTGTCAAAAACACCCTCGCCTTGGTTACCAAACACACATACAGAGCACCCTAGGCTACTAAGGACCCTACATATAACAGGGCATTCGTTCATTCTTGCAATACAACGATCCTCCCTATCCCTAGCCACCGCAATATCCATTTCAGTACACACAGCAACGAAAAACCATAATGATGGTAACAATTGACGACTTCGCAATTGTAACCAACATAAAAAAGATGCAAAATGATCTCTTGCGTACAATTGGATAGGAAAAAGCAGTCAAGAGCCTTGGAGCCGCCACCCATATCATGGGGTGGACAATACATCAAGACACAAACCGAAGACTGACAAAACTCTCACAGACACGTCTTACGCAATCATTTATCAATGACTTGAGAGTTCGAAACTACCAGCCTTCCCCCCCCCCCCCATCGCACCTCGTCGCTCCAAACCTCTCGGATATCAAAGACACCGGGAACCTCTGCGAACATCACGATACTCGTACTCGAGCATACCAGACTTGTTACGGTACTTGGTTGACTCATTAAGACTTGACTCAGTGCACATTACAAGCCGATCTGAAATCAAACATCTAATCTCGACCTAGAATTTTGCCAATAGTGTATTAGGTATTGCAATGACTTAAGACTACACTCAAGAGTTGCTTGCCGCATACACAGGACCCTGAAACCCTGCAGTCCCAATCCGATGCCAACTAAAACTCATGCACTAATATTAGTCTAATAGTCAGACTACCTACGCTTCCTTATTGTGTTAGATTGTCATGTTTTCTGAATTTTTAGTCAAGTTGAGGACTCTACTCATCATATACGTGAATTTTGTACAATGAATACGTTTCGTATGCAATGTTTACGCCTTCGTTGATTTTTCACTATCAATCACTTGTTCATGAATTTTACCTCGCGACATACTGCTGATTAAAGAATATCGCAACACAGGAAATGGTCCTCCCCTCGTGTGATACAGGAAATGTCCTCCTAAATGGCCAGCAACTTTATAACGATCTCGCCCCTGACTCCGCTTACCGTCCTTTCCAAATTTGTCTACCATCCTCCCTAGATATTTTAATACTGTATCCTCTTCTCCAAAACAGCATTTTAAGTCTTTTTTATCTACCTTCTTCATCAAATTCACTCCTTATGTAGAAATTTCACGCAAATGCGCTACTTCGATTTCGATTTTAACTTTTTAATACCGACTCCAGTCCGCCTGTAAGGTGTTCTTAAACCCATTTTACCCAACTTTATTTAAATCCACCAACCCTTACACACACTACTCTTCCCTCACACCCGCTATCCGCAATCGCCCCACTCCATTTACAACCAAAATGAACAACCTTCGTCCGCCTCCATCACCAAAAATAGCCACCCCCACTCCCTAAAATCCATTCCCCTGCTCCCTTTCGGACCTACTGACCATGATGACTATCTACGCCGCCAAACAAAAGAAGGTGATCGAATTCGTGCGTCGCTTGTTCGTCGAGGACCAGGCGGAGGAGGTAGGTGACGGGCAGGAGTGGGAAGTCGAGGAGGAAGCTGGGGAACCTTCGAGGAGTGGGCAGCCCTGGGTTAGTCTACGAGAATGAGGACGACGAGGAGGATAACGAGGAGGATAAAAAGGAGGACGACGAGGATGAGGGGAGGGGGACATGGAAAGTGTTGGAATGTGGGGCCGGGACTGGACGGCATTGACCAAGTGGTGCCGACGCTGGAACCATATGGGAGTATCTTTAGTGGTTTAGATATCTCCCAGGAGGATATAGAGAGTTATGAGCCATTCGCAGATATTTGTGGGGACTTCTTGGGCAGCATGGGTATTTTAGAGGAGTGTTTCGGTCTGATCTAGAGAATGCGAAATAAGAGGACCAAATCGATCGATCGTTTTCTTAAGTATCTTTTGTTTAGAATATATCATCCAAAGAAAGTGTTTTATGGATTTCTTGGTATCTTCTGTAGGTTCGCTCGGACTTTAGGGGTAGCCAAAAGTCTATATAGGCTGAGTAAACCGCTTCCTCGTGGAGAAGTCAAGCAAGTTGGCACACAACTTCAAAAAGAGATACTCCAGTAGTAGCGAGGTTGGCAGTCATCTTCGGGCCCAAAATTTATAAACGGCTCTCAAGCCTCGTAGCTAGGTGAAGAGCCTGCCCCTTTAGGATTGTTGGGGGAACCACCGAGCCCTCTTCCATTTCAGCCCATTGCATTTTCCTTGTAACATACACGGAAGCAGATATGTCGTTCTAAGGGGAAGGTGCAGCCTGCCCCTTTCGGACAAAGTCGTTTGCCCTAGGTTTCTCGTCCGTATAAGCACATTTTGTTTCCAAAACTACCTTATCATGGCACTTTTGTCGCTCGCAGCACCTCCGTTTTTGGATAGTGGGCGTCGGATATCTCTCTTACGCCGACTTTCTGCCAGCACTTTGGTACTCTTGTGAAGGGCTGTTGCACCGGTAGTAGCTGGTTAATTTGCCGTATGCGGGGTCTTAAGTCTATATTTGGAGGCAAAATAGTTGATAAAAATGGATAATAACACTGCTTGCTTGATGTTTGGAGGCAGCAAAAAGGAAGACGTTGAAGAGTTTCTTTACACGTTGGTCAACGTTGCAATGCGTGAAGAGACCATAAGGAAAAGGCCACCAGCCTTTTTGCCTACCTTTCCGGTGGTTGTAAAGGCAAAATATAAGGCAAACTTTATCGAGGGTGGTCGCTCAACGACAACGGTCATAACTTCGATGAGGTCTGCAAGTGGCTTATTAATGATTATGACAAGGAGGTACAGCCAAATGAGATGATTCGTATTGCTATCGAAGCTCGTCTAGACTTTCGCGATTTGCTGAGTTCGGTGATTTCCATTTGTGGCTTGTACGACAAAGCAGGTTTTTATTATCAAGCGAAGTATGGGATGCTGCGCAAAGCAGCGATGGAGGATAAACGCCTTTCGGATTTCCTCCTTATAAAAGGC